>SMGT01009878.1:32694-43839 GCA_004794575.1 Lanistes nyassanus | reverse complement strand
ATTACTTTAATCATATTAAAGTGTTAACAACAGTAATAACTCTTTTTGAATGTTCTCCACAAATGTTGTATTTGCTATAAATCCAAGTTAAAAAAAAAGACTATCTACCCCGATACCCTGGTTTTCCCTCGTGAGTGTGGAGAGGACGCTTGCATGTGTGTGTGAGAGAGAGAGAGAGAGAAATATGTAGGGGTAGCTGGCTTATTATTGGTCTCATTCTCTCAAACTAATTTTCTCACGCATCTCCTATACCGCAGTCAAGCTTTCACAAAATCGCAGTTATTAAAGTTTGTAATGAATTTTCTGAATTTGCGCACCAGAAACAATTCTTGGTTGACTCTGACCATTTTCCTTCTGGGCAACTGCGAACAGTCTCACAGCATGCGAGTCCCACGTCCAGATTTTACAGTGGTCGTTGTCTTTGGTCTGAGATTTTTTTGTGCCAGCAGCATGGGTCACAGCATCTCTAATGCCTAACAGCCTTCGTTTCACAGTCCACAGAGGGCTTCTTGGAGGCTTGAACACAGCGTCTTGCTGAGGCTTGAATGTATACCTCAGAGATGGCGGCATAACAAAGCCATGGTAATTACTCCCAGAAGAACAGGGACTTGCTGCCGATCTCCAGCATTGGAAGCGTCAGAACTGACAGGACTGTGGGCTCCACTAGTGTCTGAGGCTCCGTTCTGTATTGGTCTTCTGCTGTCCTCCAGGACATTCTACAGCACAGTTTGCTCTGCTGCGGGCAGCATCACTAGTGCTGGATGCGCCAGGCAGACGCTCGTGCAAGGGAGATGATCCTTCAACACTTTCTGGCTTCACCTGGAGAGAGCCAGCTGGGATAACGCTAACATTGTGATCTTCTTGCAAAAGGCACCGAAGTTCTAACATAGTAGCGGAACTGCCAGTCTGGAAGCAGCAAACAAGCAAAATCTGGGTACTGGCTCTAGGGAGGTTGCGGGACCCGAAAGCGGGATAAACCTGACACAGTAAACATGGTTCTTTGTGAACAGGTTAATTCTGCCACCGATACCATGCCCGTCAACTGCAGTGAACTGCTGGCTCTTTTTGCTCCTGTATGAGAAGGAATGTCTTCAGTCAATATAGCAGGTCGAATAACACTCGACCTTTGGCAAAGGCCAGACTGTGAGGATGTGGGGGGGGGGGAAGGGGGGATGGGGGGGCGATGATTGTGCTGACGCGAACAGAGATAATATATTGATGGCGTCTATCTGTGCTTTGCAGATAAGACTGATGCAAGTTTTTTGCATTGTGAAGTGTCCTTCAGTATCCTTGTGTACGCACTGCCGCCGTATCTCGGCTACTGAGCTGGCATAGATTTGTTGTTTTTGCTCGTCAATAATAAAGTGAGAATAGCGCATAAATTTTCAGGAAAGCTCCTAGCTGCTCCAAGTCAGAAACTGTTCTGCCATCAGACGATGTCTCCTTGGAACCTGGATAAGCATCCGAAATTGCTTTGCAGACCGCGACAGACCAGGGTAACAATCCTGAGAATCACACCATGTGTGGCACTGCTATTTTGCACGTGCATCAGCAGGTGAGCTTTCGGCATCAGACGAAGTGCATGATGGTAAATCGGAAGAATCAGAGATGTGCTAGAGCCAAAAGCTGGCCAGTCACGTTCTGCGTACCGGCCTATATTTTGCCTGGGGCGACAGGAGGGTACCCTGGGAGTACTCATGTCTACACTCATGTCTACACTCATGTCTACACTCATGTCTACACTCATGTCTACACGGCTGACCACCGACACGTGTTGACTGGCAAGGACGTTTGTATCTTGTATCGTTTGCAGATCTTCGAACCTCTGTTTGATGTCAAAAATTTCAGCTTGCGAAAGTGTCTCCTGCTTTCGGATACTGTCCTGCGTAAAATACAGCCTTTTTGTACGTACGGTAGTTCTCCTCCGTTTAGAATGCAAAACGGCAGCTACTAATAATACACATGTAAATTGATTTTTTTTACGTTTCTATTTTTTTCAAGAACTTCATTGTGTAAGTCTTATCAGCAAAAAATGGAACATTCAATAGATTTATGTGGCACTTCAAACGTTTCGTGCATGTGCTTCGACAGTATTTGTCTAGAGTGAATTGGTCACAACTTGTACTGGTCACGACAAGGGACCTCCTTTCACTGAGATCTGCTTCAGTTACATTAAGTGAAACATTAGCTGTTGCGGCTTATATTTCAAAAGCTGGGATTACATGACCGCTTCTTGGGGTCATTACGCGTCAATAATTAGACCAGCTGAATAATGAGGGTACAAAAAAGGAAAGTTTGTACGGGTCTTTTGGTATGGACATGATGTTAATCAAATCCTCGTAAGTACACCTGCAGGTAAATTTATTCACTGCTGTTAGTGATTCTTCAAACGTGCGTTGCTTAACGTTTTGTGAGGATTTTACACACACCTGTATTGAGCTTTTCTGTTGTTAGGAATGAAAAAAAAGAAAGTAAGTGGAGAAAGAACAAAAAATGAAAGAAAGAGGGACAGCCATCGAAAATAAAAAGAAAGAACGACCGAAAAATAAGGAATAAAAGAGAACACTGTAATCAAGAAGTGTTTAAGTTATACCATTTATTTTGTTACCAAAACATAACTCATTTTCCATTCATCTAGAACGCTTTCGTGTAAAAAGTGTTCTGCTCTGTGTTCTCGAATGTGTTTAAATTGCCGGAAATGGTATAATTGGTGTTCTGATGCTGTTCCAGATGCAAGCAGCAAGTGTTCAGTCAAGTAATGGCACGCTATGAACACTTAGATTACATGTAGCACACATCTTACATACTATTTACATACGCAGCACATATTAAGCACTTTAACACTTTTTACATATAATTGGTGTTAAATATTTAGAGTGTACGAAACAAACAGAGCAAAAGAAACAAGAACTACGAGTGAATGATTGAGAAATCAAACACTGCTCCATTCGCCTGAACATAGCTCCTAATAAGAAAAATCAGTATTAAATACACTAATCTTTCCGCATACCTTCCCTTGAAAACAGAGGAAAACCTGTATATATATAAGTAGCTACTGTAAAATCAAGTGCGTAGAGTCCTCCATCCTCCACATAAATGCCATGTGAAACAATACACACTGGTAACTTAGTAGATAAACATTATGCAAGAAAAACAGGTGACTGCCGCTTGGAGTAAAATCTTTCTTAAATTTAAAACAAGGGAACTGGACCAAGCTAAGACATGACAAAGACAAAGACAATCTACATGTTTCGGGGCACTACCCCTTCATCAGGACGACACAAAAACGACGAAAAAACGACAACAACGAAAACAGAAGAAAAAGACTTAGCTTCAGTAGATGTGGCGCATAGGCTGGACAGCAGGAAAATGACTAAGGGACAGCGAGTAAACAGGGTTAAAAAGAGGGGCAGCCAATCGCCAGGTGGGTAGGGAAGGGTAGGGAAGGGTCTCTTTACCCCTCCTCCTCTCTCTCTCTTATTTCTTTTCTCTCACCTTCTCTCCCACACTAACACCCCCTTACCCACGCTTCTCTCTCCACCCCGCCCCCTCTCCACCCCTACCCTTCCCTACCCTTCCCTACCCACCTGGCGATTGGCTGCCCCTCTTTTTAACCCTGCTTACTCACTGTCCCTTAGTCATTTTCCTGCTGTCCAGCCTATGCGCCACATCTACTGAAGCTAAGTCTTTTTCTTCTGTTTTCGTTGTTGTCGTTTTTTCCTCGTTTTTGTGTCGTCCTGATGAAGGGGTAGTGCCCCGAAACATGTAGATTGTCTTTGTCTTTGTCATGTCTTAGCTTGGTCCAGTTCCCTTGTTTTAAATTTTAGACAAACATTATACACCAAAGTGTAACTACACTCTTTATCTGATGTCTCGCGGCGAGTAACAGAACTCTCTCTGAAACCACCTAGCTATGTCTGGAATAGTCTTTCGGTAAGAGTCCAGGTTCCACAGCCGTCGACACAGCTCGCAGAACGATGCGGCCTCGTACTGGTAGTGCATGAAGGTCACATTACCGTCGCTCATGCGCAAAGGGTAGTCTTCGTACAGCACTTCATACTCGTCCTTGGCCTTGAGAATCTTCAGGTACTCTTCGGGGTGTTTGTCCAGGTAGAGCAGGTGGTCGGCCAGGTCTTTGACTGTCTTGAAATCTGCCGTGTTGATGAAGATTTCTGGCGGAGCGTGGTACTGGTATCAAAAAGTCAGCACAATGGTTTACAGTGAACGTGTTAGAATTAAAAACCCTGCCTCTATGTACGTGTTTAACAGCCTCTAGAGGAATAAGTGGAGGGAGAGATTTGTTGACGTTTGTTTATAACAGTTGAATTCTGATATACAAAAAAAACCCCAAACATTCAGATGAACTGCAACTTAAGGAAAGGCTGTGTCACAGCTCATACCAGTCTTACATTGAGCGTTACCAGAGTCGTCTGCAGGGGAAAGAACATATGTGGTAGCACACTTTAAAAAAAGCATGTACACGTCACCAACGTAACTCTTCAGCCTTCCCTGGCAACAAACACGACAGTTCAGCCATTAATTACATCAGGAAACATCGTTTAGCATCGTTAGGCGGGACTTTTTGAATATGACAACTGCCAGTTTGGGTGGCTGAACCCAGCCCGATAGGAGACTGAAGAGGTACTTCATCTCACTCTATATTCGTTGCTTCCCCTTGCCACTATGACGGCATCGGACGGCAGGTAGCGGAAGAATTTCTCGGTGATGTAGTGCTTGCACAAGGAGCTCTCAAAGGCCAGGTAGAACTTGTATTCCCTGCTTATCCTTTCCAGGCAGGCGTCGTCTTGGTTTCGGGGACACCTGTGGTCACCTCTGGACCCGAACACGTCGACTGGGATGTGCTTTTTGAGTTCGGCTACGTATTCTGTGCGGTTACTCTGGTTAATCACGCTGCTCACGAACCAGGCTGCAAGCTTCCTCTTCCGGTCCAGAATCTCCGTGTAGTTCCTGTCAGGCTTCTGTCGCCTTCTCACCATCAGCCCGTGGACGCTGAGAATGTCGGAGTCAAACCTGCAGCATTTCAAGGCAGTTATCTATAGTATAGATCGGTCTTTTCCGTTCCATGCTGCACTTAATGCCCTTATGCTTTATTGATGTTGTCGTCGTCGCTATGCCGCTGATCTCGTTATGACATCATTGTCGTTTCTATTATAATATACTCTTTTTGTTTTCCTGTTACGGCGTTGTTCTTTTCAATAAACTGCTTACATTTAAAACTCAGACCTTGCCTTGTACGTTCGTAAAAACCTCCATAAAGAAGTTCTGCTTTCTGGTATTCTTGTGATGTTCTAACTTTATTATTCTTATTGTACTAGTTTGAAATTCCTTCAGCACGGTGTAGGTTCTACACTGCTGTCTCACAGTAAGGATATATCTAGCGTAGTCTAGATTCAAATTAGAAAAAGTAAGAGATGTTTGGGAACAGTTTGAGCGCGCGTTAATTTTGTCTTGTGTGATCATAAGGCGCACAACTTGAGGGAATATGAGTGGATCTTTGACCCCGTTGCCAGAATTACCCGAAACGACGCCATATGCTGTACCAAAAGCTTCAAAAGTTATATTAAAAAAAAGGTTGAAAAAGAAAGGCACAGCATGCTTAGCAGCATAGTAAAATAACTGTAGCACACACTACACACAGACATGCGTTTCAGACCATTTTGTAAGTGATATCTACAGTTCGTTATCTAACTATATCTGTATGTGGGTTTATTGTTTTCAAATACTTTGAACTGTCCCTTTGCGTAATCTCTGTGTCATAAAGCCGATATGTAGGGGTAGATGTTGATCTTCTTATTCTCCGAAACATTTAAGTCATTCAGCTGTTTTGTCAAATCCACTGCATCACTATATATGTTAAGAAAACCCCAGCAACCTTCGGAGTAATATAAAATCATTTTATTTGATGAAAATGTTCGTTTGCGCATATATATGCGGGTTTCCTCTCTGGGTAAGCGCGCCTTTTCGCCCAGTGTAGTGTATCCGAAGACGTGATCGAGACTTGTTCTCTACCTGTAGGTCATGGTCCAGTTAAAGGCCGCTGCCCACGAATCCCGGAGGGAAGTAGATGAGCATGCCCACACGGGCCTCGGAGGTTCCAGGTTGTGGAAGACAAAGACCTTGTGATCAGAAAACGCTACTACAGAGACTTTGCAGACAGCTAGACTTTGCGAACATCGGCAGCAATGATAATGACGCCGATGACGGCAAAAATCTACGAATAGATTCTTACTTATCATTTGAGTAACGGCTTAGATACTGCAGTAAGCCCCCGAAGAAGGAGAATGCGAATATCTTGTTGGTTTCTTTTGACCATTTGGCAGGATATTAAAAATAATCAAGCCATGTCATTTTCTTTCTTTCTTTCTTTCTTTCTTTCTTTCTTTCTTTCTTTCTTTCTTTCTTTCGTTCGTTCGTTCTTTGCTTCACCTGATCAGCATGCGATCGTTTCGGAGGAGCTTCGTCGATCATGTGTTCCACAGACCATAACAGGGCAGCGCTTTGCTCCATAAATAAAGTGTTAGAGGTCATGCGACAAGGCATTTCCGGGCACATGCGCAGGCGCACTGGCTCTGGAAGGAGCGGAATGTGTCGAGGTTTCTTCACCCAGGTGATAATTTTTGGAGGGTTTCTGGTGACGTCTGGGCGCCGCGTCAGCAGGCTGGTGTCGTAATCCCACTGAATCCTGTGTTTGGGTTGGAAGGGGCTCCGAGGTATCTTCTTTTTAAAATAATTTCTAGATCTGTTTAAAAGAGGCATTCAAAGGTTGGTTACCATTACATCTAAATAAACCAGTGCTCAGAATTGCTGCTGTTTACAGTGTGTAACTTTCAAAAGTTTCGATGTTTTTATTTTTCTGGGAAAGAAAGAACTCACAGTCTGGGCCACTTGTCTGAGGTTTGAAACACGCCAGTCTCATTTTGTGTTGTGTTGGTAGGCACCAGAAATCCCACAATCCCCTGTTTCCGCTGGTGGCGCTGCCATATTGGCAGGTTTGAGTGATCCGAGGCGGAACTGTCTATTGAAAACGCATCGGGTACGTCAGCTAAATCCTCAGATATGAGGCATTTGTAGTCCAGAAAAGTCCTGGGAGAAACGTCAAACTCCGGTAAGGAGTGAGGAGTGCGTACGGGGAACTTCAAGAAAGAAGAGAAGAAGCAGATGTGGCACACAAGAACGATAATCGAGACGCACCACACCCAGTGCAGGAGTTTCCTTCCCATGCTTGCAGCCGCTTGTCCCCAGATCTAACCCTGAAGCGGCCTGCAAAGTCAGCCAGAGACACTTTCGAGATGAAACTGTTGTCAACATATGTTTATCAGCATTTTCTCGTTTTATTTCACACGTGATCCCATTGGTAGCTAAGTAGAAAGGTGTGTAAAAAGGTTGATAAAACAGACAGAAAAGACTTACTGAACTGCATACAGAGTTGAAAATACTTATGTTGTCTCTTTCTTGCCTTGTGGCTTCTGTCCTACTTCATAAGTAGACACGTGTTGCTAGATACCTACATACGTACACACATGCATACATTTTGCCAGCTTTTCAAGCGTGTAGGACTCGCTTAGCCTTAGCGTTTTAACCCTTCTTAACTGTAATATTTTGATGAATGAATGAATGGTCAAACATTTAGAAGATGGAGTTGGTCACATATCTGGACTGGAACGCCCTGGTTTACAAAACGTCTTCGGTCGTTCACCAGATAAATCAGCTCGTTAACCCCTTTTAAGAGTGGAGGTGAAACCACCTGTAAAGCTGGACATTACAGCAATCCACGCGAAGCACTACTGTCACTGCACATGCTGTACGTGTATATGTGTGTGTGTGTGTATGTTTATATATATATATATGTATGTGCATTTTTATGTATGTAGGTGTATATACCTGACCGTATGACGATGTAATGCCTTCGAAGACTTTACCTTTAGAATTCGTTAGGTATTCCGTGGCAGTGGGGCGTTGACCTGTTTGACAGAGCACGAAGTATGTACACCATGACAGGAAAGTTTTTGTAGCTATAATCTGCGGCTTGACACTCAGCAGGTTAAGTTGATGGCGATACTCTTTTAAACCAAATCAGAATATCGTCATTCGCATTTCGATCGATTTAAAACACAGAAAGCCATCGAAACAGGGGTGAAGCTAATTTCTGGATTCACTACAGGTTTATAGAAGTTGTAGCCGTTGGAGTTTCTTATCAGCAGGTCATGCGATAACATTGGAAACTTCGAGAAAAACAAAACAAAACAAAACAAAACATGGAACTATAGCCCACTTTGTTTTTAACGTGAAACGAAGGAAGATTGTAAAATGTCAAACTGAGATAAGACTGAGAAGACATCATTTCCCCCACCCTTCTAACATTAGGATGAAAAGCTGACGATGTCACCTGATGAAAACTGTAAACGTGAATTGATGCATAGACGGACAAAAGAGGAAGAGGGAGAGTAAAGGGTACATTCTATTTCTGCAGGGGTTAGAGAATGCATCGTGGTCTGATCACGTGACCCAAGGGACGCTGCGGGAAGAAATATATCAGCAAGCGCAGGCAATTGGAGACACAGATATTTTAGATTGAGAGACCGCAGAAATATACGTGTATAACCACTTGGGATTACAAAAGCACCACTTCACTACTTCCGGCCATTATGCCTTCCACAAACGCCAAGAAGCTGTTGAAGTATAAGTGTGTAGCTCTGTTGGTAGATCTGCGGATCAGCAGGTGAAGGTTGGTGGTTTGAATCCTGGTGTGGCCAAGGATTATATCCTAGAGTAATACTTTGTGGAAACTCCATTCGGCGATGCATTCCCATCCTTCTGGAGACATGTACTCCAATAGAAATTTGCTAAGGTTGCCGGCGCATTGGAGAGGAGTCTACAATGACTTAGAAATTTTTGTAAAAAAAAAAAAAAATAGAGGGGGAGGGGTGTGTTCGCAGGCAAGGGATGTCACTGGTGTTTTCCAAGAAAAGAATCATTTTTTCTATCGAGTTTCTTCCCTTAGACTACACAATAGACGACTTCTTCTGAAGTATGATATCGGAACCACGCGATCTTGTTAGCAGTTAGCGAGACAATCGGGCCGGCCATGTTGTTGCATTCATTTGGGTACCTTTTTTCAACGCAGGCTTTTACACAGAATTCACACAGGATGGATTGCAGGTAAGAATCATTTTCTTTTTTTTATACATTTTTTATAAGATACACAGTGAGACGGGAAGTCTTGGCGGAAAAACCGCTTACACGCGTACAATGCAAACAGTGACTACATCTAACACCAAATAGTAAGTACTATTTAACATTTTTTTCAGTGCAATTCTATCATTATTTTGACGTTCAAAAATTGATCTTCCGAAATACATAAACTAGATTACTGCACTTGTGGTAGTTTGCAAACAGCATTTATTTTTATCGTGGCGAAATCAATGCGTGCCCATGGGTTCGCAGTGGTAGTTAATAGTCTAAGACCTACGTCGTCGGTGTGTTAAACTCCCTGTCAGTCTGGTGGTTCTGTCCCCCATCCCCCGAAAAGCCCACCGTCCTGATATCCACCCAGTTTGCGGCGGGGCGTTAAACAATAAACAACCAATGAACGAGTGTGTAGCAAAAAGGTCACAAATACTAGACTACTACTACAAAAAAGCGTTTATCCAGGAAGTCGAAACGCCAAGCCCCATGTTTTTAGCGGCTTAATAAAGTGTGATGTGCGTATATCGTTGCAGTTGTCAGGGTGTAGGTGCGTAGGAGAGAGTGGATCGCGAGAGCGAATGGTGACGCAGTGCTGCACACGTTGCTGGCAGTGAAGGCCGATTCACAGTTGCTGAACACGACGTTCTGACAATTTTTGTTTTATCGTGCAGATAAAGCAACAGTCGTCGCCTAAGCCAGCCTAGCGTGCAGTCACCAACGGGTGATAATGCTTATTGTGAGTGAGCGAGCGCGTGCGTGCAGTGTGGGTGTGAGCGTGGGCGTGCGTGCGTGCGTGTGAACGTGGGTTCACATTAAAAAAAATATTTTTTTCTTTCCAAAGATCTCATGATCCAGCACATATAGCTTGCACGTACCGAGGGCCACAAGCTTGTAACCCCTTCCTTACCTTATCATTTCAAACGTGTCAAGATTATCTTAAAGTCAAACCTTGGCTTAAAGGACTTAACTGTCTGTCTGACTTTTGCTGTGTTTCCCGAACTGGCGCGCTGTCTATCGAGAACAAACCCCAAAACGACAACACTACATTGGCAAGACAAGCCTTGCAGACGTTTCCCAGAAGTCATCATCCAATCTTTAGAAGCTGAATCTTATGATTTTTCTTAAGCCGCATCTTCTTTTCTTTTTTTGCAAGGAGAAATCAGTGTAAATCGCAGCCAAGCTCGTTTCTCATGCACAATTTCCAAACAAACAACAAACAAAAGTCGGGAGACGAAAATATGCCGTGCTCTGGTACTTTTTGTCCGGTCCACGAGAAGAAGAGAATCTGATCTCAACAGCCTGAAACGCGACATTGCTTTTTGGAAATCTCCAGGGTGATACAATGACGTAGAAATCACGTGAAAATCAAGTGTGAATATAAAATCTGTCAAATACTGCATAGAAGTCTATGACAAAAATTTCCAAAAGTAAATATTGTGTAAAAGTAAAAGCATTCCATAGAAAAAAGAGCTAATGTCAGAAACATTCACATTACTTCTCTCTCTCTCTCTTTTTCTTCTGTGTGAAAAAGATCTGTTTGTGTTAGACTAAATCTGTATATACCAACAGACGAAAAAAGAATAGGGAACAAACCTTCAGCCCTCTCTGTGATCCCCGAAGAAAAAAAGCTTGTTTATGTGTGGAGGGGGGAGGGAGGTTGGCGGAACTAAGACTTTTGCAATCTGTGAAAGCTTGACAGACTTTTTCATACATATTTCCGGAGGATCGTTGAAATCTGCCACTGCATCTGTCCGCCACGCTGGTGGTGCAGGCTTTACATATCCTGGGTTAAAATAATTTTATTCAGTTCGTACAATATTGCACTGCGACATTAGCTGAAGAGAAAAAAACTGTAAACAACACTATTGCTTATTTTGGTTTTTGTAAGCAGTAGTATAAGGAGCTTGCAGTGGTGCATTTATACATGGCGGGGGGGGG
>SMGT01009878.1:5114-16493 GCA_004794575.1 Lanistes nyassanus | reverse complement strand
TCTTGCAGAGTCGGCGAAAGGGATGTCGACATCACCAATTCGAACTGCTGTGGGATATTCTGTCACTCCAGCATTTCTTTTACTGAAGAGAAGAGCCTCTGTTTTTTCGTCGTACAACTTTAGTCTGTTGTGGACCATCCATGCTTTGATACCGGATATGCAAGTTTGCATGGTCATGATGCTGGCATGTACATCAGCTAGAGGACAAGAACTGTATAATTGGGTGTCGTCTGCATAGGACTGGGTGGAGACCGTGTGAGAATGAATGAGTGATGATAGTGGTTTGATGTATAGGATGAAAAGGATAGGGCCCAGGACAGATCCTTGAGGGACTCCGAGAGACAATGCTGATGGGGGTGACAATTGGTCAGCGACAAGTACAGACTGAGTTCTACCAGAGAGGTAGGACTGGAACCACGCCAGCGCCGACCCACAGATGCCGTAGAGATCATGGAGACGATTGAGGAGGAGGTATGGTCGATTGTATCAAACGCTGCAGAAAGATCAAGGAGAGTCAGAAAAGACACATCGCCTCCATCCAGAGCAGACAAAATGTCGTTGACAACTCTAGTCAGAGCAGTTCACGCATCTTGATTGTGAGCGGGTGATTAGAGTCATCAAAGTGCGTATTCATATCACTAAATACTACGGCAGATCCGCCAGTAATGTTGCAATAATCTAGTAAATCGCTGAAGTCCGAAAGAAACATCGTGTCCGTCAGCTTGTTTTTTCTGTTGTGGGATGGTCTATATAAACAAAGCAGATGCGCCGGTTTGCTTGACGCAGCAAGCGTCACCTGAAGACATTTGAACGACGGGTGTGGGAAAGGCAGTGTTTTGCTGAAGGAAATGCAGTTTGAGAGAGAACATTTGTAGATAGCTGCAATTCCGCCGCCACGTGTACCACGGGGAAAGGATCTAATAAAATAACCCTGTGGGGTCAGGTCTTGGCATATAACTTCATCCCCACTTTCTCTCAACCATGTCTCCGTGAGAAACATAAATGTCAATCTGTTTGTCCCTGATAAAACTGTTTAAGTGTCATACTTTTAAGAGTTCACGCGGGTGAAACTGTTTAAGTGTCTAGCATGGTCCAGTTCCCTTGTTTTAAATTTAATTTAGATTTTCCTCCAAGCGGCAGTCCCTTGTTTTTCTTTTATAAGTGCCATACCTTTAAGAGTTCCCTGGTAGCTTTTTTTCGGAATCTAGGACAAGATAAAATATTCACAGTCTTCGGAGTGCCCATGACCCCAAGCACTCCGTCTTTTTTTTTCATTCTGAGTGACTCATTGCTTTTTTGTTGTTTTTCTTCTTCGCCGTGTTTTCAAAATCAGATTTTTCTAGACATCGGCATTTCTACACCTGTGTGCGAAACTGCAGGACTAACATTGCTCTTCCTAGCGCCATCCCCATGTCAAAGATCTCAAAGCAAAGTAGCTGCGACCTGAACACCCTCTCCCCACACGCTACGTGGATAGTGGCACAAGCCGGGAAAACGGGGACACACAAAGGAAAGGTTAGTGCAGATAACCCATGCTACCACTTGCGAGATAATTTTCACAGAAATGTGCATTTAATCTGCTGCACTCAACGTAAGAAAACAAAGGGCTAGTGACTAGTACCCAACCTTATTTCTGGTTACCCAGACACCTGATCTCCAGAAAAAGGGCTAGTGACTAGTACCCAACCTTATTTCTGGTTAGCCAGACACCTGATCTCCAGAACATCTCTATCTGCACTGCACTTCTGCATACATTACATTAGTGGCATGCATAGATACTATTACTGTCTGTTCTTTACTCCATTTCATTGTTATTTTTTAATCATAGCGGAGGAAAACTGATCATAAACTAACAAGGATGTGTATTTGTTTACCTGGCGATTTCTCGTGAAAAAAAGAACGTTCGAAATGGTCCTTGTTGCTGTCCTACGCTGTGCAACGCACAGAGTGATGACCGTCTGAGCAAAAAATCAGAAGCTGTTTCGGGGTGGCTGACAGAGCACGTTGTGTTACTGACTGGACCAATCAATATCGCCGTTGATAAGGAAGACTATAAAGTCCGCCTACAGGAAGTTTCGTATTTAAAATATTAAACTGATTACTATTTAAAATCTCAGTATCCTTTCCAAGCAATTTTAATGAGATTTACAATAGAATACCCTCTCACTTTCTTTTCTTAACAAAGGAATAAATTCAAGTACTTGCTGCCTGGAACAAAAATAGCATACCCGATAAGATCTTGTTTGCTAGTTACTTCGCTTGCTCCGTTCCACTCCGCTCGCTCACTCCGCTTCACTCACTCTCACTCTGTTACAGCCACTCATGAATGTAATCACTCAGGTTGTGGAGGGTTCTTTTATTCTCCCAAGCACTCCTAAATCTCCGCTGCACAAGGCGTTTACAACACAAAACGCAGGTTAAAATTCAAGACAGGACACCCCATTCCTTTTAAGGACCGAGAAAAGTTTCTGTTAGTCAGGTAGCCGAACGCCTATACTACTCAACCACAGTACTGTGACCCCAAGCACGCCATGACCACTGTGGCAAACAGAGTAACAAATTCTACCAATGTTACAACAAGAATTACCAATATAAAGTAAATAGTGCACAAGAGCAAAGCCAAAAGTCTGTAATAAGTGTGGAAACTGATACTTCACTCATTTTATATAAGTTTTCCAATTCAGTCGCCGCCACTTATACTTAAAACCTCTCTCACATTCCTGCAAACTCCCTCCATTCTACCACAATATGTTCAAACCAATACACCAGGCAGTCACACACAAAGGGATGTTATTGCCAAAACTCAGTAATATAATGCAAACGCCAACGCTCATCAGCAATACAGTCGTTAGTATCACGGGCTTACTCAGTTCATCAAACGTTCAATGCCCCTCAATATTTCAACGTTTCTCGATGTAACAATTCAATCTCTCTTTACTTGCAGTCGTAAGTTGACGCTTTCATGTATACTCAGGCAAGAGTATTAATTTCTTCACAACTTGTGTTCTTTGTCGTTTGGCTTTCTGGAATCAGGGACAAACTCGGCAAATCCGCGGATTCCTACGTGATCTATATGTGCTCTCCTCAGCACTACTGTCCGTAAACCCCAGAGCCTCTAGCCTCAATCTTCAACTCGTAACTACCAGAGCTCGACTCTGCAATAGTTACTCGAAATGTATACCCTCTCGGGGAAATACACTTAATCAACAGAACTCCAATTCTGTTACTTCGGGTTCCAGTTCTCGGACTTGAAACCTATCTCTATACTTCGAGTTTGTTGCTATAAGGCTCTTGTCACCTTTGATAGCCGACCACGGGCTTGCTAACGTCAAGGGTTTTTGATGTTACTCCCTGGTGTAAAATGGACAAGGAAAGTTTGGGGGTGCTGCCGGCCCTAATATACTATCTGGTCATGTGATGTCTAAATCCCATAATATTTGGTTGTTCGAGAACATTCTAGAAGGTTTGTTTCCACTGATTCAGCAATTGTTGTGCCTACGCAGCTCCTTTTATTCTTAAAGTCGCAGTGAAACACAGGAAGACCTCGTGACTTTTGACAGTTCGAACTGTCGCTGGGCTGCTGGCTGAACTCCCTATTTCCTGTCTTTCTTTTTAAAACTAAACTGTACTAGGCGTTCCTGACAGTATGCCACATTAACAGAAATAATAATCTAAACAGACTTTGTCACTTTGTCACCAGGGATTTGGAAGACGAAGTACATTTTTTTTATATTTGCAACGAATATGGAAGGTTGAGGCAAATATTTCTTGCACAAGCTATTAACAGCCGAACTCAAGATACTATTCTCTACCCGAGATTAATATTTAGCATCAGAGAAGGTGTTTGTTTTGAATGATGCTTCTAGAGATTTACAACATGCCTTTAAATATAGAAAAAGAATGACAGTATAATGTTGGTTTCTGTCTTTGAATCCACTGCATTCAGTCTCATCCTTCGTTCTCTTTGTAAAATCTGCAAAGCGGTTTAAGGCGACTGGCTGTGTGACAAGGTAGGGAGTCCATGTTATCTCTCTCTCCTCCCGTCTCTCTCTCGCTCTCTCTCTGTGCATTTGTGTGTGCGAGCGTGTGAGCTCGGGGATGTAATTTAAGATTTGATAATATACGCAGTTGTTGTTTTTTTTAATTGTATGTTAATGATAGAAAACTTGACAATTTTTGTCACCAGCATCACGTTAAAGTACCTTAAATTGCCTGTAATAGGCTGTGCAATAATAATAAAACGGATAATCTAATGTTGAGTGTCTAACAGCAGACAGTTGAGCTGTCGCTTTTGGCTTACTCAAACCACAGTGCGGTAGTCACGACGTCAAGGTTTAGGGTTACACTGTAAAATTTGAGTATAAAATTTGAGTAAAACTTTGATCAACTAATGGGGATCTAGTTTTTTTTTTTAATGGCACATTAATAATTGAGTTTTTCAAACTAGAGAACGAAAAAGGCTTGAGATTAGCAAAGGAAAGAATAGTGGAGATTATGTGTCTTCAGGTGTGAAACAAAATAAAATTTATAAAGAACAAATGAGGACCGAGCGCTTAAAATATCAAATTATCAATCCAACAGGAAATACTTGAAACGCTCAACGTGAGCTACTGGTTTGTGTGATTCGAGTGGGCATGGTGACGAGTTGGTGGAATTGATGCAAGTTGATATTAAGTAGGTAACTAGAGCGGCATTTAGTCAATCAGTACCGAAGTCACATAAAAGGATAAAGTTTTTGATGTGGTCATTTGGTTTGCTAACACGCTCGTTTAGTAGTTCCCAGTAGGTTACATTTGCACTTGGGGGTCGGTAAAGAGAGCCAGCAAGTAGTGGTTCATGCTTTGGTCTGTTTCGATCCAAAATGCTTCCAGGCCAGAGGCGCGCAGGTCTGGTCTAGGTTTGCAATACATGTAGCTCTTAACATAGATAGCAACACCGCCTTGAGCATCCCCTGGTTTGTCATTTAATGACGATTACAGCAAAGATAACAAAAAGACACATTAAACTTTGTTTAACACGCAATCATTCCAGGATATACCTCAACAAACAGATGTAAACGAACAGAATAAGCATGTATTTCGTTGATGATAAATAAATTCAAATAACCAAAAATAAACACAGATTTGTAAGAAATTATTTCGTCGTAAGAAGAAAAGAATACGGATTTAAATCTAAGGACATTGGAGAAGTAAGATATATCCTTCTACCTTCTTCATTTAAATAATTGCAGACAGAAAAATGTAGAAAGTAAAAAGTACTCTGATTAATACTTTAGTATACTTGACGTTTGTAAGCAGTGACTGAAACAAGAAGGCAGGCAGGAACACAGAGGGACACATGGACTGAGTAATGAAACGAGGTTTTGACTTGATTAGTTGTCGGCAAGTTGGACGATCTTTTTCGGCAAGAAACCAGAACCAGACTAGCTATAGGCAAAACAACAACAAAAAAATAAGAAAGAAACAGATTGTTCTTTTTATCAATCTGGTACAAGGGGAGTCCCCACCAATACTAGACATTGAAGCATAACAGGACAGGGCGAGCGATTTACCTGCCAAAGGGTTGAGACGACCTGGAAGACCTCGAGAACACTCTGGTAAAAAAAAAGTTAATGAAGCTCTCGCCGGAAGAAAATGAACTAACACAAAATTTTCACAGTTTAAGTTACCCATGACATTACTCTGGACGCCTTTCAAGGGAACGTGCCCAAAGCGATACTGTTCTGGTATGCAAGTTGGTATGCTGTGAAGGAGCCGAAAATACCGTAATATACAACATCAAGGATATGTGTTGTTTTAAATATGAAAGGCTTCTAGTTTCGACATTTAGAACTTTCGCCACTTGACAGCCAAGCCAGTTAGTTACCTGGCCCATACCGTTTGGATCTCAAATACCGCCTTATTCTCCTTCCACGGTATACGGCATAGCTATAGATGGACGTTCTTTTCTGATCCGCACTCTTTTTTGGGTACAGGCTGACGTCTGATAGATATTGCAAGCTTTATGCTACAAATCCTCCGTCCTGCGCTTTTGTTCAGTCTGTATTGTAAACCGAGAATGTAATAGTAAAACCACAATGAAAAAAATGTGTCAAGTTTGCTGTACTGCTGCAGTACAGTTTGCCTTTCACACATGACTGTGGAGGGATCTTATCGGTAAATCAATGTACAACAAAGAGAGCTTGGCCAAGCGAGACAGGAAGTCGACGTTTCAGGGGATCATCCCTTCTTCAGGACGGCACACGTACTGTAACGCAAACTCGCTTTGGATTAGGGAGCTCTTAGTGAATGTCTAGAGAAAGGGATTATCTTGTCGCTGTGTGATTAACTTTAATAGATGCTTAATGTCTGAAGATTTCTCGTTGGTATTTGGGTAATCCCTCTCCTTTCTCGTGCTGCAAGGAACATGTACGCATCCTTAACCAAACCATTCAGTTGATGTAAACAGGACTTCGTGAGGGTAGCTTCAGTATTCTGGTTATGCATACACTGAAATGTGACTGTCTAGACGAAAGGATCTTTAATTAATCTACATTTCAAGTCTGCAGTAAAGTAGCACCATATAATCTACATATTACTGTTCAAATGCATAACAAAAACTATTTGTTTTGACTTTGGATGTCCACTTTTATCATATGTCCTTTGACGATGATAAACCATGCTGTTGTTTATGGTACATGTTATCAGACATCGATAGGAGTCTACAACAGTATTTAACAACCAATTAAATTTATCATGAACCAATATTTAAACCTCCCACCTTATTTAAAATATTTTTTAAAATTTCCTTTCCTCACCCAGTACTATGTTTCATTCATTACTTTAGCCTTTTCTGTTCTCAAAGGTTGTCAGATCATATATTTTTATTCATAAATTAATATAGGGTTAATTTTCTTATCAATAACTAAACACTGAGTACGCCAGTGTGAGCGCGTCTGGTCAGCTACGAATCAAATAGGGTTTGATGACGTTGATGTCATATTTACCAGAATTAAAACCCACAACAGGAAGTTCCGACAAGTAGGCTTCAAGTCGTGGGATAAGCTTTTCTTCGGGGATGCCTAGCTTGTTCTCAACTTGTTTCGGGGCTTCAAGCACAGACCTTACATATACAGATACTTCACTCCTTCTTCGCGCTTTGTTAAGAAAATCTGCCCAGTTGCGGGAAGCAACTCGTGCTTCTAGAGTTGCGTTCCTTGTGGTCTTGGTGTTTCGTGCCGAAACACGCATGAAGGTTTTAGTGATTGTCGCGCTACTTTATTAATTCTGTTCTGCTTGTGGTGGGGAGTGTGGTATAATGAAAGCTACACATACAGTAGTATGTGCCATACAGAGGCAGGGCAGTCATTCTGATCCACAGTATTTTCTTATTTGCTGCTTGTTCGTTGTTTGTTGTGTCCTGAATGCAGTCATCTGTTTTGTTTATGCACACACCAAGAAGTCATTCAGAAAAAAATTCACACACACACACACACACTAAATATTCATTTACATGCTTCCTTAGCATTTCAAATTTCCTGTTAGTTCCATTGCATAACTGTCTTATTTCAGACAAGCAGATAAATGAACTGCATAGCAAATTCTACAACTCCTGTAAAAACACATAATCCTATTGAAATCTATGATTTTAACAGACTTTTTGCCCATACCATCAGATCCAGCACACTGCATGAGTTTGTGTATGGGAAAAATAACATGGGATAATTTACAACAGCCTAAAATGCATTTTAAAAAATCAGATGCTACCTACCTTACGGTAAATATTTGCCGACATCAAGACAAATAGACATACAGGCATGGTTTAACAGTTTATATTAAACTATTCAAAAACTGAGTGTAAATTATTGTAACACACATCTCAGAGTGATTAGTAATGGCAAATAAATTTGTGTTTTTGACTTGTCTGCAAATGCAAAGCAAACAATGGGTCAATGCCTTAGTCTGTGACTCCAGACATTAAAACAAATCTGCTAACACATCAAACCAAGTCTTCAATGAATATTTCTCTGACCTATCTGAAAACAACACATTGAAAGATGGTGTTCATGGTAACCACTGAAATATCCATT
Source organism: Lanistes nyassanus (assembly GCA_004794575.1). NCBI lineage: Eukaryota > Metazoa > Mollusca > Gastropoda > Architaenioglossa > Ampullariidae > Lanistes > Lanistes nyassanus. The sequence continues at coordinate 8,425 of SMGT01009878.1, read as the reverse complement.
TTTGCTAGCTGTTGTTTCTCTTCCACTGCTATAAGCAAGGCTGGTGGTATGATTTTTTGCAACTTTCCTACATATGCCTAACCTTCAGTAGTTCTGTTTAATATATATATATATATCTGTACAGCAAAAACCTTGGATGCTTAAATTTTACTGCTTTCTATAAATCATTCATTCATTCATTCATTTATTCATTAATTCATCAATTACATATTTTTTAATATACACAATGCCATATTTTATTAGAAAACAACCAATAATAAAGTTATTACAGTCACTTTTAAAAGATTAAATTGTCATCTCTCAATATGAAAACTTTTATTATGTTATTTTATTATGTCACACTAGAGAACTGACGATTTACTGGAAATAATGAACTGACTGGCATGAAATTAGTTTTTAAAAAATTATGTCAGTGTTTAGCCTCTTATATGTTTACATATCCTAACTCCTTAAATGGATATGGGAAATTTAGCTATACCTGTTTCATTATTCTTTTGCTATCTTTTTTCCCTTGGTTTAGAACTTCCTTCAGAAGCATGTCAGAATCACTTTTCATTCACATTTGGTCTTTAGCAATCTATTCTTTTGGGGGGGGAGGGGATTGGGAACTGAGAATAGAATTGGCACAGCATTCCAGTTTAAACGTTTTCTGTCACTGTTGGCCCACTGGCTGCTTTCAAAATGGTCCCTGCAAAGCATGCACCACTTAGATCAAATTTCAGCCGCTGAAAGATTCTCTAGGTCTTTTCTCCTGGCGTTGAAAACACCTTTATGAAGAAATTTAATAAAGTTAATTGGCAAATGGAGTTCAGAGACAAACACTATAGTATAACTTTATACGCTCGGTAAACACGTGAAACGTTGTTCCTTTAAGTTCTGGTTTGCTTCTTCTGTTTGTACAATTAGTTCCTGAACAAAATGCCGAAGAATGTATTTTTTAAATCTGGAAGCCGATACTGTACTAGCGCTCGTGTTTTGCTCCATAGCCCCTAGTCATACTGGATAACTCTTCCCGGTGAAGAGTTATCGTACGCAACTGGCCAGACTAAAATCGCGCGAGTGAAGTATCTGTATATGTAAGGTCTGTGCTTCAAGCTCGTCAAAGAAGGAATGAAACCGCTCTCGCAAAAGCTGAGACCACTGAGCCGAAATCTGTTCTCAATAGTCGGCCATGCGGTCGATCAGGTCTTGTGGGTTACCCGCCGTGACAAAACAGACAGGAGCGGTAAAGTTAGGAACGTTGCTAGCGATGGAAACAGAAAGTGGGACGCGCCTGGCGGTAAAAGAAGTTTTAGAAGAAGGAGCAGAGGTAGAAGGAAGATCAGTGTGTTCAAAGTACACTTCAAAATCGAAAGTGGCCTTGTAAGGAAAAATAAAGGTTGTAACGACCGCCAGGCCGTAGCGCGCTAGAGATTCTAAAGTAGTTTCTGTAGACCCCTCCCTGATATGTATGTGTCCTTTTATCTCCCTGACATGTTTTGAAAAGACCTGATGTGCGTTGGTCGTCTTTGTAACTCTCAATCGGTCACTCGGTCAAGATCAAGGTCGCTCTTGCTTGTCAAATCTTATATTTTATTCATAAATTAATATAGGGTTAATTTTCTTATCAATAACTAAACACTGAGTACGCCAGTGTGAGCGCGTGTCTGGTCAGCGTAGAGCCAAAATATTTGAAAGTTTCCAATTACATCAAGGTTGGGAAAAGCTCTAGAAACATTTCAAAAATAGACTAAAATCTTTTTGTGAAAGCAGAAAATATCATCAAAAGCACACCGGATTTAGGAAAAATTAGATGTCACATGATACACCATAGACATATTTGTAAAACCAAATAATGAATATCACAGCAGAAAAAGTCAATCTTTTTATACTTGGACATAGAAAAGGCATGTGGTGTGGTTTGGCATGATGGTCTGATCCAGAGCCTCTCCCAGATACGCACCTCCCAACAATTAATTCTGGTAATAGATTCACGCATTTTAATTAGAAAAATCGACGTTAAAGGAGAAGACGAAATCTCCAGGTAAATGGATATATTTCTAGGTCGATTATTTAGCAGTCCTAAACCCTGATTCTAAACCATTTCCCCCATGAAGTTTAAACTGCTGTAGTGCAGAAAAGTCATACCCATTGCTACATTAATGACTGACATGTTTTTCCACTACTCAGACTAACATGTTTGGAATTAACTTTGAACTACAGCTACAATATTTGAAAAGGGGGTTTGGAATGGGTGTACGCCGTCTGCAAGACATACGATAAACACGCACACAGGTAAGATTTCTAATAGTACTATATATATATATATATATGCCTTCATAATGCGTGAACGTCTTGAGAAGACAGTACTGTCAGCGAGTCTGAAATTCCCACCGAGTTGGAGAACGCATGCGCAGAGCACCTTTCATCCCACTTGCCTTCTGCTCGCGGACTTGTAGCTTATACTGTGAAAATAGAAGCCCTACCTAATACTAAACCCTAGCCCTAACCCTTAACCCCGCCCCCACCAAAAAAATAAAATAACTAAATAATCGTATGCTCACAAGGGTATCGAACCTGCGACATATCCGTAAAACCCAATGTCTTGACCACTCAGCTATTGATCACCACAGTTTGGTCCCTTCATCCTAACTATAAGAAGTGACGCTGAGGTCGTTGCTTGACCTATAATTATCTGTTGCTGTGGTTAGTAACCGGCATGCGCGTGCGCAGCGCAGTTGATGCACCTCGTATGCGTGCCCCAAGTCGGTGGAAGGTCCCATGCAAGCTTGGTAGGTCGCTTACCCTTAGCTGAAAATCCGGACCCCGGCTGCCGATGTCAATCAACCTATATTGCTCTGGGTCAAGCAGAGCCCCGAGTGGGGTGGGGGGTGGGGGGGAAGTGTTTAGCTACCCGATTTACCCATGGCGACACCATGGCTTGTTCTACTCCACGACGCAACTGATGTAGTGTACCGTGTTTAAGTGGCTCTGATGTCTCATATTCGCTTATCGCCTTCATCGCCTGTCACGTGTTGGGGTCTGGTGGGTCAAGGAGATTGCACCATAGATTCCAGGTGTGAACCATCCTCGACTCTCAGGCCTAATTAAGGTCTATTATCCCCTTGTTCAAGCCGCCATCTGGCCGCTCACGTCATCACCAGCCCAGGATTAGGTCCCTGTTTACACTTATGACCGGGGGTACTGGCCGTAGAAACCAGGGGCAAGGTGTTAATTACCTGGGGCTGCTGGGGTGGGATTAGTGAAGGTGTCAGCCTGACCAGGTGTGCGTTAGTTGTTCAGGGAAGATTACGTAGCTGGAGAAAACTAGC
>SMGT01009877.1:179648-241415 GCA_004794575.1 Lanistes nyassanus | reverse complement strand
TTTGTTTGAAGAGGTGGGGCTCGGATTTGGACAGTATGTGCCAGTTAGAGAGGAGGAATCCTACTTCATTACCCATTTGGGTACCATGGCACCCACTGGACTCAACCTCAAACACTGACCCTCCACCTTCCTCTTTCTCTTTACCCCTCTCTCTCTTATTTCTTTTCTCTCACCTCCTTCTCTCCCACACTGACACCCCCCTTACCCACGCTTCTCTCTCCACCCCGCCCCCTCTCCACCCCTACCCTTCCCTACCCACCTGGCGATTGGCTGCCCCTCTTTTTAACCCCGTTTACTCGCTGTCCCTTAGTCATTTTCCTGCTGTCCAGCCTATGCGCCACATCTACTGAAGCTAAGTCTTTTTCTTCTGTTTTCGTTGTTGTCGTTTTTTCGTCGTTTTTGTGTCGTCCTGATGAAGGGGTAGTGCCCCGAAACATGTAGATTGTCTTTGTCTTTGTCATGTCTTAGCTTGGTCCAGTTCCCTTGTTTTAAATTTATGAAAGAAAATTAAAAAAAAAAAAAAAAAGATTCATACCTGAAATCTATCCAGTGTGAATTCTGTGTAAAGGGCTGCGTTGAAAAAAAAAAGATATACAAGTGAATACTGCAAAATGGTGCTCGCAATTTTCTCACTAACTCCTAAACAAGATCATGTGGTTTTGAGACTACAGTTTACTAGAAGTCATGTATTATGCAGTCGAAGGAAAGAAACTCGTGAGAAAAATGATTCTGCTATAAGAAAATCATCCCTTGCTGGCGAACCTCCTTTTTTGCAAAAATTTTCAAAGTCATTGTAAAACTCTCTCCAAAGTGATGTCAGCATAGCAAATTTCTTTTGGCACACCATCTCCAAAGTGATGGGAATGGATTAAGCCTATATCATCAGTGGATGTAAATTTGATTGTTTCAGCACGTGAAAGATAGAACTCATGTTGACTTTGTGTGGGACAAGCACAACTATGAGAAATTAGATGAGGTCATCACCCAGGGGCCATCATTGGCTGATTTCCTTCAGTCTGTGGTTCTTAGCCATTGCCAGCAGCAAGCAGTCCACAGACCTGTCACCATCAGGTACATAGTGGTGTATGAATACCATTATAAGAGGTGCAGAATCAGTTGCCAGAAAAACATGTTCATGTTTGAACATTTAACATTTGATGACAAGTTTACCTGCCAGTGCTTATATTCTTGTGAGTGCCTCTGTCAGCATGATTTTGTCATTTTGGCCTTATGACTGTTTTTTACCCTGACTTTGTAAGTCGGCCTTTAGTGTTTTCATTTTAGTTCTATTGTTTGATCATGAAAAAATTCATCCTGACTCTATGCAGCATACAAGCCTACAAGGTGCTCTGTAAGATTCATTTTAGTATGATGTGATGTCTGTTTTACACGATCTGAGTTGTGCTTGCATGCAATTTCTTTTTGAAGCGTGCTTTTTATTGTTTTTTAAAAATTGTTTCAGCAAGTCAGTGGGGTCTGGAACGCCAGGCTTTGCGAGGAAACTTGCAGTATGCAGTAGAGGGGTTCAAGATGACGTCTCCACTCAGCCATGTGCTGTCCAGGTGATAGACCTTGTTGACAAGGATCAGAAAGGAAACTACACCTTAAACACATACTTGCCAGCATCCGGAACACAAGAACGAGTCTCTCAGGATACAGATTGCACTGTGAGTAGAGCTCACCCACCTTCAGCAGCAGTAGTCATTCGAAGACCTGGGGCCAGAGCAGCATATGGGTCGCCTTGCAAAATGCGGACTAAGACCAGCAGAACTTCAGAGATGATCAAAGAGCCAAAGCAGGTGAAGGAGAGGTCTCTGGTATTTGGCAGCTCCCCCCTAGGGTCCCTGCAGGCTGTGGTGAAGGGACTGGATCAAGGTTTTATGTCTGGCAAAGGTGACCAGGGGCAAAGGAAGGAAGCCGTGGTATCTACCATGCCAGAAGGAGCAGTTAATAGGCTGTGTGTGCCAGCTGGCTTGCTGGGTGATTGTGGTGAAAATGCCACCCATGCTGCCAGTTTTTCACTGGAAAAAACTAATGATTTCAGTCAGAAATCTGTCACTCCTCGCCAAGATTGTCAAGCGTGCAGCTCACAAGGTGGCCATGATGCAGAAGGTAACATACTCATAGGAAGGTTATCTCAAAGTGAACTGAATTCTGTTAAAGAAAGCTGCTGGTCTCCTGAACAGACCTCCAAAGCTGCACAAAGTGAGAAGAAATTGGATGCAAACAACAGAATGTCCAGCAGGAGGATGATAAAGATACGAGCTACTCTGGACATTGCAGATGAGCCTGGTGCTGATGCACATTTGTCTTGTGGTGCAAACTGGAAGGTGGATACTGCTGAGGTTAGGGAGATGAAGTTGGATAAGCAAAGTGACATGTCTACTCTGCAAATATTGAAAAACCCTAAGGTCTGCCAGGCACACAATGCAGTGCCTTCAGAAGACAAACCTAACAGTACCCACAGGGAGACCAAAGGTCATGCTCACCATTTGTCTGAATCCAGACATGAACAACATGCAGTTGACAGCGTTGTGGGGGACACAAGACCAGAGAGCTGTGATGATCTGCGGCACAGGGTCAGAAGAAAAATATACCGCTGCACAGAACCACCTGCAGAAGGTTTGGGCAGGACACACCTATTGGTGCCTCCTCCTGCACCCAGTCCTACATTTAAAACCTGTAAAAAACGAAAATTTAGCGACAGTCCGCAATTTAAGTCTTGCATATCAGAGAGAGGTGATTTTAAAACACCAGAAAGAGGGAGGAAGAATATTGAAGTTGATGGGCTGTGTGTTTCGCCAGTATTTCCCAGGTCTCTGGTGCACTGCTCGGTACCCATTTATGTACACATGAAAGGGTCTTCTCGGATTTGTAAAATCTCCATCAGTGAAAGTGGCACTGTTAAAAATAATAAACCAGAGGTCTTGGGAAGCAAATGTACCTGCACACCACATGCCAGCCAAGCCAGTTCACCATCCAGCCTAGTTCTGAGCAGTGGCAGAGTTCATGTCGGAGAGGAAGCCAGTCATGTGCAGACGGACTTTAACAGTGTTGGAAACAGAATGGATAGTAGTACTAAAGGCTGTGCAGGTTGTAAAGTATCCAAATCCAGAATGAAGTCACAGAGGTTAAAAGGCCCTCAAAGACTTACAGAAAGTAGCATGGCGGAAAAAGATGCTGAAGAGGCAGACACTGGGCTAGATTTTGAAACATGTCAGCTAGGCTTTTGCAAGAAACAAAAGGTTGATGATGGGGTCCTTAGCACAGGTAGGGCAAGTGACTTATTTGTGAGTAGAGTTAAAAGTGTTTCTAAAAGTAAAACATCTGCTACTTCAACTAAAACAGTGAAACTGAATAGCAATTGGCAGTTACTGAGTGATCGTAGTTTGTGCCGCTTGCTAGAGAGCGAAGTGGACGCTTCGTCTTTCTTGGGGTTCACCGGTGATGAGGGTGACCTGCCATCTGATCTCACCTACATAGAGGCCTCGGAGATTGAAGTGAGTGACACAGAAGAGTATGAGTGGGTATTTGATGAGGCGATGGGGTCTCCTGTTGATGACTCCAAACAAGCTGTGAGTGTGGTGGAGACTTTTCAGTGTTTTCTTCCTACTTTCTCTTCCCCAAACAAGGTCTCGGACTCCTCCTGGGAAGATGCCTGTGATGAGTATCTCAAAGAGTCGGTGCATAAGAAGTTGTTTACCTTTAGGAAAAGGTCTGCAAAAGGCACCTCCCCAGCCAGTACTAGCCAAAAGACGTAACAGAGATTCCGCTTTCAAGTCAACCATGAGGCAAAGGGAGCTCAGTTGTGTGGAAGAGCTTCCTTGACTCCATTTCTTGACTGGTGCACCCCTACCCAGGTTATCTGGAACTGTAAGGAAAGAGGCAGCAGAAAAGGCGAGCATAGAGTGGACGATAAGATCTTTTTTAACGACAGCCCATAGAAGAACATGGACTTCAGTCTCCTCAGGGTGGTCAGTGGAACATTACGAAGTCCCTGCAACATCTGAAGAGACTTGGCCAAGCAGCTGTCCTTTGTCACGTAGGTGTGAAAACCTGCATTGAAGCTGACTGCAAGAAGATGGGGTGGCGCAAACAGCAGCAATAAATCCACTCCTGTTACCTCCATATAATTTAAGACACTTTATGTTTAGATGAATACCTCATTAGTGATATAAAAACCATTTTAGATTCACGTCTGATGTTCTTGGGAGGTGCAAAAAGATACTGAGTACTACCCACCCATCCTTGTGTGAGACTAAGAGAAAATAATTGTAAAATTTTTTTTCAAAAATGCGCAGTGCTAAAATCTGCTGCGATTTATGTGCCTTTAAATCAGATTTTTCAAAAGATGAATAAATTCTCTAGCATAGCAAGATGCACAGATCTACTAGGGCATGATTCAGTAATTAGAAAACCAACCACAACACTAGTCTTATAAATTTTATTTACACCTTACCAAAGCATTTGTTTAATGCCAGTGTGCCAGCAATATTTTGATAATGTAAACATTTTAGTAGTTTAAGCTGACGTGCTGCATTTTAAAAGGAAATGAAGTGTTGCCAGAAAAAATAACCCTGCAGTACTGTGCTTGATTCACTATTTGACATCACCCTGTGATGTTATTTAGCTAAGGGGGGCAGCTGATGTAGATTTTTAAAGGGGTTACTGATTAGGGGATATTCATGCCTATAGTTTTTCTTTTTTTCCTCTGTAAATGCTTCAGAAGCGTTTTATTCATACAGCCATGTGTAGCACTACATATGGCATCCTCAGTGAATATTTGAAATATAAATCTGCATGTGTGTGAAGTGAGTTTATCCACAATTTAAAGAGTATCTATGTAACTTGTTTAATGTAATGTTTAATGTAATATTCATCTTGATGTGTGTGCTTTTAGTTGGATGGTTTTTTTGGATGGTAATACTAACAGTAACATTGTAATGCTCATTTAATTTATTTAGTAGTCCTTACTTGATGGAGAATGGATGAGTTATGCCATGTTTAAAACAAGTGGAAACCCAGTGCACATTTTCTAGGAAAAAAAGTAATTGCAGGTACCTGTTTGGTACTTAATATACGGAATTTACAGGCAGGCCCTTTGGCATGGATTCTAAGTGAGAGTAGGTGGTTTACCCTTTTCTTATCACTTTAAAGTAGCTTCTGAAGGGGACAGGATATACAGTCACAGCCCACCTTCACCCCAACCCCTACAAAAAAAGTCTGGCTTCATTAAAGTTCTGTAACAGTATGGCACTACGACCCTGTACCATAAAACTGACCCACAGTAAAAATGGAATGTTTTGATCACTGGTAATATTGAAGACCTACCTTTCGTGTTGGTGCAAACTGATCTGTAGGTAAACTCACTAACAGTAACTGGTTAGCAAGAGGTAATACATTAACAAAGTTTTAGGCTAGGCATGGGTGTTCCCTAATCAAAGAACAGTTTCTGATTCTTAAGTTGTGAATAGTTGGAGGATTTTGCAACAAGAGGATAGATTGTCTTGTGTTAGTATTGTGTGGGATATTCATGTACTGCTTTCCCCTCGGTTTGTATTAACCAGCTAAGCATGATAGTGTGAGATTGTATCCTGATTCATCAGTGCATTTTCCACCAGTTTCAGTTAAAAGTAGAAGCAGAAATCTGAGTCTGGTTATATTTAAGATAATGTTCTCATGCCAGTGGGACTCATTAACCCGCACAAAATCTTTATAAAAACGGACTACAGTCTAGTGCACATACAATTTCAAAGGCAGCATTTAAGTTTAAAGAGTAATGTTTTAAAATCCCTTGTGTGCTTTAAATACTTTTAAGCTATTTGAGAGTTTGCAGTGTTATTCTTGAATTCTTTTTCCTTCTAAACCCACTATGTGTATGGATGATTTTAAACAAAGCCCCTTACCGTTGTGATGTAAAATGGCACAAAAGATGCATGTACTACTCTTTTAAAGATAAAAGTTCTAGTCCCATTTTCCACTGTTATAGAGCTTGGATCCAAGTAATTTGTCAAAGCTGACCTCGTGAAATTCTATAGAAAGGGGGATTTTAATTTGGTATGCTTAAAAAGAAAAAGGATGGTCCAGTCTGCAAAAACAGGGAAAAGTGGTGTTTGGGAATGTAGACAATGTTCTCTGGTCAGCAACTGTTATGCAGTAGATCTTGTGAAGAGATTCTTGAGATCGACTTCTTGCCTCCTTAAGGGTTTAGTCTCATTGTGTGATGTGGCAAGGTTATGACTAGCCTACCCATCCATATTTCCTGTAAGTGTTCATTGCAACTTTGCCATTATTTCTTGCATATATTTAACATCTGTGTGTCTCACACTACCCAATCCTTGCCATAGTTGCAGTCACAAAAAAAGATCAATTTTTCAGCTGATTCCTTTTTTGTGACGTAACTTCTTACACTGCTACATGTATACTAAACGGTATATGAGAGAGAGTGCGAGTGGGCACTTGTGGGTTGGGGGATGTGGGTATGGGTATACTATAAATCGTTTTGTTGTGATATTTTTGGTTGGTGTTTTGGCATTGATTTGAAAGAATGAAATGATTTTATTTTAATATTTAGTCAGTATTTTGGTATTGATTTGAAACAATGAGGCAAGTTCCAAGGCTGCATCTGAAAAAACAGATGGAATATTTTTCACTATCCAATCCCTATCTTTCATGCTCGGTGGTAGTGAAGGATTTTTTGGTTTTGTTTATATTAAAAGGATCAAGACCTAAATGTGGCTACACCCAACAACAAAAGTAAACCAAACCACCAACAGGACAATGTATCAAGATCTTTTGTTTTGACTTGAACTAAAGTTCATTCCAGTATACAGAACTTGTGGTGGTGTCACCAATAGAGTGCAGGTCAAATATTTGGGCATGTGTTCTCGTCTCATGGAGTCCATTCAAACAAATACGCTGGTTTAAAAATGTCAATGAACCAAGTATTATAGACCAACACCATCTTGCAGTATGTATTCTTGGGTTTTTTTTTTCAAGGCTTTGTGTTTGTTGCAGTCTTTGCGCATGAGCTCTTCTCTCTTTCCAGTACAACTTTTGCTTTCTTGTGATTTTTTTATTTATGTATTTTTGTTAGTGCTGATGAAAGGGTAGTGCCCACAAATGATGACTTTGTCTATACACATGGTACTAAGTTCAGTGACCTAGGACCTCGGATCATACAAAATTCATGATAAACTTTGTTTTCTTAGATAAAGGGGCAAGGTCACTTTATAATGTTAGACCAGTGGTCTATAATTTTACTAACGTTTGAGGTATTTGTTATTAAGATTGTACATATGCATGCTAGAAATGGAGTGCAATGGAAAAAAATTGCAAGTAGTTTGCTTGTGGCTGGAAAATGTACAGAAAATATTTTGTATGAAGACTGTGTGTTTGATAATGGCATCACTAAAGCCCAGCACAGAAAGGCCCTCATTAATTTTATTGAACAGGCTGAACATATTCCGAAATATTGTATGATTCATTTGCTCAAAGGTTTCCTGTTTTTTTCTTTTCAATGTTGTTATTTATTACATTATTTGGACAAAATATGGCAACTTTGCTTACCCTGTGCACCCCATCATCCGTGCAGAAACCAGCTGCCCATATTTCCTAATGGGACTCAAACATCATTTTGGTCACATGATCTAGAAGTTTGTGGGTGATGGGTGACATGCGGGATGCACCTTCTGACTTTCTCTACCATCCCAGTCTGTCGTCTTCTGCAATACATCAGAACTGGGATGCTAAGTGCCGTCCATTTCTTGATGTCGAGTCAGCTTTTGTTTGCCTTCCTCTCTTCTTTCCACCTTCCAGTGTGCCTTGCAAGACAGTCTTAGCAATTGTATTTTGAGGTGTTGTGAGGTCAGCCAGCTTCCTATTCTTGATGGTGGCGAGGAGGCTCCTGGGGACCAGCCAGTCTGTCTGCTTTGTTGTGGACATAGATGTTTGTTTTGTGTTCCATAGATGTTTGTTTTGTGTTCTGTCCAGGAGTTTACAGAAGCATTTGGTCTCGGAGGCTTCAATCTTGTTTTTCTTCCTAAATCAGCTGCCAATGTCCAGCTTTCACAGCCATACAGCGGGATGGAGATGAGCATAGTTTTGTGGAGGCTGATCTTGGTGAGGAAGCTGATGTTGCTGTTCCTCCATTATTGGCTGAGATTTGAAAGCCGTGCTGTAGCCAGGCCCGATCTTGATGTACATAGCTGGTCTTCCATCCCTGGTCATGGCTGAGCCAAGATATATCAAATATATCCTTGTACATTAGTAAAAATGTTTTCTGTATGTGTAAAGTGTAATTTATTAGTGTGGATTGTTGATTTTCTGCTATATTTGATTCTTGGTGTATCTGTATGGTGTATTTGCTAGCATTCAACTCCAAGCATGAAAACTATATGGTCTCACTTTTAACCCAGTGACATCTTGCCAAATGGCATTAATTGGCATGCAGCCTTAAGCTAGAACTACATGTATCATACCAAAGTCACTCCATTGCTCTTTGGGTAGGAGTGTGGGTTGGGGAGGGGGTGGTATCTTTACACATAACTACAGACGGAAAGGGAAGGAGCTTTTGAATTTGAATACATGTAGCTAATTCTCAGTGCAGGTATTTCACTTTAGATATAAATGCAAAATGGTGAAAAGAAATAGCCTTTGGCATTGGTATTCTTGCTATTAAATATAAATGACTGCATTGTCCCAAATGGCAATTTAAAAAAAGTGTGGTAACAAGTCTTTACTTGATCCGAGAGCACTAAATGCTTTTAACTGATGGATGTAAATAACAAATGGATTTATTGTGTGAAAACATGTTTCAACTCTTTGAATTTCACATGTTCTAATTATCCGTTTATGCCATTGATTTTTATGACCGACTTTGGATGGACTTTAGCCTTTAGTTGTATGTATTTTTAAGCAAGAGTAAACTCTTGAACAGTAAAAGGGTTTATGCAGTTTTGCACCTGAAAATCTAAGGACTTTGAACTGTTAAGGACCCAGCTGCTGAAATGTAAGGACATCACCATGTATATGCTGCAAGAGTACAAACACTGGGATCAAGTGTAACTATGTAAGAATGCCTAGTCCCAGTAATGCTCCATTGTGCTGGTAAAAATATGAAGTTTTCACCATGTACAGATTTTCAGCAACTGCCAAAGGGAACACATTCCCATAAATGAAAACATGAAGAGGTAAAATGAAATAGCTTAATAACACTAATAGACAAAGTACAAACAGCTGCACACAGACAGACATGCACATTATCCAAAATAAAGAGATGCATTTTGAGGTTGGATTTGAAGGAAAAAGAGTGATGTGGGAGGGCAATGAGTTCCCAAAGTTGAGGGCCATGGAGAAACAGCAGGGGCCATGCGATGTGCGTTTGAAGCTGTTTTGTTGCGAATTGGAGGAGGAGCAAAGGACATCAAATTAGGACAAATGATCAATTGTAAAATGAATGTATTATGTCTGTTAAAAATGAATCCAGATGCTGTGAAGTTTTGCCCACATTAAAATAAATTCTGCAACCAACATTTCATATCTGACTGCATCAAAGCAAACTATCTATGAAAGGGTCTTTTTTAAATACTGTTCTTGCGGTTAATACATGTAACACAAACATGGGGTGGGGGGATTGATTGGAGATGGGCTAACATCCTTTTGGTAGTGGGTTCTATCATTTTCGCAGCTGAAATCTGTTACTAAGTAGTGGCAGCCAGCCAGTTTCTGCCATGTTCCTTCTCAAATTGGCAGTTTTCAATCAAAACCTGTATGGCTCAAAAGAATTGAAAGACCCATGCAAACTGCATGGGTTATCCGATGCCAAAACACAACCCCCTATGGATTAAAGTGTACCACATTCATTACTGTAGTGACCAACAGATTTAACGGGTTATTTTCAGTGCAACTGCAATATTTCAAGCCACAAATGACAACCTGTCTACACAGAAGTTGGGGCAGATGTGCAGCACAGAATGCAAAAACGTGCGCCCTCCATTGGCCTGCACGCAAGCAAAGCACCGTTGTCACATGGACAGAGCCAGCATCCTCTGAGTCACTTGCAGGATAGCCAAAGTGAAAGGAACAGCTAGCAATAACTCCACAGATGTTTGATTGGATCTTGTGAATTTTCTGGCCAATCCATACAACCTATCAGTTGCTGCCGCTGCAGGAAGGTGGTGAAGACCTGAGTTGTGGTCTGTCATCTTGGGGAAATGTCGCCTGGTCCCACTACCTCCAGTAATGAAGGTAGGAGGGGCTGTAAAATGTCATTCCTGTAGGTCACACCATTTGAGGCTGCCTTGGGCAGGGAGCAGGAGCATTCTGTAGACCATGCCTATTTCTCCCAAAACCTTGATGGAACCGCAACCAAACGGTGCACACTCCCTCACAATGGTGTCATGATTTCACAACATTCACCCTGTTGCCTAACAGATTCTGCAAATATGAAATGATCTGGCAAACCAGGACTCGGCGGTGAAGAGAACTCTAAGCCACTCCTGATGGGTCAACACCAGATAGACCCAGGCCAGGTTAACAGAATGAGCGCGCATTGAAATAGGTCGCACTTTGGGGCGCCTTGAACACATGGTAGCCTCATGCAGCCAGCACATGGCGCAGGACAAAACGATGTTACTCGAGAATATTTTAGAAAAAAAAATTAACCTCCTTTACCACCCTGGAGTATGGAACGATCAACAGTAATGGTGGCCAGCAACGTACAAAAGCGAATACAAACAGATCTGGCAGTGAAAATTTTTTAACTGTTGGAAGAGACCCAATGCTGAACACTACATGTAGCAACCTTAATTATACCAACACAATTTAAATTTTCCAGTAATGAGACAACACTTTTTGCTGTGTAATAAAACCTATTGTGAAGAGGAGGGAAAGATTTTGAGGTGGGACAAACCTTGGAACCAGAAAACGGTTGGTATGACTGGCACTTGGATCAACTAATTTTTTTTTTTTTTTGCACCAAGCTGTGCATTATGCCAATACGGTGATGTGTATGAAACACCCTGTCACAACCTATGCCCCTATCCATTTCTAGTGACATACTGGTGAAAGGATGAGGTTTGTGCCCAGCAATGGTCGGATGAAACATGAACAAATTCTTTTCCAAATTCACCCTTATTTTTAAAGGGTTTCAATGCTGCTTTTGAAATTGCTATTGCTGCACCATTTTCAATTTTAAATTTTTTTTCAATCCAGATATCCTAGTTTACCCCTTAAGTACCTCAAATTACATGCTAAAACTTTCATCATGGTATGTTGTAGCATAAGTGTGTGTAAATATCCTACCATAAGTGGGTCCACTTCGCAAACAAACAGCAAAAACAAAACCAATCTTGAAATCAGTTAATCATTTATTCAGTAGTTCCATTTTTCAAAAAATTGTTCCACCTCTCTGGGAGATGCAACATCATCCGAAGCAGTAACTGGGCGACATAATGCTCACACAAGAAAACAAAATGGTAGCTATAACCAGACCATGACGAACAGCAAGAGGAAAGCAGTCAAACACGCTGACAGCACAGTACCGTGGTGACCGACACAAAAAATGGTTTCCATTTTTTTATTCAGGATAAATGTCGGTTCTGAAAAAAGTGTCTGGCCGCATAAACATTAAGGGTTTGTTGACACTATTCAAATTAACGTTCTCCATCCTAAATTTACCAGTCTGTAAAGACAACACCTGCCCAGAACATGCATGAATGGGATGTGTGTGCACATGCCCATGCATGCTTGAATGAATATGACCAAAACATTTGGTTAATTCTACTGAATGAGGGACCAAGCCTGTGCTGCCGTAACATCAAACTGTCTGTCCCGCACCGTTACCTAATCTATGCTGTACAGGGTGTTCCACAGTCTTGACTGGAATGCTGCCTTCACGGTGAAGTTTGTACACATGCTTACAGTGAGGTATGAATCTGACTGAAATGGTTATATATTACATCGACACTTAAAATATACTGCAGGAGGCAAATGGGGGAGGGGGTGAGAACTCTACAAAATGGAACTGAAAACCCATGTCCCAGCAGCCAGACCGTGCAACAATTGTACTACAACAACTTGATCTGTACACCATCTATTATACATGCACAAGTTACCATTTCATTTGGGACCCAGGCCCACAGTAATATCGCCCTGCACAGCAGCCATAGAAACACTCTTGGGGTAAGCAGGATAATAGGGTTAAAGAAAGACTTGAGAGCAGTAAATGCAAGGCCCTTCACCTTGCTGTGCCCTTGTTGGCTTTTCAGCAATGTACAATAATCACAACTGCTGTCACCCAGGCTTCCCAGTCATTTTCAGTGAGTTTGTCAACACTGAGGCCAGTTATCCAAAACAAAACCCAAAACAATTCATGAAAAACATGCAGGATCAATTGTGCCACCTCATCGACATCACAGATATAGAAATCTCGGAGCAGTAATGTGTGCTGCACCAACTTTGGTGCATTCACTGTGGAGTGGTGATGGGGTTGGAAGTATGAGGGATGGGTAAAGAGTAAGATGATCAGGTTGTGGACAGTGGAACAGCTGATGCACAAACGACCAATACATGTACACAAATCATAGCCTTGCATCATACTACGAAAAGGAAAATCTGCAATGCTAAACTCTGAAAGTTATTTCTTTGACTTTTATCTGGGTACAACCAGATTCTTAATGTTTCTTTCATGTAAAGTAACAAAAGTAATGATTCAGTGATGAACTAAGGCCCCCAACCATCCCAGATGCCATGTACTTGCTATGAGGTACTCAGTTAATGAGGCTGTATGGTCTTGAGTGGACTGGCAGTAAAACTGTCGCAGTCAACAGGACCCAAGAAGAAGATTGAAATGTTTGGAACATGTCTGCCAATATCCGAAGGTCAGAAGTCATGCAAGACTTTACAGAGACATCACTTAAAGGATTCACTGTGTGACCAGCATGTCTCCAATGGTTTTCTGATCTTCCACCTGTCCCCAAAATGGAAAACAGGCGATGAAAATACAGAACAGCTGGAAGAAAAGATGCAACATTTTAGACAACATTCCAGCTAAAACCATGTCAAGTGGGGGAAAACTGTAGTATCTGTAAATCCTTTCAAAATGGAACTTTCAAGAAGCACAGAGATCATTTTCACAAACCTCTAAACCTGTTCTCTCTGCACACATACACAGTAACAGACACACAGAACTCCCCTGGAAATGATCAGCAGCCATTTGCACTGAAATGGCCAGCAGAAAATGGCTACAGCCATAAACACACCCAGCGAGTCTGCCCCGACACCTAACAAACCAGCTATGTTGCACACCCACCAAAACAGATGCTCCACAATCAACAGCCCATTCCTTCCTCTGGCACAAGCTTACCTGTGCTACTAGTGTCCATCGCTGATCATGGCACCCATTATAAACTGCACTAAGATGTACAGAGGAATACTTGGTTGGCAGAGCAATTAACCAACAGGCTTCTCATTGAAATCTTCATAAAAGATGACAAAGACTTTGCAAAACTGGAATCAGCCAACATCACTTTCATCACCAGAAAATAACCATTTTGGACTTCAAAACACAAAGAAAACTGAACAGTAATGTATGGGTGGAAAAGGCCAACAGCATGAAATAACCTAACAATACACTGTCAATTTATCTGCAGTAACGAGTAATAATGGATTGTCACATTAAAAAAAAGAAGGAAACATGATTATAAATCAGATATGGCAGTATTGAAAATTAAGTTCCTGTCAGTTTTGTGATCTACCAATGATCTGTCTGAGCAAAATAACAAAGGATGTGAAGTACTTCGTTCTATTACTGAAGCCAGCATGATCTAATTCTGTGCAAAAGCAAAATCCCAGGTCTGACAGACACCAACATAATGGGGACCTCATTACAAGTATGTGATGTTAACAATCACTTCTATGGATCAAACTGTTACTGCAAAGAAAATACACTGAAAGGGAAAAAATGGCTGTAATGTTTCTGCATGGTTCAAAAAGTCAAATTTGCATTCCCTTACCCTATTTTTAAATTAAAATCTGGGGAGATACTAGTCACGTATGCATTTCCTTACCAGCAACTCCAAGTCTCAGAAATGTAACACAATCTACAGTAACTCTATTGCTGCTCTTTAATTACACCAACAGAAACACAGAGCTAAAAGCAAAACAACTGTTCTCGAACTCCACCTTTTTTCTAACAGCAACAACCAAATAAATAAAATGCAAAACATTCAAACAAGGCATGACGCTGGAAGAACAAATTTTCATGAACCCCAACAAGGTCTGGCAACAAAACTGAACTGCAGCCCCATCCATCCCCCCACTGTCTCCAAAACAAAACCTCGAGCATACAAGAAGTTTCAAGGTGTCAGCTCTCTGACCATAAGTGACTTGTATTCAGAATTACCCAAAGAACAACCAGGCGACCTGTATTTTTTGTCCACAGAAATGATGTTCAAGGAAACCCAAACAGCAAAGCTTGTCACTATTAGGGTCCAAGCACCAGCTCAGCTCCTGAAACTAGGTTTGTGTAGTATCAAACGAGAACTGTAATCCACTATGAAGTAGTACTCACATCTCAAAGTCGTCATAGTTGCAGATCCTACTCCCCTCCCCCAGTTCCACAAGGAACTGGAAGACAAGTAAAACAATCTTCCTATCATAAAAATTTCATAATCTCTTTGGCAATTTTGTCAAACGTCTTCTTAAACGACAAAAAGCGCTGTGTGTAGTGGTGTACAAGATATACTCTGAAGATAAAAAGGGGGAAAACTTGTTAAACGTAAGAGCTGTCGAACAAATTACAGAACACAAAAAGTGATGTGGAGTGGTTGTAACTCAATGCTGTGATACATGAGCAGTCAAACTTGCAACCTGCTGAAATCTAAGCAGATGAAAGCTTACACTAACTACAAGTGATGCAACTGTCAGCATCAACTATGTAAATAAACTTACGTGAGTCAACACAAAAACTCCCAGATGAGCTTACTACTACCATAACTAAAAGAAATGGCACACAAACTTTCAGTTGTAACATTTAAAAAAAATGTTCTACATAAAATGTTTTCGCTTTAATTTTGCAAGCTTTCAGTTGCACACTCCTGGTGATGATCAGAACAATCTAGAACAATTACAAATGCATTATGAACAGGATTAGGGATGACCCCTGACCCTGAGCTCATGTAGGGTGTATTTGACCATGGTATTTCTGCGGGCCAGCATCACAAGGACAATGTCTCTCTTTCCCCAACCGTTGTCATGTACCCATTCACAGCTGGATGAATTAGGGGAAGTGCGCTGAAGGGCATGGGTATCAGTGTCTTTGGGTTTGGAGGCCTGTGTTCTAGGAGCAAACTATCACATATAAATGGTTAGCATTTTCTCAAGATGCTAAATCTATATCACTAATCACTAAACACGGGAAGTGGGTGGGACTGGGATTTGGGGATTTTGTTTCAAACAAAAATTCAAGACCGGAGTGAAGATGACCAGTGCACTCATGTCATTTTAATATGGTTTCAGTGTTTCAAAATGTAGTCAAGCCAATTCCTAAAAAAAAAAATTGGTTCATTCAGTGACTCTAGGGTGCAACCATCTTTGCTTTGGCTCCAGCGTCGTACAGCTTTAAGACAAGTCTACTATACAGCTAGTCTGCAGTGCATTGGAGCAAGCTATATGTCTACATTTTCCTTGGTTTTATCATGTTCCTAACACCCTACCCCCCCCCACCTCCACCACACACACACATGCACCTTCCTAATATTCACTTTGCGACTGGATGTTAAGTAACAAAAACCACCCACCCCCACCCCCTTATAATTTTTTTAATACTAGCTGTATCTTCTTTGTTGAAAAAGCAAAATGCTTAGCTCTGCAGGTAATGGCATGTTTCGAAGGTAGCACACAGCCTTCTGAGACCCTGCTGCATCATATGGGGGGGGGGGAGTGATAAAATTCACACACAAAAAGAAACATCGCAGCCATGAAACTGCCTGCCAAAACTGATTTTTCTCCACTAGAGCCCATAATGAAATCTAATACACATTTTTTTAACCTGCTTAGATTTCTAGGTCTTTTTACTAGGCTTTTCCTTACCAAACCCTGTTTTAAAAAAGTGGTTATATGAAGGGTTAAGGGCTGCAAGGTAAGCGTAACAGGATGTGAGAATCAAGCAATTAGTGATGCAGTCACTAAATCTATAAAATCAGGCTGCTGTACCCACAAACTAATCTGAATGCTCAACTAGACTTCTGAATTGCAGCAAGCAACTTTGGTTTACTGGCCAGGGTCCAGAGGCTGCCTAGGCACAGCAGCTCCCTGGTTGGGGGATCAACGAAGGGTGGGAAGCACACAAAGCCCCTCTTAATGAAAATGACGCCTTTTGTATTTTCAGAAGAATTTTTTCAACCCACCTAAAAGCATTTTTTTCAACAATTAAAACGTGTATTTTTTATGTTTTCAATCAGGAACTCATTTTTCAGGTGTACCAAATGGCTGCGCTAAAGTCAGTGGTATTTCTACAGTTCAAGCCAAGTATATTTTCATTTTGGCATATAGTCGCAAAGCTTTGGCGCACAGAAGGCATTGATTTGGCACAAATACGCCAAATGGTGTACAATTCAAGCGTGTGTCAACTTTTTAGATAAATGACAGGAAATGTTTGATACCAATGAAACAGTATAAGCTTGCCCTTATTAAAAATTGTATGCTTAAAACAACGATGCTTCTTGCAGATTTATGGGATGGGGCAGGACTGGAAGGGGAATAGCACGATAACTGAACCTCAGATTCTTGATTTCTATGAAGACTAAAAGCAGAGAACCGAGACATTGTCACCATTTATAACTGCTTCGAGATCCTGATACACCATCCCTCTCACACCCGTCGTTTCTTGCCAAAATGCTCACACACCCATGCACATACACACATTCAGACAAAATCTCTACAGCAAAATTGTCCATGGCATCAGGCACACCCACCACAAGCTTGCCTCACTTCAGCCAGACAGATGTCATACAAGTCTTGGTGACATGATCAGCATGGCAGTTTGGAGTGAACAATTTGCCACAGATTCTGCTGCCACTGGAGTGACACGCGCTGGTCATGTGCCAGCCACCTTTCTGAGGCAGGCCTCAGAGGTGTTCACCAACTGACGGGCACGAACAGATCCATCAACGTCTACGGTACCTCTATGGCCGCTGTGCATGATCAGCTTTCGAAGCCCATCAATGCTGCATCCATAAGCTCATCATCAATCTCGCAAGGTGAATTTACAGGAGCTTCTTTGGGATGAGGGGACACAGAAGCCGGAGAGTTTTTGTTACCTGGAGATGGTTTTGTGTGGGGTGATGGTTCAGACGAAGAGCTTTTAACAGTTCGTAAGCTAGGGGAGGGCATGACCTTTCCAGAAACACCAGGACTTGCACGTCCCACGCTTGCTAGCCCTTGTTCATTTACTATCTCAACCACTCGTTTGGGAGAGGGAAGCACTGGAGGTGTGGACATTCTAACACACATAGCGTTTGTGGTGCAGGATGGCCTGCTGCTGTTGTGGTTAGGCGACTCCTCACAGTCAATGATTAACCCAACATCAGGACTACTGGCATCACTCATTGGGCTGGCTGGCAGCTGGCGCCCACCAGAACGAGCCTCACTGCTGCCACCACCACCACCACTACTACAGCTCCTGCTAGCACCAGCACTGTTGTACCGATCATCCCCATCTTCCAGGGTTTTGGGAGTTGGCACTTTGAACACCTCACTCTCAACACGTGATTTGTCATGGCTGGATTCCCCGTTGAACTTGGTTGCAGCTAAAGATGATTTTTCAGCACCTAGCACTGGAGAGCTACACAAACCAGGAGATCCAGTCCTCGGGCTCGATCTTCCAACACCCATTCGCAGCTCCTTTTGAGACGCGTGAGCCGACTCCTGGTGAGGTCTATCTTTGGGAAGGCTCAGATCTAGTCCTAATTCCTCCATTTCTCTATGTTGTGCCAAGGGGCTGGCTCGGTCACTCCCAGAACTCAGATGGCCAGTTCTTTCTCCAATGGCTGCTGGTGTCACTGTTGTTGCCATGTGTGGAGCCACAGACAGGTGAGCTGATGGAGCTGAAAGCGCCATGGCAATTGCTTTTGAGAAAGAATCTATGCGTGCTATTTTGGGCTCCAAGCTTGGAGGAGATAGGCTTGATATAGAAGCCTGACGTTTGATGGGGCCTCGATCCTGCTCTACCTGTCCGAAGCTACTCTCCCCATCTGCAGTGCTGCGACGTCGAGCCAGCAGAGCTGAGGAGTGCACCTGCATGTGAGCAGGGTGTGGAATCTCCTTGTTGGGGTCATTGCTAGATCCTCCAGAAACAGATTTCTCTGCAACCAAAGCTTCCCCTGAGATGGTCACACCAACTGTAGCTTCATGCAGTTCTGTTCCCACAGTGACCACACCGCTACTCACTTTCGTGGCCAGTTTATTCACAATAGCTGACAGCGACCCCTTGCGGCCACGAGGAACAGCAGACATTTTGGAACCAGCCAGCACAGGCACCGAAGCAGAGGCAGGGTAGGCAGAGCTGGAAGAAAAGCACACGCTGCTAGGGACAGAGGAAGAAGCGGCAGCGCCAGCTGCAACACTCGCTGTAGTGGTGGTGGTGGTGACCAAAGGTAGAGCTGCAGCACTGGTGGCAGTGGTCAAGGTGGTGGTGAGGGCATGTAAGGATTCTGTCCCTGATGACAATGCACAAGGGGAAGTGCGACCCAAACTATCACAGTCCGTTAGGCCCAATGCACTAGAAACACAACCGCCGGTATCTAAAGAAGCTGTGCTTTTGTTGAAAGAATCTAAGCTGTTTAATGGGGGCATGTTACCATAGCTGTTACTTTTACCTAAATTACCACTGGCGTTAACAACTGTCTTTACAGCCTGGGTCTTGCTGGAAACAGTTACTCCAGCACTGCTAACTACAGTGCTGTCCGTTTTAGGAGCAAGCAGCCCCACACCACCTGACGCCGGTGAACGACCTGAGCTTGTAATCATTGAGGTCTTATGGAAGGCCACATTGGAATTGTTCGTATTACCACTGCAGTTGCTTATCATGGATGACTTTGGTATGACTGTTGTGTTAAGGATGCTAACAGGGTTATCTCCCATGCTCGTTTGTGCAGGTGAGGACATGATGGTGCTCATGTTGTCAGCAGCAGTCATCTTTGACAATGCTGATGTCCCACTAGAAGAATTTATCCCTGTGTTACCCTGTGTCATCCCGCTCTGGCGGGAAACTGCACTGGTCGGCACGGATGCATCATCATTCACAGACACCATCTGCTTTGAACCCAAGCTAGAGGGATTCAGGCTTCCATTTGAGCTCTGCCGTGACAGCATGTGGCTGTCAGTTATTGCACTTGGCGAAGCTCTCAACACAAGTGGCGACACGATTCCTGCTGAACTGTTAATACCCACATTCTGTTTTTGTCCCACTGCGTTCTGCTTCTGACCAAGTGGACTGGCTGTTCTCTGACTCGACGGACTGGAACCTGACTTGGCACTTCCTGGGCTCTGGTTCTGCTTGGACCCCAAGGGACTTGAACTTTGACGAGGACCTGCAGAAGATGGCCGCACAGGATAACCAGGAGACTGTCCCGCACCTGACGCCACCCTTTGGTCTCCTGAACTGGCGCTGCAAGGGGTGCTGGCTGGCCGGTGGTTTGGACTGGATCCTGAGAAGGAATTTGTGCGCTGATGGCACAGAGGTGATGATGATGACGATGATTTCTGCGAGCTGCCTGCCTGAGACCCTCCTTGTCGTTGGCCACTGTTCGCTTGAGATGTGCTTGTGCTAGATGGCCGCTGAGCAGAACTACCATGCGAGTTTCGCTGACTATTACTTGATGGTGACGTGCCTGGGTTTCTCTGAGGTGAGCTGCTGGGGAAACGAGCTGTGGGTGTGGAAGGGCTCTGGCCAGATGAGGCTCGTGGACTTGACCCTGATCCTGACCCTGTTTTTGGACATGGATTGGACAATGACCTGTTAATTGGAAGATGGTTTTGAGGAGTGCGGCCTGTGGTGCTGAAAGCAGAGCTGTTCTTCACCCCTCCAGGCAGTCGCCCGCTGCTGCTGGGGGTGGAGTTGTAGCCAGTTGTAGACAGAGAACGCCCCTGACCACCTGCTGACTTTTGACCTGGGCTGGTTATGGAGGTGGTGGCACCAGGGACCTGACCCTTCTGTACTGCAGCACCCTGGGATTGCATAGAGTTTTTCTGCACAACACCCTGCGACATGCTCCCTGAACCTGTCCTCTGAAGGCCACTGCCCAGCATTTTACTAGAAGCACTGCTCTGAGTCACTGATGTTTTCTGGGAAGCCAAGTGCTGACTACTTGTCTTAGGGAGACCACTCAGGTTTGGACTGCTAGAATCCTTTGACTGGCTCCCACCTCCACTGGAAGAATTGGAGACCTTCTGGTAGTTCACAGACTGATTTGGTGAACATGTCACCTTCTGAAGATTGCCATGAGCAGTTTTCACCATCCCTCCTGAAGTGGCAGACTGCTTCTGAATGCTATGGCCAGAAACATTTGGTATTCTCTGTAATCCACTCTGATTTGGTATACCAGCAACCTGCTTAGGATACGAGTACTGGTTTGGAACTGAAGACACTTTCTGCGGTCCTCCACCCTGAACTGGTACACCAGCAATTTTCTGAGAATTACTTGAGTGCCCTGCACTTCCAGAACCCCTTGTGACCCCGACAGTGGTAGCACTTCCAGGCAGTTTGTGTGACATAGCACCAGAAGGTGCTTTCTGAGGACCACTGTTAGCGTTTGCTAATTTGTTAAGGCCTGTTGTACCACTCACTGTATTTGGAGATGACCTGCTTCCAAAACTTGTCATATTAGAATTGCCGGGGCCTCTGCTACCAGCTGAAATGTTCGCATTAGCATTTCCTTTTGCCAGAACATTGTTGGCTAAAGAGTTGCTATTTGCTGTGCTTTTGCTGGCTGGGGTCATTACAGAACTAGTCGACTTGCCTGAACTGGACATGGAGCCGGAAGATGTAGACAAAGAAGAGGAGAGCTTAGGGATAGGAGGAAGTGAGGCCACACTGCTGGCGGTTGGTGCATTGGGTAAGATGCTGGAAAGAGAAAGTGCCGCTGAAGAGGGAGTGCTAATCCCAGTGGCTGCCAGCACCGACTGACCTCTACGTTCCGAGCGTTCTGACCCACTGCTACGACCACCCAGTAAGGATTTCGCTGGTGAAGCAAGAGTGACCGACGCAGAAGCAGCTGTAGACATGTTCAGAGGTTTTAGACGGATAGTGGCTTTGGCCAATTTCGGATCACTCTTGCTCAAAGCACTGTTGCCACCACCACCTGTCTTCCCACTACTCATTTTGCTAGATTTTGTTGCAGCAGAGTGGTATATTTGCGTGGACTCTGTTCGCCCTACATCCTGCAAGACCATGTGCTCACGAAGGTCCTGTTTGGACAACACCAACTTTTCAACTAACGGACTAGAAGATCTTCGCTTTGCTGCTTCATTTATTTTTTCACTTAACTTGTCTGCACGCTCAACCAGCCTGTCCTGCTTACTAGTTTCCTTGAGAGGAGATGGAGTCTTAATGTGTTCCTTTGACACCCGAATCTTTAGTTTTGTCCCAGAACGGTCATCTCCTTCAATAGTCGCAGATCGATAAACAGGTTCCTTAACATTCTGGTACAGTTCGACCACCTCTAGTTTCTTTCGCTTCTTTTCCTTACGAGAATCTTCACGATCTCTTTTTCGCTTTCCAGAATTACCTGATCCTGATTTGTCTTTACGCCTGTACTTTTCTGGTTTGATTGGTGGTGAAGTCTCTGGTGTAGAACCAGGAGTGGAAGGTTTTGCCTTGGTCGAGATCTGCAGACATGTGGCAGACGAAGCAAAAACTGACAGCCGGTGTTCAGGTTGAGCAGCGTAGGTCACTGGTTCATCTTCCTCTTCATCACTGCGGAAGTCAAAGGCATTGCTGTTACTTGATTTACTCCCTGCACTTGTTGGCGATGGAGTCACAGAGTTGTCCAATGACTGACTTTTTCCATGCGGTGCACGGAACTGGTGTAGCTTTAGTCTCATTTTGGGCATTGCCTGATCCTCACTGTCAAGGTTAGTAATTCCTATGCCCGTTGTAACAGATCCTGCGGGTAAGCCCTGTCCCCCTGGCACCATCTGACCTGTGAATTCAAATTTTTCAAAAAGACCAGAACGTCTATCCACAGCAGAGTCAGCACTCATAGATGGTTTCAAACTTGTCTTCTTATTTCCCAGGTAGGGCTTGACATCTGCTAATTCGGTCATGCTGCTGCTTGACATGACCTTAGGATGTGGTGCCATGGATGTGATGGGTGTTCCAGCACCGCTGAGGTTCACAAGCTGGTGATGATGAAATACATCTTGCTGATGCTGCAGGGGGCCACCAGGATGCAAGCTGCGATCAATGGTGCTGGTGGCCACCTGGCCATGGCCTAAAAAAGTAGCCAGAGTGGATGAACTGCTTTGACTGCAGGCACGAGCCTTCATGCCTGGGAAGGCTGTGACACCGCTGGCTACAGGGTCCGAAAGAGATGCCTTGCCCACCTCTCCCGACCCTGTGAGGACTCCCTCAAGAGAGGTAGAGGCATTCTCGTTTTTTGGACCAGTTGCTGGGCTGTTTTTCATGGCTGTTGGACTGCAGATGGCTTCCGTTTCATTGAGAAGGAGGGCAGAAAGCTCTGCATCTTGGTTGCCATAAACAGATTTCCCATCTTTGTAGCTGAAGTTGTCAACTGTGTCTTCCAGTTTTTTTAGACTTGATTCTGGCATGTTTTCTTCTGTCAGATCAATGATGCTGGAACTTTGTCCCTGGGATGGAGGTCGTGGTGGTACAGGACCCATCTGATGGGGGAACATCATCATGGCTCCAGGACCTCCTGGAAATATTTACAGAATAACTGATATCATGTAACCTCTTTGGAAAGCAAATAAACAAAAATACAGTTATTGTTATCAACATATAGTCTGTGGCATTGATACATAAAGAGGTCTTTCAAAGCAGCCATACATCTGCTGACAGAAACTCCCAAAGAAAAACTAGCCTTCCCACTGACCCATTTCAGTCCCTCAGCGTTGCTGAATGAAGGTTATCAATCTTTTGAAATAAAAACAAAATAAAAACCCTCAAAACCTCTGATAAGTTGTTTTTGACAAATCTTTTGGAACTGCACCTGAGAGCTATGCAGGCACTTACCAAGGCTGGCTTCAAAAGGGCTGGAAGAAGACTCCAAATCAATGGAACCAAACCGATCCAAGCTCTCGCCATCGCCATGCCGATGTTTTGGACTACGTCCTGTTGGAAGTTCGGACTGTGAACGGCGTTTGCGTACTCTTTTATTAGCAACTTTTTGTATGCCTGGGGTGGGTATAGGGTTGATGTTAGTTGCCACAGATATGTTGTCCTCTAGGAGACGTGACAGCATAGGGCTTTCTGAAACCAGAGGCGCTGCAGTGCCTGCTGCTGCTGCTGCTGCTGAGGCTGGACTTGAATGGCTGCGCTCACCGTCGAGCAAGTTAGTCAGAACTGAACTTCCCAACTTCTCCAAGCCATCACTTCCTGGCCCCATGAATCCTAAGCCAACGCCGGGCGATGAGCCCCCCGGCAAGTCCAAATTGACACCCACTGCCCGCATATCACCCATGCCACCAACTGATGGAGGGTTGCTGGACACAGGACTTGGGGTGGGTGGGTAGGTCGGAGTGTGAGGGGTGGACGGTGGTGGCGGTGGTCTGCCTTTGGTGGGTATGGTGGTGGGCAGTATTCGTGGTTGTCGCACTTGTGCTGCCCACATGGCTGCCTCTTGTGCCTGACGAGCCTGTTCTTGGGCAAGGGCTGCTGCTGCTTCAATAAGCTTCTCTAGCTGACTCCGTCCTTTACGAATCATTGCCCTCAGAAGGACAGGCAAAGATAGGCACCTGGAAAGTATACCCAGGTTAATTTTCTTTCTTCTTTATACTTCAGAATGATCAAAAGACAGTTAACTAACAGCATGAGACATACGCTTTTTAGATTATCCTAGAAGGTGGAAAATGCACACTTTATGCTAATTTTATAAAAACTCTGCTTGGTCGGGTAGGAGTGGGAGAGAGGAAAAGAAACAGTAAGCTAACACTGAAGAGAACAGAAAAACTGTTTACAAATTTTGCACCTTCACATTTTATTAATACACACAGCAAAGTGGTGTGTGTTGGGGGAGGAGGGGGTGTTGAAAAACAGTGTTAAAATATTGCTAATCTTTTACTCAGCTGAGCCATCAGCCAACTTAAAATAGTTTTCAAGAATTATGTCCATCTTCAATCTTACTTTTACTTTCTAAACCAATTTAAATGCCTTCGGGAGGAACAAAGGGGGAACAAGGAGTAGGAACTGTACCTCTGCAGCACTCTGCAAGCATAATCCTCTGAGCACAGACTGTGGTCAGGGTTGGTGCAAAGTACACGACACTTCAGACTTGTGATGTCAGACAGATCCACATCCACTAAAAAAACGATGGATCCAACACACACATTCACATGGGAAATGGCATACACTCAAAAATAAATAACCATCCCCTAAACTAATAAAATCTCATGAGATTATATGCCATAATATGCAAAAAGGCTATATAAAATAGGCTTTAAAAATAACTACTTAAAACTAAACTAAAATATATCAGAAATTATAAGACCAACCTCAAAATAGGATATTGCAACAATGTAACATCTGCTGGTATAAACCAACTACCAAGAAAACACAGATCAGCAAAATTTTCCTCATGCCATTACATTTACAGAGAGAAATCCAGGATGTCAAAGAAAGGGGCCCATGGTCCACCTCCAAAGAAGGGAAAAAAAGCCCCTCAAATTAAAACAGGGTCCAGTTGAACTAACACAAGTTTATGTTTTCTGTGTTTTTGAAAATCAGGCAAAACAAATTTACAGATAGTGCATGCAGTTT
The DNA here is from genome assembly GCA_004794575.1 of Lanistes nyassanus. Lineage (NCBI taxonomy): Eukaryota > Metazoa > Mollusca > Gastropoda > Architaenioglossa > Ampullariidae > Lanistes > Lanistes nyassanus. The sequence continues at coordinate 216,418 of SMGT01009877.1, read as the reverse complement.
TGGCAGGCACCTGCCTACCCAGAACTTCAAATTATGCACCCATATAAACATTTTGTAGGAATCCTTCGAGCACGCCTTCCTGGCAATGTTTCCCCACCCACCCCTCTTGGAAAAAAAACACATCTTCATGGCAAAATGACTTTTGGAAACAAAGTAAACTAGAACATCTGAAGCCTAATAACTCATAGGCACTGAAACATAAATGTCATCAAATACTCACAGGTCACCATAGTGTCGTATGCTGGGTGCTCGAACACTACCATCAGCTGCTGAAGGGAGATGACTGTCAACTCAAACACCATACAGCAGCTCAGATCTGCAACCAGCGAACTAAATTAAATTCACTTTTGACCTACGTCTCATGTCCTTTCACCTCTCAGGTAAGTCCCCTAACCTCTAAGCAGTGTTTTTTCACCTCTGACCTAAGCTGTATATCCTCTTATCGTCGCTTTCATTCTTGTGGTTCTGCAGTGCTGTGATGTATTATGCCATCACACAAGCCAACTACAGAGGAACACCAGAATGACACCAGGGTAATGGGCGAAAGCATCAACAAAACAGAAACAAAGGGGAAACAAACCCACATAATCTGTATCTGATGTTTACACTTGTATAATCTAACTTTTGCATAGAATATTTACCAGAAAATTTGGTTCATCTGATTAACAGATCACAGAGCCTATGCTGTCATTAATGGCTTGCTTTAGCCTCACACATCAACCATACAGTACAATGTCATATGACTGCAACACAATCACAAGCCACATACTCCTACTTTATATATAAAAACAAAGTGTACTAATAGGCACATACCTTTTTTCGCCGAAGGTCTTATGCAGCTTGCAAGAATGGAGTTGAACAGCAACTGTTGCCTTAGGAGTATGAGTATTTGTGGCACATGCGTGGGATGAGTGAATGGAATGCGGGACAGCATGGCAGCGGGCTCTTCCAGAACTCCCCCACTGACTCCTCGAATAAAGTAGACATGGTGCTGGTCTGGTAGGGACTGGCATGAAATGAGATGATGTCACAGATGACAGTAAGACAGTAGATTCTCTCACAAGTCAACAGGGATGCTTATTCATTACAGCAAGAAATGACTATCAACTCTACACTGACATATTCAATAATCATATTCAATAATCAGGAGAAATGCAACACGACAGAAAAAAATAAAATGTCATTTTGTTGTCCAAAAGCCCTTACCACAAACAGCCGTTGTTCCTTTCTCATCTTCCCATCAGAATTGGAGTCCAGAATGAGTGACAGAAGCGTGTGACTGCCCATGTCTTTACAGACATCCAGCTCTACAAGACAAAGCCGACCACCTTAAACTGAAATCTTTTTTAAATGCACCATGCTACCACAAAATGACAAAAACAGAATTCTTGTCATGGGACATTTCAATCACTTAAATGTTTGTCCTAAATCATTTTTTTTTACTCGCACTAGGCCCTTTTTTTCAAGCCTGCCGTGTCAATTGTAAAATCCCATGCTATATAACACACACGTGTTCATAATCTTTGGTGATGTTTTCAAGCACAAGATGCTTCTTTATGTACCATGTCTTAAAAGTTACAAATACAATTTCTCTACTTGGCGCGGTCACATTTAAGATACTGCCTTTAGATTTAAGACACTTCTCTACCTTTTCTTTTATCACTTTGCTGCAAACTGAATGATTAAAGAAAAGTCCCTCATGGGAGGGACGGGGGTATTTGTTGGTTAACGTCCAGTTGCAAACTACATGCATATCAGGACGGTGTTGCTTACACAAAGTTTACGTTCTGCCACATGTGGAACTGCTGGCGCAACACGGGCCTCAGTCCCACCCAGTCACATTATACTGACACCAGGCCAACGGGTCCTATAGTGCCAGGCGTCTGGCAAGGCAACTACTAGATTGCCAATTTTTTAGTCTTAGGTATGACTTGACCAGGATGCGAACCACCAACCTCCCGCCTCGGAAGTGGATGCCTTAACCACTAGACCACCAAGGTCTCTCATGGGAAGGTGTGTAATAGTGTTCAGTGCTTACTGTGCACTGTAAATGTTCAGTGCTTACTGTGCACTGTAAATGTTCAGTGCTTACTGTGCACTGTAAATGTTCAGTGCTTACTGTGCACTGTAAATGTTCAGTGCTTACTGTGCACTGTAAACGTTCAGTGCTTACTGTGCACTGTAAACGTTCAGTGCTTACTGTGCACTGTAAACGTTCAGTGCTTACTGTGCTGAAGTTTCTGGATATAGTTACCACCAGACACAAAACTACAAACGTTAACTGTTTACAAAAGAAATGAACAAAATACTGCCTAATTTAATATTTTAATGTCTACTCACTTGTCAAAGCCTGAATCTTTTGAACAACAGATGAGGCCACCGGTATTGGCTGTGGCAGAACCAGTACAAAGCAGGCTGGCAAGGTAGCGCTGTTGAGATGTGTCAGTCCAGTGAAGGATGGCAAGCTGCAGACACAAATGTTGTCAACATTAAGAACTGCTTGTCTACAAGCATTGGGCAACTGAAAGAAAATGCAAAAACAAAAAATCAGTCACATGCAACAAAACTGTAATAAAAACATCTAATTAAAAAAGATCGCATCACTGAAGCAACACCTAGGTTGTAAAAAATATATTCTCTAAACCAAACTTCCTTCTGCCATTCTGGTGACTCTTGGGCTAAAACAATCATAAAACTCAAGTGCTGAAGGTTTCTTGCAAGCAATCACTTGGGAGACACATCCATATTCACTGCTTTCTACTTGCAGTGCCAGCGTGCACCATTCAAAACCTAGTGAGCACCTTTTGGTGTGAATCATGCAGCAGTGCCAGGAGTCAGGCCAGCAAAAAAAGAGTCCCTAGCAAGTTTAAAAAAAATAATGGAGTAAACTGCCTGCTTTGAAAAGGCACGAAGTGGGGCTGATTGTGAACTCAGTTATGAAGTCACTAGCCAATGTTTTCATGCGGCACTTTGTACTTATGTAAGGCAACCTTCTCTATCTTGGTTAGAAGCTCCACAGTATGAGCCAGACGATACCAGCAGGAGGCAGTGAAATATCTACTGCCATGATTGACATATCTATCTTATGTGTTTTTCTCCTTGGGCTGTGTAGTGGACCATCTTTTCTGTTCCAGGTACGTAAAAATTACTTAATATTTCCGACAAAAACAATGGTACTCTTGGCCACTAATCGTGTTTGGCAGCTTTATCTTGGATTAGTCTCAGGCAGTTAGCTTATGCAAATAATGAGGTAAGACATTCGTTCATTCCTTCACACATCTAATTTCAGCAAGTATAAAGAATGATGTTAATCTTTAAGCCTTCAAAACTGACGATGTGAAATGGTGTCATCACCAAGTGTGAATAAACATCCCTAGCTTGGAAATGATCAGCATCAGGAACTCACAGACACCAGTATATAAAGGTCATGTGTGTACATTTTGATACACTTTACTGCTTTTGTACACCAAGGTGAATTACGCCAAACTGGCATTAACAAGAACCACACAATTAAAACTGATACTGTTGTCACTGCAAGATACTTAAAAAAGAATTAAGTGATACTCCAAGGATGGTGCACAACAAAGAATCTAAAAAAAAATTCACCTTTTGCCATCAGAGGTCTTCACAGTAAGAAGAGGCATAGTCTGTAACTTGTTTGAGGGGCCTGGCTCCAAACAGACTGTTACACTGCGACCTAATCCATGTTCTGTGATGGCTGTGAAGAGTAAGAGTTTACAGTCTCATGAGAAAGGGCCCTGCTCAACAAACCCAATCATTTCCCATATAGGAGCACTAAGCACTTTATGAAAATTGTTTTCAAAATAAAAGGGAGGCCAAGTACATGTACAGGAAGGTGTGTGACTGTCTTTATTTTATTAATGTAAGAACATTACTGCAGAGCTGCCAACCTCCTGAAATCAATACTGTATTTTTATGCCACGGAAACATTTGATGAAACAAACGAAAAGCACTATACTGCACTTAATATGATCTTATATCTGACCATGGTCTAAGCAGGACAGCAGTAAACAGTTTCAGCTTTAACATAATTAAAATTGTTTTCTACTAAAGTGAGACTGAAGAATTGTGTAACAGGTAGAGTGTAAGCCTTCCCAAGCTCTCCGTCTCTTGTCAACGATATATGACATTGTTGCCGATTCCTCCAGATATTGATGCCGAGTTTGAACAAAAAGCTAAACAAGTGCAAAACAAGAACTTGTGCAGTGAGCAATGATTTTCCCATGTACAGAAATCACATAGTGAAATTTTACCTTTATGTCTCATACAGCTCTTTTTTTTTCCTTTGACATTTCTAGTACTGCTGTGGCTGAATCCCATTTTGACATTTTGCAACAATGCTTGCCAAGTCCAAGCCAGCAGTTTTCTTACCACAAAAAATACTACAAGGTAGACCATGGCAGTCCATCTCCCAAGCTTGTCATAACAGGAAATTTCTCATTGGCTGTCCACTCAGAAACACTGGTCATACAATATGAACAGAACGTGACAAGCAGTTGACAGAGGATGATGCACTGTGCACCTCTTCTCCCCTCGTTTCTGTTAACTCAATGCTACCGTAGCGTTCGCAGCTCGAGCCGTCCCGGTGGACGCGGCATTTTTAGCCTTTTTTCACAAATTCATTAAAAAATCCCCCAAAACAATAGAAAAATGATTTAAACATGGTATATAACTACAATAAATAAAGAAAACTCATTTCTTACTGTGGTTCTTGGACCTTGTTCCATAATTTGTAAAATCCTTTGATGGAAAAACAACTGAAGTTGAAGTAATCAAAAAGTCCTCACGATTCCTTATACACAGTCTGTTCAATACTGTTTACAACATGTGCTCGCAAGTTTTTTTCTTCGTAATCACTTTCTTGGGCCTTTCAGGCACAAATACTCTTGTCTTCATCCATTTTATCACAGTAAATTTGTAAAACAATGTCATTTTCCTTATCAGCGTGTCATTTGAAGAGTAAATCTAAAATTTCTCAAGTGACAAAGCACATGTGGATCCACACGACACAGCCATTTTTCACTCGCTTGGAATTGTGGTCGAAAACCGGTCTAAACGTAGTAAAAGGGAAGCAACTCGCGAAGAAATGATTCAGCTTTCTAATGTAAGAGTTCTTTACCTTAGACGATTAGCGATTCCCCGTAAATAAATCGTCAAAGCTGCTGGGCTCATTTTCCGCATGCGTCGTAAGCGTATCCTATGCTGCATAGAATATTGTCCGCACACGTCGCGAATGCGTTAAAATACTCTATAGCTCGTAAAGTCAAAGTTGTTATTCCCATTCCTCTCACAATCCCATTAGGGTATCATGAAAGGACGGGGTACAGGGTGCACTTACAAAAGTGGCCACAGCATTTTGTGACCAACCATAGCACAGTACCAAGCGAGTACTTGCCGTTACAAACTACACTCAATATGTAGAAGTGTGCAGCTGTTAGTGTCACCACTACCTTATCAGTGCCGAAGTAGCACATTATCTGATTGGAGCCACAGGGCTAAGACGTTTGTAGCAACCCCAGAGGCCGCACAGATTTACACTTTAAAAAAATACTACTTGAAAACTACCACACTCACAGTAATATATTTTACATATTTAGAAAGATCTATTCTTCCACATCACAATGGAAACACTACTTTTAGTTTAAAATATAAATTGTACTTATTATTTGGTGCCAAATATAGTCACTTTTTGCACACACACACAAAAATTGGTACAAAAGAAGGTTTCACTGCTTGTACACTTCCCACAGGTAAAGAAATCCAGTAATCAGGAGTATTCCACTTTGAATCTGTTTGTGAGTGGTTTCACTGTGAAATAAAACACAATTGCACCCTTGAAGTTCACAAACTGTTCACATATTGAGGTGTTTTTAGTGTCTTCTTCCCACGTGTAGCCATTTTGAACAAATGAAGTAGACCTGGCCAGCCTCTACACTTAATCTCGTTTGGCAAGCCGAAACTGTTTCGGAAACTCATTTAGACAGTGCAGGGGAAAAACGCGATGATAGAGCTTTACAATGATATAAAGTTTACCTGCCTTACACCGTTAAATGCGTCGTTGCAAATTTTTTAATCTGTAGAAAGTATGCAAGCAGCACAGACTCAAGGGTATGATAGGCTGTAGATAGTATACTATCTACGTCGGCTCCGAAGAGTTATACCATAGTTCCCTTACCTTCTACAGTCATTGGATGTGCAGACATAGTCTTCTTGTCCAGCAGATCATAAGGTGAGACAAAATAAATCAGCTTCATTGGTTTGCCTGCAAACAAGCAAATGACCTTGCCAATCAAACTACAAGAGCCATTCTTCAAGACAAACGATCAAGCTTGTACATTAACAGTCTACTTACGCCTACTGTAGCAAATTCTATTTATATCTTTTCTATGAAATGTGAAAAACAGTGATTTCTTACCCAGCCTATCACTAAAATAAATCAACTGATAAATATATGCCTCCCAACCACCACACAGACACACACACACCTTCTATTACTACTCCTAGGTAAGAATGAAAGCCTTTAAAACCACAGAAATGTTTTGCTGTTTGCGAGACAGACATGCTTCAATGCACAAATATGAGCCAACAAGGTATTAAAGAACTCCTGTGTCTTTCTTGTATCTGGAAGGGAAAACTGATCTGACAAAAGGTGATATCCCTCCACCATTCCCACTTTCTCATGCAAATGCCAGAACGCATGCAAACAAACGCATATTACCAGCAGTGCGCGGAAGAAGGATTCCAAGAGGAGACTTGTGGATATAGTTGCCCACACCACTAATGGAACTGAAAACATCAGAAAGCAACACTGAAATATGGTCAGGTGCAAGTTTTATTGAAGGCTTCAACAGGAGTCCCACTCACATCCCTCCACCCCCACATGCATACTCAGATGTGGAATTACAGCTCAAATGTTACTATTAATTTGAATGAGCAGTAAAGTGTCAACACAAACTGACTGGATTTGTTCCGCATCAGGAATATGCATACAAACGTAACTGGCATACCATGGATACAAGGTGGGTTACAAATTCTCAGCTTACTTCTGAAACTGTGCCAAGTGATTAAGGTCTCGCTCCAATGATTGCAAAGCAAGGTATGCCTTTGACTTTAGTTTTCTGAAAATATGTTTTATATAAAAAGAAATAAGCCAGCCTGTAATGAAAGATTTTTGCCATTCCCATGCATAAGCATTAAACATAGGAATGTAAAATACTGTGAAAAACGATGACTAAACTGAGGTAAATTGGGACTAGAGCTGCATGGAATTTTGATGTACAATTTCCCTTTCCTTTTCTAATTTACAGTAATCTAGCACATCTCAACTCAGTTCACACTTGAAAACACAAAAGATTACCCTCATGTCACATGGCCTATACAATACTAAATAGTAAATATCCAAGATAATATTATGCTTCCGTGACAAACATCTTATTTTGCCATAGATGTAGTTTTCCTCCTGGCCAGCCAAATGAATAAACGCTGTTTTGGCAAGCCTCTGGACATCACGCTATCCGCATTCATCAACTTGCTCCTCAAAGCACCTACAACAGTTTGTTGTCTCCCATTCCAACCCACCCCCCACCCCAAAATATATAAAAAAAACACAAAAAACAGACTAACTGAAAGACTCCAGTACATTTGTGATACAAAGTAGAAAAGTGCTTCTGTCAAATAATGATTTGGCACTTTAGAGGGACAGTAAGCAACAGCTTAAGGTTTTTCTTCTCCTTTTCTCTGTCCTTTGCTTTATATCTGTTCATTTTCTTTCTGTAATTTTATTGCTGAATGTACTGCTGTGAAAGACTCTGACCCACCTTTCTCCAGTTACTTTATAAATGCTTTGCAGTCCCTCGAGGTGCGAGGTGAATTCAGCAAAATCTCCTTGGCTGAAATACACACAATTTGCTGTAGTTTTCTTCTCTTTCAATTCACTCTAAATTAACTAGCAATGTACAGTTTGACATCAAAATGACAGATGATGCCGTTCTCATGCTATCTGACCTAGAAGGTTTGCCTCCTTAAAAGTTAAATGCAAGTGTTCAGATCCTAAACCTAGACTACAAAATGGCACACAATCTTCTTACCTTAAAACATCTGCTAGTTCAGGACATACCTGCAATATAAATTCACAGTTATTATGAAATTACAAATATAAGGAGTTACCGTGTTTCTGTATCATTATTCAGGGGTCTGGTGCAGAGGGGCTAGGTTCTACAAGAAACTCTAGGGAATAAAGAAGAAAGAGATGTCATTATTCATATCAGTTTCAGTTTCACTCATATGCTATCTGTACTTTGCCAGGGAAAGAGAGAAAGAAAAAGCAGACTTTGTGTGTGTGTGTGCATGCACACATGCGCATGTCCATGCCTGCCAAGGCCAAAAATTTAATTATTAAAATTGTTTCACTCCACAACAGGTCATATTTCAATGAAATTCCACTGTTGTTCTTCCGAGTATACAGTGCACTGGTATAAACTGTAACTAGTACCTGCGGGTATAAGGAAGAGATATTTTAGGTTAAAATCACCCAGTTCTCATACAGTTCAGCTGTTTCTATTTCTATCCATAGGCACCCAGTACAGCTGTCAGTGTAGCGAACGCACAGTCACAGCTGAGAAAAAGAAGGTAGAAGTGGAAAATCCGAAGGAAGATGTGAAAATCAAATGCTGGATCTTCAATCAATGACCCAACGCTTTAACCACTCACCTACAGACCGCATCAGCGGCCTGTGTTCATTCTAGCAATAAGAAGCTGCACTGTGAAGTTTCAAGTTGCGCAGATTCTTATGGTTAAAATGAAAAGGAGCCACCGAAGTACTCTGTAGCTTAATGGTTAGACTGTTGGGCTTACGAACCAAAAATTGGGTGTTCGAACCTCGGTTGCAGCATTTTTCTTACTGTGGTCGGGATAAAAATCACGTGGGACTGGGAGTGAGGTTAGGGGTGGGAGTTGGTGGGAGATAGGAACATGGGCGAGCTATGACTGTAACTCACTACAGAGCACTGTAGCTCGCTACGGTGACTGCTACAACTGATGCCTATGGAGAGAAATAAAAACAGCTGAGCTGTATGAGAACTGGATGGTTAAAATATTCTTTTCAATTGGGAAATAACATCTATCACAGCTATGAACTAAAAGTGCATCAGTTCCACAGTTTTTATTCCTCTCGCTATGATTTAACTGAAATACACTATTTTATGTTATCTTGTATCCATATTTACATTGGCTGGAATAGGATTTTATTCTATAAAATACTAAAATTGACCCTGTTGACAATTCTTCTGGCAATTTATAGATAAGCAGGTCTGGCAACAAAAGAGTACAAATTTCTTTAAATTTGTGTGAGGTGTGTATTTTTTGTGGTACATAAGAATGTGCTCTTAAAATTACATGCACCATGTTTTCTTAGTTTTTCATTTCGTTTTTATGAAACTATCAACAAAATGATTACCTGATGGACAGATGCTTTTGCTTGAGGGATGGGGGCAGCACAAGTAAAACATTGTTTTTAAAAAACAAAGTTGTTATCCCTTCCTTAGTGACTAACAAGGCTAAAATCTGTGCAAAAATGTGTCAGGTATTTGAGACTCACACTGGCATCCCCTTGGTGTGCAACCTTCACTTCCTTCACACCTCCACCCTTGTTCATAACAACCTCCACATGAAACATATCACCCTGCAGAGTAACAGCTGGTGGATCGCCGCTGCTCTTGAGAAAAGTGAGCGCCTGGTGACGGGCCACTGACTCCAATCTTTCCACCAGAGACCGCTGGGAGATCACTGCAGCACAAGGAGCCAATCCACAATTTCCTAAGCTTCAAATTAATCAAAGTTTTTTTGCAATAAAATGGAATCTTTCAATAAAGTACTCTAAAATGGCCACATATATATGTTGCAAACATGATCTGATGGCTCCATGGGCATCATATCTACATGCTGCAGATTTTAATTAATGACACAAGGAGACCACACCAGTACTTTTCTTCTAAAATTACAAAAGCTATCAATAGATAATCGCCTTGTAACCTTCATGGGGCATAGGCTGCCTACAAGAGTCTTCCTGGTGCCTCAGTCCTCACCCATTCTCTAGGTCCTCAGGTGTAGTCCATCTTTTCAGTATCTGCCATAAAGTCGCAGCACCACACATTTCTTGGCCAACATCTTTTCCTCTTCCCTGGGGGTTCCATGTGAGGGCTTTACAGAGGGTGCATTCAATTTCATCTCCAGCATCTTTAACAGGGATCTCCTTTTCTGCAGGCTGCTGTCCTTAAGTATCTTGGTGTTGCCTCTTTAGACGTTGAGATCCAAGTGAGCAGTGTTGACTGCAGCGATGTTAGTTGTTTCCTGCATCTTTTGCTGAGTGTTAGATAAGTCAACCAGGTCATCAGCAAAGTTGAGGTCATCTAGCTGTGACAAAACTGGCCACTGGATACTATTCTGCTTTTGTGTGGTGGAAGTTCTCATAAACCAGTCTATGACCAAGAGGAACAAGAAAGGTGACAGTAAGCAGCCTTGCCTCACCCTGTATCTGTCTGTATCTGAAAAGCATCAGTGAGTCGACAGCCACAGACCACTCTGCAAGTCAATCCCTCATAAGAGTTCCGGATGATGTTGGTGATCTTTTTCAGCACTCTGAAGTGTCTCGGCAGCTTCCAAAGTGAATTCCTGTCCAAGCTGTCAAACGCCTTCTTGAAGTAAATAAAGTTAACATTCAGTGGTAAGTTCCACTCCTATGACTGCTCTCCAGAATAATATGCAGTGTTGTGACCCGGTCTGTGCTAAAACAAGCCTGCTTATCTGAGAGCTGTAAGTTAATGACGTCCTTCAGCCTGTTCAGGATTCTGCTGAACACTTTGCTCGGAGCCGACAAAGGTGTTATTCGTCTGTAGTCTGACCAGCAGCTGAGACCATCTTTCTTTGCTAGTTTAATAAGGTGTCCCTTCTTCCACTCTGATGGGTCACTGACTTCTTCCCAAAAATGTGCAAGTAATATGCAAATTTCTTTATCTAAATTTGTGTTTCTTTAGCAATACTTACCATGACCCAAAGTGCTATATTCTCAATTTAGCGATCCCTAACCGAACCTCCAAAAAAACACAACCCACATAGTAACCCTGGTAAGCCCCCTCCGCGCATGCGCATAGAGCCTGTACCTCGTGCGCAAAACTCACTGAGCGGGTCAAGCTGACTTTCTCAAGCCAGAAGAACCATCAGCGGGGAGGAGGGTGGGTATATGATGGGTCATGGTAAGTATTGCTAAAGAAACACAAATTAAGATAAAGAAATTTGCATTTTCTTGTCACAATACTGTACCATGACCCAAAGTGCTGATTTAGCACAAAATGGAGGTGGTGATGTTATTCCTGATGAAACAACTTACCAGGGGTAGGAGGACGAAGACAAAAGAGGTGTAGGGGAACTGTCGCCTACACCCTAAGGCCATCCTCCTGGCGCCAAGATAGATCCTGAAGGAGGATCGTCCCAGCGCCTGCAGACCACCCACAGAGCTTCTAGGAGTGCGCGCACAGCAGAAGCGAGGGGGTTGGTCCGCCGGACCCCCCGAAAAGCAAACAAATGCTAGGAGAGGTCTGCCATCCCCACCTTTAGTAGGTGTAGGAAGTACACCCCACAAAAAGGAGGGACTGAAGCAAGAGAACGGGAAATCGATTCTCTTGCAGTGAGCATGCAGAAGAGGCATCTCTGAGGAAAATGCGAGAGACGTGTCTGTACGCAACCAAGCCCTGTCCGGATCACTGACAAGGTCAGGATTGTGGAACGGGCCAGAGTGAATCCTGACCAGAGAGCTGGCTAGGAAGACAAAAGCCCAAGCCATCGCCGTAATGTGGATGCTCAAGAAGCTTTCTCTTGTCATTAGAGAAAGGGTCGAGCGCCACCCTACGGGAAGGCACCGTGGCAGAGAAGCCAAGCTCCTGACCACGGAGGAGGGCAAAAGGGTGGAGGGACAGTGCCATTCACTTCATGAGGAAGTGAAAAGAACGTTCATCCATGGAAGGGCAGTCACCGCCACTGCAGCCCTCTGCAGGCGCAGAGGGAAACAGCACATCCGCCCCTAGTAAGGGAGGGCCATACAAGGAGGGCAGTGTGGGCGGCCCCAGGTGCAATGTGATGGACAGTTCCAAAAGGATGGTTCCATCTATCACTCATGGGATCAGTGTGGAAGCAACGCCTAAGAGATGCGTTCAAAAACACACGGTGGCGTGGGCCAGCCATTAAGAGATAAAGCACGGCGCACCAGTAGGTACCCATGGGGCCGCCGGGGGGAAGGAAGACAACGCATCCAAAAAGGTGGAAGAGTGACGCGTGCTGTTGGTGAGGACCCAAGGGTGGTTCTACCATTCGACCTTCGGAGAAGCCTGCACCAGAGGTGATGCATGCAAGCGGGGGCCCGCGAGCATGACAACAGAGGGAGGACAAAAGAGGACAGGAAAGTCCTGCGCTGCTTCCGACTGTCCCTGCACCGCGCACTTTGGCGTGCTCTCCCACAGGAGAGCTGCCAACCCTCAGCGGGAGTGGCGAAGCAGTGTGCTTCTCATCCACCGTCTCGGTGCCGTTGGCAAGTGAGACCAAACCCCCATCCGTCCCAGGAGAGGAAAACGGAGAGTGGACAATGAAGCCCCCTCTGCTGAGTGCAAGTGCGTGGTGTGCAAACTTGGCAACTGCGCACCCTCAGCAACAAAGAGGTGGGTGATCGTTACCCCGCCCGGAAAAACGTAACCGGGAAGGGGTGGCTGCACCATGCAGTGTAACTGGTGGTGGCAGCCGGAACCCCCACTCGCCTGGAACAACCCCTAGGGGTGAAACAGGACGAGTGAAAACGATGCCCTCGACGTTTGATCAATACCCCGACCGGAAGCACCATGTCAGAGGAGTTGTCATGACTCATTAATATGCGCGAAAACTGGAAGGGCGATGCCCTCGCCACAGGAAGGAAGTGCGCAGCACATTCCACCAGTGGCGTAACAGTTTTTCTTTGTGTAAGAGAAAAGGGCAATCACTCCCCAGATCGGAACGTACAGTGTCAGAGGCGGCAGACGCATGAACACAGACGAAAACGATAAGGGAGGGGGGGGTTGTCGGCGTGACACACACCTGGAAGGTGGGAACCTCCGGGGACCAGAGGCTGGGGACACGTTCACCTGCCATTCGCCAAAGGGTGGGTAACCTCCGGTGGGTGGCCAGAAGGGGGAGGCACGTGCCCCTGGCATCTGCCAGAACTGGCAGGAATACAGGTGGCTTCCCACTGCGGGGAAAAATGTGTACCTACTCTCCCTCCATAACGACCGACAGTGACGTCAACTGGGCGGCAGCGGCAGCCAGCGAGTCAGGGGAGCCCGCTAGAGTAGCCACCATGCATAACTCTAGTCCCCATGGCAGGTGGATCTGGTCTGGGTGAAAAATGATGCCCTTGCATCCAGGCGGAAAAACCGTGCAGCCCCCCGTTTTGATGGATGGAACGCCTAAGATCTATATCAATTTATCATATAAATTTTGTCCTTTGTGTAAGAGCCAATTAACTTGGATCCATTAATACCAGATGTGCCATGAACAGGATAGATTTGTAATGCCTCCAATTTTTACTGCTTTTTTGTCAAGCTCAGATTGTTTCTGAGGACATTAGAATGCTAAGAATGCCTGCAAATTTTTTTAGGGCAGAAGAAAACAAAAAGCACCAAGAAAGAGCGAAAAAAATTCCCTACCTTTCATAGCTCGTTGCAAAGTATCCAAACATTTCTGCACTTGGATACGCTCCAGACTATCAGACAGCAGCCGTCGATCCTAAATTTGAACAACAGCTCTCTTTTATTTCAAAAGAACTGTCCTTTAAAACTTAAACTTAATGCATTTCTTCACTCATGTTCTCTACTTCTGGATATGTGTGTGGGGGTATTATGTCATGCAGAGTTTTCATTTTGGTGCTTCCATGAAGATTATAACTGCCGCAAAATGTTCATGTGCTCACAAAGACAAAAAATAACTCCACCTTCAAGTGTAAAAGAATGTCTGTAAGCATGCTAATCTGTATAATAAACAGTTGTACATGGTGAATAGGCTAGCCAGTCTGCAAATATCTATCGCACACTAAGGGTGGGGTGAGGGAGCTGAGGGGTGAGGGAGCTGAGGAGGACTGCAAGTCTAAAGTCTGTTCAAGATAAACATGTATACGACCCTCCATCACAGAAAGAACCAATACTCTGTGCAGATACCTTCTTCTTTTCTAACAGTAACACCAACACCTGCCAACAAGTCCCTCTAAACAGGCTGCCTGCTGCAACCATCAGCACAATAAGCTTAAAAAAGATTTACTATTGGATATATATTTAATACCTTACTACTTGTGTCTTACAAAGCCACTGGCAAATGATATGCGAGGAAGTCCATGAATGCAGATGGCCACAAATATCAAATCCTACAAATGAATCACATGTAGGTGGCAGAGCTGATACACAGAAAGAGAATACTAGCTTTTACAGCTACAAGCATTCATTTCTCGCTGGTTCTGTTGGATGAATATTCTCCATAGCTAAATAACTATTCTGACACTTATTATGCCTGGAAAAAGTAATAGTAACACATAGTAGATTAGTACTAATTCAGAGGACCTAGAAGCTCAACTTATCTCTGAAAATAGGTTATTTATACAAATGTGTCATAGACAACTTCTAAATAAGAGAGGAAACCACATAACATGCAACTTCTACCTTAAGTGTCTCTTGTCTTTATACTGTGCCAACAGACAGACAAAGAGATAATAATTTTCTTAAAATTTAAACGTTCCTGAGGTCACAGAGCACTAAACCTCGCTTACTGGCTCAGCCAAGAACAGTCCTACTACTACTCCCAGAAATGCAGTGTCCTCTATATTTATGCAACATGTCTCTACAAGGTTCAAAGTCAATGGGTCACTAAAAACCAGATGTGTATGTTTTTAGCACCAGTATATCCCAGATTGGGGGAACACCAAAATGAAAAACCAGTCAAAGCCCAAATGCGTAGACTAACCACTTCTGACCATACTTTGCATCACCCCCACACTTCATATTACTGTGAGCAGGAAATCTCTGGACTTAATATGCAATATGCTGCCCATGAACTGACAGCCAGTGCATCAATGCAACTAAATCATTATTGAAATCAAAAACTCCATTCAAGAAAGTAACAGTTCTATTCCAGAAAATGAATTTTCCTGTTTAATCATGTAAATTTAAAACAAGGGAACTGGACCAAGCTAAGACATGACAAAGACAAAGACAATCTACATGTTTCGGGGCACTACCCCTTCATCAGGACGACACAAAAACGACGAAAAAACGACAACAACGAAAACAGAAGAAAAAGACTTAGCTTCAGTAGATGTGGCGCATAGGCTGGACAGCAGGAAAAAATGTAAAGTTATGTAATCATGTAAAGTTAACTCCAACAAACATACTGGCAGCGCTCACACATAGCCGCATGCAGATGCCTGTGCCCTAGGGAGCTTACGGTGTGAGCGCTGCCAGTATCTTTGTTGGAGTTATCTTTCGATAATTTAAGCACTCTGTCCTCATTTGTTCTTTATTTTTCTTGATGAACCAAATCGAGATTCCAGAATACTCCAGAATTTCTTTGCTTCTTGGTTCTGGACCAACGAAGGTGCCTCAAAATTTTGGTAAGTTTAATCCATTCTCAACGTGCGTCTTACAACGCGTGACGTCGCTGAAATCTCAGCGTTTGGGCGATTTTTACCGATTTTCGAAAAATTGTAACAAAAAACCTATTAAAATTAAAAGTATCAGTCAAACGTTGTTAGAAAGATAAATTTAAGTAGAAAAAGATTTTCCCTACCCGAAATCCATCCGTTGCTGACGCTTTGTGGAAGACTGTGTTGAATTACGAACCAAGGTGACGTAAGACAGTTTTGAAAAAGTCCCACTGACACGAAACACTCGCCGATTACAGCCATTTGCAGCACTTGTAATCCATAAAACGTTGTGGAAATTATCCATAAATGCCAGGGGTTTCCCACGAAACAGCTGGTATGGTTTTCAAACAATTCCAAGGCAATTGCGGCACTTAGACGAAGATGGTGACTGACCAGACATTTTTTTCCCTGCTAACGAGGTGGCGTGCTCAAGAGAATAAAACGTGCAAATGGCGTCTCCTTCCGTCGTTCAAGGGAAGAAACTCTATAGAGAAATTATTCTAGAAAAACACCAGTGACTACCCTTGCCAGCAAATCGGTTTTTTTTTCAAAAAATTCTTCTTCCAGCACCCGCAGGCCAACTAGCAACGGGTGCAAGTATTTATATACTTTACGCCAGCCAGCTAGCACAGCGGGGACAATGGGTTAAAGAAGATTAAGGTCCATAAGAAAATGTCAATGGAACTTACCACAACAGCAGTGCGTATTGTCTTTAAGCTTTCAGTCCATGAGCGATGCTGAGTACTGCGCTTGCTGCGTAGTTTTTCCATCAAAGCCAACCTCTTTTTCTTCTGCTCCGCATCTTCAACTATGAGGCAGGGGAGAGAACAGTCTAACTGATTATGGCTAACCAATTTTTGTTTATCACAGTAACTTTTATAATTCACTTTGTTATGAGATTAGAGAATGATTTTGTAGTAGCACTGATGTGTACAGCTGCACCTTTGCCTTAAAAGAGATACATATTCTAGTTTCTACATAGTTATGTGATGAACAGTCACCACCACTAACGGAATGCCACAGCAGTATATCTTCTTGCAGTTTGGTATCTTGACACTAGTTAATATTCTTCATATTTAATAACTGAAGACAATCATAATTGGTCATTGGCCTATAAAATAATTAGTCTAACCCTTTCCTATATGTTCAAAATTTCGTTTAACCTTTATGGATTTTCCATCCAGCTAACTGCAAATGCAAAACTTAATATAATAATAGAATAACAGAGTAAGTTATTTTCATTTTCCCAATAGATTTGCATACTAAATAAACACAACATGGAATATTTAATTCTAATATTCAAATATCACTACCAAGATTTTCTGACACAACAGTACAATAAGTTGATTCTCAATGTGAAATTTTATACACACATTTAGATTAAGAATTAAGATCAAGTCTATATTCATGTTTTAATACCTACCTGCTGCTCTTTAATGCATTTGCACTTGTTGGTATCTGTACCTTTCTATTTGCAAACATCCAATACATGTTTACAAATATCTCAAATTGTGAATTATATTTATCAACTTTGAAATGAAGTACAGCAACAGTAACAATTACAATGTTATCAGGACACTTTGAATATTTGTTATCTTTTTTTACCCCCTACTTTTGGGGCACTGTCCAGTTTTATTGTGCTGTCATAAATGTATTCATCTCACTTTTTTTTTCGTGCTGATTTAACAGTTAACACTTAGTTAAACATTATGAACTCCAAAGTTTGACGCTGATAGGAGGTCTTCCCACTGTATACCCGAGATGCGGCATTTCTATAGATCTAAGTCTATCTTGTTTATCACTTGATCGTTTGCGTTACAAAAAATGCTGTCAGTTTGTTCTTAAAATGCGAAAACTAATATAACAGAACAGTTCCAGAATCCACGTAACCCGTTTCTACCTTATTTTGCATAATGGTGGTCAAGTTTAGCCTCATGTTAACTGACTATGGTGACTATCACTGCACTTTTGAAGCATAACACATATGACCGTTTCAAGGATAAGATCCTAGGCTAAACGGCTAATGCTTCTGAAAAACCATAATATTTACCGCATGAGCGCTGTTGATCCAAACAAACTGGCAATACCCCACTGACAGCGGCTGCCATCTTTGATTGTGCACAGCAATCTTCAGCGGGTTCTCGACGCTTGCCTCATTACCAGTTGCGGTATGTGCATGGTCAATTTTGAACAATCCATCATATAATATGGAATTACCTATAAATATAAGACTCTACGTAATGTCCAGATTTAACATTTTTAACGCAAACATTGTCTATAACTACTGTATGGAACCTCAATTCTATACTTCACCGAATAAACGCACTTCCCCAGTCGGGGTCAGTGCCTGGGTCATCGTGACGTCATCCATCCCACAACACCTCGCTGGTCCTCGCCATTTCCAGTTTGGGAAAGTTGCTTCAAATGAGTGTACCGTTGTAGTTGTTTCGAAACCGTTAGTAAAACTTTGAGGTCAGTATAATCAAAATTATTATTTTTCGTGTTTCTTACCTCTTTCATACAGTTGCATAATTTAACTAGTGTGTACTTTCATTATCTGAAAAGAGCGGAAACTCTAGTTCAGTTGGGCAGGGCAATCCTAAGTCGGGTTTCGATTATCATGACATGACTCTTGTCTTAGCCGCTGGTTGTGTTATCAGTGGGAAGAAACCCGGAAAGAAAGGCATTTATTTTCTCCTTTAGTATGGTTAGAAGTACAATATATTGAAGAAAGAAAATGCATTAGATTGAAATCTGCTTGCGTTGTCAAATGTCCGGAGTTGACCAAACTGCCTAGCGGACATGGTATGAACTATGATGCTATTCAGCCTATTGCTACTGTTCATCAGTTCAGTGTTGTATTGCTCTCACTGGTTGCAAAGTTGGTAGTTCGCCATCAGCGTTAAAGATTTTATCATGACTCATTACGAGTCATTAGTCATGTCCTTAATTATGTTCAGCAGAGATCTAGGTTTTCTTTTTGCTTTTTAAGAAGTAGTTTACAAAACAGTCTATAGTTTGCAAATGAATTTTCCCCGATCGGATGTGCAGTACAAATTCACTGAAACGGTGAAGGAAAGATTAACTTTCGCATTTTTTAAAAGTTTTATATAACATTGAGAGAACCAATGATTATTGATAAAAGCTTGAATTGAAGCTAAGGTGCCGATCAAATGAATAAAACTTCATTTTAAATGCACAGCTTTTTATGCTATTTTTAAAATCCATGAGCAAGCCTCATTATCTGAACAGGAGCAGATAGGGCAGGCCAGCTTTTTGAGTTCACCACATTCTTGTTATTCTTCATCCTTTGCTCTTTGGAGTCTTTCCCTCCTCCCTTTCCTCTCTTACCAGATGTTAACTTTCTTCATAAATGACAGAGGGTTAAAATGACTACAAGTACAAGTTAATGAATTGTATAACCTTAATAAAATGTAGTTAAGTTTTGTAGGTAGTGTGGAAATGAACAAACTTTAAATTTTTTTAACATTTACCTCTAAACATCTCATTTATTAATGTTTTTATGTAAACATTTTTTAAATATAAGTCTCTTCTTTGCCCAGTCAACTGTTCTGATTCACCTGTTCATTGTATAGTAATAGTATTAAGCTCCTCACAGAGGGTAAGGTACAGAACTGAGGTGTTTTGGTTTTATTGCTTAAGTACAGAAAAAGTTGGATTCTGTTGTGTATATTTAAATGGTGTAAATACAATTTCCCCACTGTAATTTAAGTAGTATTTGTCCTTCCAGCCCTGGACATCTGGATAGACAATAACAATCAAGATGTCCAAAACAAAAGCTCAACAACCAGCAGTCATCCACAAAGTGATAATGGTGGGCAGTGGAGGTGTTGGAAAATCAGCCCTTACTTTACAGTTTATGTATGATGAGGTATGTTTCCTTTGGGGTTTTGTTGTTGTTGTTTTGGGTTGGTGTCAGTCATTTTTAAAAATTGAAGTACAAGCATAAAACAAATCTTGGTTGGAACTTTGTTCTTGGCTTTCTTTGACTTCATGACGTTAAAATTGTTATAATCATTATGGATGCTACATTGTCATTCTACTACCTTGCTGCCCATATTGTTCGTTTTGCATATAATTTTAATATTGTTTCTAATAAAGTTCAACTCAGATTTAGTCTGCTTTACTGAAAGACTTTGAAAGTAATATCATTAATGTTACTGTAACATTAACATATTGTATTTTCTTTCAAATTCCATACATATTGATTCATAGCAGGACAAAAACTAAAAAAAAGGTAAACTTGTATAACAGGGTAGTTCTGTTTCTTTTGATTGAAACGTGGGAAGGGGTTAAGGATCATTTTTGTCTTACCAAGTTACTGTTCCAAGGTTATGAATACTCTGTGTATAAATATAACACCATTTTTATATACCTGCTTTTGCTTGCTGCAGTTCGTTGAGGACTATGAGCCTACAAAAGCTGATTCATATCGCAAGAAGGTAGTACTGGATGGAGAAGAAGTGCAGATAGATATACTTGACACAGCGGGGCAGGAGGATTATGCTGCCATTCGTGATAATTACTTCCGGACAGGCGAAGGATTTCTGTGTGTCTTCTCAATCAAAGAGCAAGAATCGTTCCAAGCCACACAGGAGTTTAGGTGAGACCTCTTCAGAACACTTTAAGATGCAATATTTCTGGCAGGATTCTGCCTCTCCTAGTCTTATTTACAGGCCTTTTGTCATTGACATTTTGTCACAGACCTGCATGCACACATTCTCTTGCATTAAAAAAAGAAAGAAAGTGATGTTGTAACAAAAAGTTTGGATGTTGCAATGAATAATGTGCAAACCTATGCAAAGTATGTTTTGCTTATTTATTGTTATATGCATTTCTTTGCAGCAGAATTCTGCATGGCTAACTGTGCTAACTACTACTGTGCTATATGGTAATAGTATTCTAGCCAGGGGACCCAGTGCGTGGGTTTTTCTTACCCTGCCCACTCCTACCCCTAATTACACCACATATTAAGTTTTTTTTAAAGCACTGAAATGTGTTTAGTTTTTTTTGTGCTTTTCCCTTTGTAGAATGTAATTACTACTGACATTCAGCACAGTTCTGTACTTTTTCTTTGGGGTGGGAGGGAATGAGAGTGGGAGTGGGGCATATGCAGCTTCTGTCTTGAATATTTTGATAGCATGGCAATATTCTTAAATCGTTCAACGATGTATTTACTGTGTATCGTTTTTTTCTGTACTTTGCAGTTGATTTTTTTCCACTTTTTTTTTTAGCTGGTTCCACTGTTACAGGCATGTTTGAAATGCGTACAGTGACTAATAAATATGTTTTTAATAAATCTTATTACAGTTCTCTTAAAAATATATGTGCCCCACAAGCTTGTAAACTAAGCTATGGTACTTGAAGGATTTAGTGTCATGCAGAATTGAACAGTAGTACCTGTATGTGGCGGTGGTGGGAAGGGATGTGGTCACTGCAAAGAGTGCTACTGCTTTATTAGGCTGCCAGAATAACTAAGATAATAATAAGGTAATAATAGAAGAGAATCTTGTCAAGCATGAAGATGGTCCCAAACATGCACATTTTACACTTATTTGTTCTTACTTATATGGTCCCGCATATAAGGAAACCCCTGTTTGCCCTTTACCAGCAGATTCTCTCAGAATCAATTGTTGGCAAAAACAGCTGCCATTGGTAAATAGAAACAAGAGGGCATGCCACAAAATTAGCAGGTGGCATGCTCCTGAAATGTTTTGGCAGACTTATTACAACGCATTTGAGTTTTTTTGTGTATTTAATTAAAATGATTTGACTCAAACTGGTTAAGTATAATTGTATATAAACAGTGATGGAGATACAGGCTTTGAAGGGTCTATGACCTGAAGCACATTGTTTTTTTTTCTGGTGTTTCTCTTTGTTTTAAAGTTACCTCATCCTTTCAGTCTGTTCCTGTTTAATTAGTTTAGTTATTGTTCACTGATGCAATAAAGGTTAGCTATCACAGTATCAACTTTATAGTGATTTCAACCGAGCATGCCACAATTTTGTTTGAGAGGTCGCAATAACAATAAACTAAAATAGCGCCAGGAAAGTTAAATTCTGTAAGGCACTTTCCTGGTGATAAGGTCTTTAACAAAACTGCAAAGCTGTAATCTACAGGTTTATTATAATGGTGACAGCCTGTTGGTAGTGAAAGAAAAGAGAAACGAGTTTCAACAACAACAACCAGAGTTTTAGGATTATTGTCTGCAGCAAATGCACAGTTGTTTCCATTATCATCAGTAGGCAGTGTGATTGGTTGTAAGACACATTTTCAGACATTGACATTAAGCATATAATATATAATAACCTTTTCAAAGCAATAGAAATAAATGCATGTCACCCTTTCAGTGTGGCTGGGTGGGTGAGGGGGAGGGGGCAGGATCTGTTGCTCAGTCAGAACTGATGATAGAACTTACCAGCAATAACGATCCTGTTTGTGTAGCAGTCCCACAGTCAACCAAAACAAAAGAACAACAAAAGGATAAAATGTCTGACAAAACAAAAACAAAAAACAAAAAGATTTGTGCATGCATGGCTGACAAAATTTCTTTGGCAGTGTTCTCTAAGTCAGCCAAAAGTACCCAAGCTTTGCTGGCAATTATCCCTTTGTCTATTGTGGTAAAAACCTCTAGCTTCCACAGAGCCAGGCTGAAAAGTCATCATGGCAGCCATTCTAATAGCCAGTGGTAGGCAGTTCATACAAAACCTTTTTAATTCATTTTACTGGAGATGCAATTTGAAATTTATAAAAACAAACACCTATCCTATGTCATAGGAGTTCTTTTTCTTCATCCTTATCTCCTGTCCATTAGCAGAAGATGCCCCAGAAAATATATTTGCCACTTGTTCTAGTGTGGATAATTGCAAAGCTATACTAACAGTCACATGTCAGTCAAGTTTTATGAAATAGTCCACACAGATTTAGATAATGTCTAGTTAATGTGGGTAAGAATACAGCCAGTAGAAACAACTTTTTAAAAAATTACCAGTCACTTGACTATTGATTGTGACTGTAAGGAAAATCGTTGATTGTTTTTGCAGGGAGCAGATACTGCGAGTGAAAGGTGATGAAAGCATTCCCTTTCTGCTTGTTGGCAACATGATTGATCTAAAGGAACAACGCCAGGTGTCCTATGAGGAGGCCCTCAAGCGTGCTCAGGAATGGAATGTACCGTATGTTGAGACTTCAGCCAAAACCCGAGTCAATGTAGATAAGGTAGGAAAAGGATTCTGTTATATTTTAAATAAAAATAATAAAGATGATGGCAAGTTTTGCAACTCAACGTAAGGTGTTTTACAGGGTAAGACTTGGTGCGAAAGAACTTGCATGTATTAGCTCCAGTTTGTAAAGTTATTTTGTCTTGGCTATCACATCTGCTACATTAAAAAAATGTCTAACGTAATTGAGATAGTTAAACACAATAAATATACTAAGGATTAAGTAGTTGACAACAGGACAAAGATATAAAATATTTCAGGTTTAGCATTTTGTAATGTGTACTGAACTTGACACATTTTGTAGTTGGAAAGTAATTTAAGGCCGTTTACCCTCATCATATAGTCCAGTCAGTTGTCTTAGTATCGCAGACAAATAAGTTCATCTATATAAGATTGGAGAGATTGGGGGCATGGGGGGGGGGGTGAGTGGGAGATTATAATTGAAGGGGAAGGTTGAAAAAAAAGACAAACATATTGACGTAAGAAGAGTTTTAAACAAAGATCAGTCTGTAAATTATTGTACATCGTCTTGCCACCAGGTTTAGTTTTGTCATGCTAAAAACCAGCCATCCTTTCGACCCTCTTTTTACTAGAATGCATAGATCAGTAAATTTTAAGGGTAATCTGGTGTCTGTCAGTATCACTATCAATGATTTAGATAGAAAAGGGGGAATAAGAGGTGTTATTGTAGGGAAATTGAAATTGCTTCCTGCGTTTGTTTGAAAGAACACTAAAGAAAAGTGCAGTTAAATGTCCAGTCAAAGGGTTAGAACATTATGGAAGAAAATGTCTCTTTTCACTAGAGCCATTAAAAGACTTCCTATAAATTGTATAATTAACATTCATTGAAGATTTTAGACGCCCAGATTCTGTGCTGAGTTCCATGAGTATATATAGAACATAAGGTGAATAGTAGATCATGTGGCTGGTTTTGACTGGATATACAACTGCCTATGCAACCCATTGCAGCAGTCTGTTGGTTATTTGGTGGGGAGTGGAGAGGGCAGCATCTGTTGCTGATGTTTACCCCACCATCACCCATGTGTGCAACTGGATTAGTTTCGTTAGCTTTTTTGACTGAAGATGACTTTTGGTTCTTTTTGCTTTTAATCTGTCTTAGTTGTCTTGTTCTTCTATTCCTATCTGTCCCCACCCTATATTTAAATAATGCTTGGTATGCTGTTACACATACTTGAGTTGCTGAAGCACATGGGTATGCTTTTGCTTTGATGTTTTACTAACGGGGTTTGTCTTCTTGCACTTGTAGCAATCATTAAGTGTGCTAGATATTTCCAGAGTGTGTATCAATGAAGTGTTTCTTTATGGAAAGAGCTTGCAGGATGAGCACTAAGTCAGTATTGGTTCGTTTAATGGAAAGAAAGGGGTGGGAGTGAACGGTTGCAAAAGCAGGCTTGCACAGGTATGAAGAAGGTTGTTTTTTCTAGAAGCAATACGTTGCAAACATTTGATCACAAAGCACAAAATCATATATAAAGGTTTTGAGCCACAGCACTTGGAGTGACAGCTGAATATAGAATTATCAATCTGCATGTGCATACCAAAACTAGGAAGATTTTCCCTTCTTTTATAAAGGTATGACTGGTGAGCTTTTGCAGGGGTGAATGTGTTGTGATCCAGAGAAATCTTGGTCACCTTCAGGCAATGCATTTAGGGCCATAGGAAGACATTTCTGATGTTAAGTTCCTTGATGTAGTCTGTAAAGATGGAAATTTTAACTGCCTCAGCTATCAGCACAGGAAGACGTTTATCACTGTGGGATGCAGCTCCTCTTGGGCCTCTGTAGATCAGAAGTTTCTGGAGGGTAGCAAGGAGATAAGGAGTGGGTCCTGTTTTATCTGAGGTTAGGGTTCTTTACATGCAAGGTGACATCCAGCACTTGCAAAAAAAAGGGGGGGGGTCATGGTCTGTACCATGTTACCAAAAATGTCTTCTCCATAACAGTTGGCACATTGGAAGGCTAGTAATATTACAGCTAGTATCATTACTGCAACTGGCACTCATCAATTTCTCCTCAATCGAGAATAAAATAACCCTTCTTGAGATTTATTGTTCATGTCTTACCCAGGGAAAATCTCCCAAATCATAATAGGCCAGAATGGGTTTATCTAATGGCAGCTGTGATAGCTGGATGGGAGAGGGCTGTTGAAGTAAACTAGTAAAAGTTAAATGTGCTTCATTGTGCAGTATTGTGAAAAGAAAGCACAATTGTACATCTGGGAAAATAAGGTGTTGTGGTAGTCATTGTATGTCCCACATTGATAACGAAGGAGGAAAACATAACTTGCCAAAGCTTCCATAAAACAACAGCTTCTTTCACACTATCAATCAGTGGAAGGTTTCTTCCCCCTGTTTGGACGATTTGTGTAGTGCTCTTTGAAATAATAAATGTGCCTTGTTGATCATCAGTAAAATGTTTAGGTGGCACATTTATATGGATTTTGAAGCATATCTCTTTCTTATTTTTCTCTTCAGCTTGAGGTAAAGGACTCAGTTAATAAAGATAAATGGGAGAAAGTTTAAAGCTGCATTTTTTATTGTACATTCTGGAATTTCCAGTCACTTTGCATGCCACAGAAAGTCTCTCTTCATTTAAATTTTGCCTATTTTTAAAGTGTGAAAACAAGAATATTCAGGAAACTTCCCTGAAGTGTTTACATAATTGTTTGTTATCACCAATACCAGATATGATTATGATGCAGAATGGACAAAATCAAAAGTTGCAGTTTTTGTATGGTTGATTTGAAATTTCATGAATGGTGAACTCACTAGATAATTCACTGGTGCCAGAACAGTTTCTTATCAAACAGGAAAAATATAAACCATTTTTGCAAACTTGCAATTCACGATGTTCAAAACTGTGGCTGTGGGTAGACAGTTTTCCTCACCTATGTGCCAGTGTATTTCTGTTGGGCTTCTTGTGTCTGCATACTGCTGGTTTCTCTGTCTTTCTTCTCACTCACATAGAGAGAGATTTTGGGTGTAGAAGAGACAAAAATACAAGTACGTCTATTTGTAACACAAAAGTAGAGTAGTAGTCGTATTTAGATTGCATTTTTCTTAAGCTGGATTTAATAGAATTAAGGCATTAACAAGTTGAAATTGTAGTTGTTCCATTTTCTTTTCCTTAGTTTTTTTTTCATTGTCAGCAACCAGAAAATCTTGTCATCATTTGTCAAATCTTATAATAAATGCTGACTGCTGCTACATCATATAAATTTGCTAAAGATATAAGGTTCAGGAGTAAAACTGAGATGATGGCAACAATACCATCAAGAGGCTCGTGTGGCTGCATTACAATTAATTTTATATTTATACCTTGCAAGGCAGCAGCTGATGGAGAATGAAAAGTCCATTCAACACACCCATGCATGATGCATATCTTTTAGAATAAAGAAAAATGCATTCAACATGCCCCGTGCATATCTTTCAGGTGTTCTATGATCTCATGCGGCTGATGGGAAAGTATAAATCTTCCCACTCTTCAGCAACTCAGCGTTTACACGGCCAGAGTCGTGCAGCAGCCACCAAGCAGGGCAAATCTGAGGCCCAGTCAGCCACACAAGCATGCTGCATTCTGGCCTAGAAGCTCAGGTCTCATTTGACGCCCCTGCCACCCCTACCCCCTTTCATATACACATTGTGCCTTTCCCTGCAATCAAAACTCACTTTCTGTATTCATTTGTCTTCACGGTTTATCCCCTTTGCCATCATATCTTACCCTTCCTCCCACCTATTTCCACATCATGTCCATGCAAACTGTTCCATTCCACACAACTGGTCTGCTAACCATAGGTGGGTTAATAAAGGTAATGACTGGAGTCTTCATGCATTTTTTGCCAGTACCAGTTCCAGGAAATTTACAGGAGGTGGGGTACTGCTTATCAATCTTGGCACCTGGCCTTTCTTATAGGAGGAGCATTGATAACTGCCATAAAGTTTAATGCCTCTTGGCAAAAGTAGAAAGATGGAGAAAAGAATTAGTATGCTGTTGCAGGTGCTGTTCTAAACAAATTTCGTGAAAATTAAATCTAAAAAAATGTTAAAGATCTCTTACTATTAGCCTTTATTATTCTAAGGAAGTTTGAGTTAACTGCCTTGTGTTTGGCTTGTAGTGAGAAGTCTTATTATTTTTATTAGCCAGTCAACAGAGGGTTTTGATGCAGAACATGGAAATAGTATTGTGTACAATGAAAATAATAGCAATCGAATCAATGTCATCTTCATGATAGGTGAATATTCTGGCAGTCGACCATATAGAAAGTCTTTCTTGTAGAAAGGTGCTATTACCACTATTATCAGTCTCTGTGTTTTTTGTTTTGTACTGACTTCCCACCTCACAGGAAACAAATATAAAAATGAAATTTTCTACCCCCTTGCTAAATATTAAGGGAGGCTTGCGGATGGTTCATGTGCTGGAGATTGCCAAAAACTTGAGTAGGCAGCACAACACCAGAAGTGACGTCATCTCAAAAAGGAACATGCAATGCGTACTCTTATTTAGTCTAAACCAGAGTATAGTTTTTATATGAGTTCCTGAGAATCATCTCGCCAATCATTATCGGATTGTTCATATTATGAGGAAATAAAAGATGGAGGAATAGACTTAAGTCTATTATATTATACGTTTGAGACATTAGCTCCCCAGAATGTTGAGAAGAGAAACATGTGCTGTCCAGCTCTACAGCACTGGTCGCGATAACGCAATGAAAAAACAACACACCGATGTGCTCGGATTTTTGGTTTTAGTTGTTTAAATGTTCAGTTTTTATTGCTAATAATTGTCATTATTGTTCCTGCTCCTTATGATCTATATCACGTCATAACAAACTCTTGATCAGAATTAGTGGAATCAAAATCATTGATCAGTTGTAGACACTATCAGAAAATCGTGTCAGTCGCTTGTAGTTGTAGGCAAAATCTAAAGGAAATATAGAAATTTCTAACTCGTGATCGGAATAAACCCACAATAAATCAGTGAACCAATGTTGGGTTGTCTACATTGATGCAGGGTAAATTAATTCTAAATTAATACATGTAGTACTAGTAGAGGTAATATAAATTCAAAACAAATGTATGTGCAAATGGAACCAAGTTCCCAATGAAATATTTAAAAAGACGGATGAGTGAGATATGGAAGTACACTGGCCTAAATTGTTATCCTTGTTAAAACACTCTGAACATGCTGTAGTTCTCGCATGCCTTTGTTGAAATTTTTTTTGGGGGGGTTGCACAAACCAATTCCATGCTGGCCAAGACTGTATGGGAAACAGTCAAATCAAAAACTAATACTCAACAGAAAAGTGTTGAACATCTTTGACTTTTTTTGCCCATCCGTTGAGAAAGAAGTCAATCATTTGCTTCAACATTTTCCTTTTGACTTATTTCTTGGCCACTTCTTCTAATAGTCTGTGCTCTGAATAGGATATTCGAAGTGAGAATTCGTTTATCATTCATGCGGCTTCCCATTCCTGGAAGATTTTGCGATTGAACAGGTGCGCAGAGTAAAGACTGCTTATGCATGCAAACGTAAAAACTATTAATGAGACAACAATAAAACAATGGACCAAAAATTAAACACAAGTAAAACTTGTTTAGAAATACTATAAGCACAACAAACAACGGCAACAATAAAGTGGTGCAGACTAAACTACTGAAAAATAAGCATAACAACCATAATTACTTAATTGAACTCATGCTAATAAAGTTTGACAACACACTGACGTACCATCTGCTAGCTTGATTCAGGCCTGTTCTTGACTTAACGTCATGCTCAGGGTTTTTCCAATAGTTTCCAACTTGTGAACCCCAAATCTGGTTATTAATAAATATAAGTAGTGACAGTTTATGATCCCATGATAGTACATTATAGGGTTTACACCATAATGGTGAATATTTTTTTTAATTTGCATGACTTCATGAATGGAAGTTTCATATCCACAAACTACACTTTAAAGAAACTAATCCTGTGTCCTTTCTAAGCCAGTTCCATATCTATTATGTTTTTCCCTTATTGGAATGCAGATCAGATCTGATCTTCGTTATTTCATATTTGACCTGGAAATGTGCTGTGGAACAGTTTGCTAATAAAGTTTGGTAATAAAGTGTTTGACCATCCTGAGATGGACATAGGCTGACACTAGTGACAGTGTGCATTTTCTCAAGTGTCTTGTTGAGTATAAGGCAAGAACATCCTGCTGCTCTATGATTTGCTGCTGTTCACTGTGTGCTTTGGCAGTTGATTTGTGTCTTTGTTGCCAAGTACTGATGAACAAGCTTCCTGAATCACACCAATCTGACCTAGTTTCAGTGTTTGGGGTTTTTAAAAACAAATCTTACTATTGTCAGGAAAGAGTAGCTACTTACAATTACAATAAGTAGGTGGAAGTTTGTAAAGTCTAATTTTGAGTGCCTACAAAATTTTGTGCATGCATCTCCACTGCCACAGTGGAAAGAAGAAACAGAGAATGTTAGCTCTTAAAAAAACTTTGATATTACATTACAGGGTCTGACTGAGTAATTTTTGTTTTAATTCAGCTATTGATTTTGTATCATCACACTAAAGTTTTAGTCCAGTTTATGGTGGTTAAGTTATCTAGAATGACACATGTTGGCCTTCATCCTTTTGGCATGTTCACAACCTTCCAATCCGTTCTCTTAAAATTTCCTGTTCCTGGCACTTCACCACTCCTCCGTATACTAAAAGAAATTGAGTTGTATTTCTTGTCCTGCTAAGTGAAAAGTCCCAGCATCTACCAGCTGTAATCATTTCAAATTCCTTGCCTTGACTTCCAATTGCGTTACTTTTGTACAGCACTCTACAGATTGGCCCAGCACAGATCGCTGATATTCTAACTGCTAGCTTGAATCAATGCAGTGGTGGAGCATTTATCAGCAGAGATGAATGAGTTCACATGAAATGTTGGTTGTAAAGTTTGATGTTAATTGACCCATTCATAATAGATAAGAAAGACTTTCTCTCTCAGGTGATCTTTACTTCAGGGCTTGTAAATATCCCTGGTCGGAGGCTGACAAGATTACTCTTGGGTTTTGTTTGATTTTGATCAGTTTCAGTTGTTTTCTGCTGCTGCTTTAGATTTTGGTTGCCATGTAAAGTCATGCAGCTTTTGTAAGAAATTGGAGGGTAGGGGGAAGGTATTTTGGAAAAGTTAATGGTTTGGTGGGTTGGGGACACTGCACGTAATCCTTTGTCTTTGAGTCTTGCATGTTTTATCACGAAATTGAAGGTAAAAAGACAGAACAAAGGTTTTTAAATACCACAGAAAACGTTGTAGGGATTTTTGTTGTGGTTGTTTTTTTATGTGCTTTTGTATGCAGTGTTTGGTTTCTTGTTTGGATACAGATATAAATGTAAGCACAGAGGTGTGACAGGTCAACCATTGACTCATTCAGATAAAACGTGCCTGTCTTAATTCTTCAGTGTTTGCTCTGCACTTGTTGTCATTTTTCTGTTATTCACAGTAGGCTGTTTTGGCTAGATCATTCTACTAAATATTTTTAGTATTGCCAGTAGTCTTGCTTCTTTTCATTAGGTAAGCAAGATTACTAGAAAACATAAGTGTCCCAATTTCGACTTTTTATTTATTTATGTATTTATTGCTTGTTTCAGGCATTCTACGATTTGATGCGTGCTATTCGAGCTCGCAAAATGGAAGCAACCAAGCAAAACAATGGTAAACAGAAGAAAAGAGACAAAGGGAAAAAAAAGTGTGTGATTTTGTAATGTGAAGTTACCTGCGCTATGAAATCAGGACTGCATCATTCATGTGTTGGCAGACCACGTTATTTTCTTTTCATACTTAAGATGCAGCAGCCTGCCACACATCATCTGTAAAACCAGGCACAAACGAACAGACATTCAAGAGGAGCTATCCAAGATGGTGAACTCATCACACGAGTAGCTGAGGGCAGCATGCTGATAACACTGTATTAACAGTTTGCTCAGAAGATGACAAAATACACTGACACTGGGCAGATCTCCAACAGACAACCAACAAGGACAAGATTGACCAAGCCATATGCTGGTTGTACAGTTTTAGATGCTTTCCTCTTGGTCAGGTTACCAAATTTTGTAATCTTTCGGGCATATTTATGTTAGGGGTCCCAATTTGTGGAGACTATTAAAAGCAATGATAGATGTGTGCATGCATATATGCATGGGCAGTCCCATGCCTACAGTCTGTCTAGCTTGATGTATGCATGCTTGCTAAATGTTGCTGCTTAGCATTGGTAATGATAGCTGTATCTGTGATGCCTTATTGTTCAGTGAAATGCGTGCCATGGAGCATGCACTGCAGTCACCAATCATTTTGTAGGCTACTATGTAGGTCTATGCACTGCCCTTTGCTGGCTGTTTGCTCTCTGCCTCTTAGAAGCCCCTGTGCGGTTTCTTTGTATGCTGAGAGAATTACCTCCTCCCCTATCCCACCCACCTCCCGGGGGTCTGGTCTTGAAGCTGGTTATTCTACACATAGAAGTGTATACAGATATTGAAGGCATCTTGGTGGAATGCCATTGCACTTAAGGACCAGTAACAACTTCTAATGCAAAACTGCTGTTGACTGACATTTTATTGGCTTTTATCTGGTTAGTTCAAATTATCTTGAGTCTTGTAAGTGTTTTGCTTAAACTAAAAATTGGTGTTTTGGCAACCCAGCATTTTAAAAATGCAAACCTTACAGAAAAGCAGTAAGATGCAGCATGTAGGAAATACTGAGGTCCTTACGCCTGCTTCTGCATTTCCTCTAGAAAATGTTTTTGTTCATGATTAGCAACACTAGGGTGCTTGTTTTGGGGTAAGAAGAACATGCTTATGTTGTAGAAAGGACACGTCAGATAGGGAAAAAAATGTGTGTTAAGTGTTTTGCTCATTGGAAATGCAATCACCTGACCTTTAAGTCTTCTTTGTGTAAAGTTCCCAGTTCAGCTAAGTCAGATGTCCTTTACATGTATTTCTATTCTTGTCCTTGGCCACAACGATTCACTTTTTCTTTCGCCCAACCACATTAGATTGTCATGTGATATTTCGGTTTTGCCCTTTTTGTTGCTTTGAACCATCAGTATATAGGGCTGAAGATGCAGATCTATTGCTGCCTAAACATGACTTTATGGACTTGCTTTTTGGAGGATTAAAATTATGTGGTTTTAAAATTCTAAGGATTTATAGCTGTCAGAGTAACTATGCAACTTTTGTTAATAGTTTTTATGTTTTGGGGCATGTACATTTGTCTGTTAGGCCTTGCTGCACTACAACCTGAGGTATCCTATTATGTACAGAGGTGGTGCATATAAGATTGTACATGTACAGACTCCAGTCTGTATCTTACAAGGTACCCGAACACCTAGGGATACCACATTGCGTTGGTGGGCCCCATGCTGCATTCAGACTTAGGGCAGCAGTGAATTATAATAGCTACCAGTGGTCTTTAAAAGAATTCATCGGTATGGAAAACAATTCTTACTTTATCTGTTGCTTTTCCCTTTAATATTAATATGATTTTTAAATTTACAAGAGGTTTATCTTGCATCAGTAACTATTAACAGGAGGCAGCCAAATATGTTTTATTAAGATTTGACAGTTACAGTGCCCCTCTTTTTAAGGTTTGGTAATTCTCAGTAATGTG
This sequence comes from Lanistes nyassanus, assembly GCA_004794575.1. Lineage (NCBI taxonomy): Eukaryota > Metazoa > Mollusca > Gastropoda > Architaenioglossa > Ampullariidae > Lanistes > Lanistes nyassanus. The sequence continues at coordinate 183,790 of SMGT01009877.1, read as the reverse complement.
TAACCAAGGATTATTACTGCCATATGCTTTGACAACATGCTACCTTATGGGTTTTTTTTTTTACTTCTCATTATTTTAAGAGTTAAATACATTTGACATATAGGCTGTTTAATTTCAGTTGGAAATACTCTCTGTGCTTCTCTGTGGCAGAACTCGAATTGCTGACATGATGCCTCTGTATGGCATATATTTCTTCTTGGCTGTGTGAATGTTTTTTCCTTCTGTGATGTGGCGGACCAAACAGACGTAATCTTTGGATCAGGGAAATATAGAATGAAAGGCTGGAAGATATGCCTTTGTATATAAAAAATACAATCATTTTCATTCTTGCCATCACCATGCTGCTTCGTTGTGCATGAGGTTCTGGCATGCACGAGTGAGTGGTACAGCTAGGTCATGTAGTGGGAAATGGGGCTCTGTAGGATGGGCTGGTGGGAGGGGTGTGTGTGGATGAATTAGGGGAGAACTAAAGCGGGAAAGATTAGGGTTGTTGGGAATAAAGATTCAGGTTCTACTTAGGAAGACCACATTTCTTTTTCCAGGGCTGGTTTTAACATTAGATACCACACTAGGTGGGGAACTAATAATGTTTGTTGGCAGACTCCATAGTGCATGCATTTGAAAACTTCAAGTCATGACTAGAGAGGATATGTACAACTTTCCACTTTTTTAAATGGAAGTGTTAAGTTTGTGACTAAACCTCAGAAGAATATTTTTCACGCACTTGATAACCACCTCTACCCACTTCTTTTCCTACTAGGTTACAGCAAAATTTACGTAATGGTTTGTAAACCCCCAACACATCCCCAATGTTCATGCCATACTTATGGCAAGATTTGTGAAGGTCTTTTTTTAATTGTTGGTGGAAGGGGGTGGGGTGGGGTTCCATCTTGGTTTGGCCTTGTTAGCATTCTGTATTTGTAACCAAGGTATGTTGAGCTGGGTGGATGGGTGTCTTCCTTTCCAGAACTTGTTGAATGGTGTGAGTAATAATCCAAATGAAGCCATTTTGCAACAACAACAAAAAAGTGAGTGTGGCGTTGATTGCCTTGTGGTTGTCAAATTAAAAGAGCCTTCAGTTCAAACTGGTTAGCTTTCACAAAGTTTGTTTCTCTGCAGGTGTAAAGATTGGTGCTTGGTAAATGACCATTACATTCAGTACTTGGTTCAGTTGGTCTTGTGTGTTGTGCGCAACTTTGAAGTGAAAGAGAGAATGTGCTGGGTGATGCAGAGAGCTTGCTTTGGTGATCTTCGGTTTGGTTGGCAAGGTAATTTGCAGGCTGTGTCAATGTATGAAATCTCTGTGGGTAAATGCACTGCCCTGCTTTAATTGCTGATTCTTCGCCTTCCCTCCTACAAGTTTGTTTCTTTTTTAAATATCTGTATACATATGACCCTTGTTTTAACTGTAATCTGTGTAGCAGTATGAACTGGGCAAGTGTCACCTTGCCTTATTACTGGTGCATCTTTTCTTTACAAGTCGGATTGTAGTATTGTTAGATTCAATGTTGCTGCTAGTATTTTGTAATGTTATTGTTTCATTTTGTGTACTTATTTAAAAATGATTTGACTTTTTTGTACACTTGTCATCACATCATTTACTGGAAAAGCTGCATGACTATTCTGTACTTGTCTGACACTTTAATAAACACCTAATTTTTGTGAATACAAGCATTGGCTATGTTGTGGGCACATCTGTGTGGATCAGATTTATATCATCCTTTCACTTTTGCTAAACGCTGCATGTCTCTCACCCAGATACTGTTAACTTGTTCTTATTTCACTTTTAAACATTGTTAAATCCTTGCTGGGGGTCTCCATCAGCTTTTGTTTAAAGAGCGCTATACTGCCTCCTGGGGACTTTAAAGGGTATGCTTACTCTCCAATAAACTTTAAGAGGGTATATCTCTTAACATCTGAAATTCTCCAACACGCTGAGCATGCCTGTGGTTAGCTTAATGTTAATGCCATGCAAAGGCTGACTTTTGAAGATTTACTAAACCAGCAACTATTTGTGAATGTTTTTTTCATGGAAGATTTCATGTTTGCAGTGGATGAAATGCTGCAACACATTACACCATTTTCAAACATGAATCAGCTGAACTCTCCATTCCACCTTTCTTTAAAACAGCGGTTTCTTTTGTGCTGATGCCAGCAGTTTTGCTTCAAGTTCTACAGTAATATTTTCCATGACAGGAAAAGGTCAGTCACCTGCAAGATGTTAGCTTTTTTTGGTTAACGATTTTGACCAGTGGCCTCGCGCTGCATTGACTGAGAGAACAGTAAACATGCCACTGTGGTTGACCTGTGTTGATCTTGATAATGGCCAATCAACACATAGCAATTTCTTTTTGCAGCACACACAAAATATACTTCATCTTTTCTGACTTGAATATAATGTGTATCTCTGCTGTTAAATTTTGTTGTGTAGGCATACTTCCACTATGAAATTTTTTTGTGTATTTTGGAGTTTTATTGCACACCTAACACAAAAATGTATTTTATCCTACATTCCTATTTATGTTCATGAGTTTGCATAGCTGAATGTAATGTGTTCTAGGCATTCTGTAGGTTTGAAATGCAATTACAGCCCATCAAGATAAGTGACTGTAAAGATGAAACTGAAATTAATGGCAATATTTTTCAACACTTTACTATTCTAACCTTATCCACTTGAAGACTTTATGCTTGCTGCCTTGCTTGGGCTTATTACAATAATCTGATTTAATTCATTGCAGCTGTTTCCCGACCTGAAAATGTAAAACAAAATCAATTGTCGTAACAGACTGAAAGTTTTTAGTTAAGCATGCCCCCACACACCTTGGACAAAATGAAGTTCTGTGTTCTTTGGGAAACAAATGGGGACTGTTAGATTTTTGCAATACGCTGTCTGGCACTTATGTCCTTGTGGGTGACATAAACTTTCACTACAACCAGCCTCAGCAACCTGCAATGTCTCAACCATGAACCGAAGTCTGTTCAAGCATGACGAGGCTGGAAGTGTCTCCCTCTCGCTGTCCATCTGTGGAACAGCTAGGTGTACATTAGGGGCTGTACTTAATAAGCATGCCGTAGTCAATTCGCCGCTGGGTTAGTACTGGTGGGGCCAAGCCCTGGCAATCCAACATTGCTGTGGAGCTGTGAGAACCTAAAAGATGGCGGCACCAGAGTAACTGGTTAAAATCATGCCTGTCTTTAAACATATTTATTCTCCTGCAAAAAAGCCAGGTTACCACCATTGTACACAGGGTAAACAACTCTTTAACATCTGTGATATTGTGCTGGGGGGGGGGGATTGTCCTTGCCTCTCTAACCACGCCCAAGAATTGCTTCCGAACATTTTTAACAACTATTTTATCAAGAAAATTTTTGATCTGCATGCTGAGCTTGATCAATGATTGTTCTGCCTCTGCCTTATATGCTGACCTGACCTCAGCGTCCCCTGTGACCCGTTTTTGATGCTTTTCAGTCTGTAACTGAACATGAAGTGAAGGACATCCTAAAATCTAAGCCCACCTCATTTACTGGATCCTTTCCCTTCTGCTGGACTGTCTTGATCTCCTCCTCACAATAACTTTCATCATTAATCAAAGTGTTTCATCTGCCTCTTCTAAGTCTGTTGTTATTAAACCATTGCTCCAAAAACCGAGATTAAAGAATAATCTGAAAAACTATAGACCCATTTCCAATCTGCCATTCTTGTCAAAAATCAATGAAAAAGTAGTACTTAAACAGCTTTTTGGCTACTTAAATAGCCATTCTGTCCTGAGACCCTGTCACGTTACGGATGGTTTTCTTCAGCGCTGTATTGTTCGTTGTATTTTTTGTTTAAGATCGTCTCACTTCCTTTCATTCATTGAATTGATAGTAAGCTTCCTTTCATTCATTGAAGGATTGACACGGTACTGACGTAATATCTTACGCAGAGTTAGGAACAAAGACGTCACATTGATTCTCAGAGAGACGTTATACTCGGCCAATGGAAGGCTAGGAAAAAGGGTTGCACAGGGAAACCAGAACAACTTTTAAAAAAAAATTAACGCTTGTCGAGAGTCAAGCTGGGGACACGAAAGAAGAAAGACGTGCTTCTCGTACGGGAAAGCGTTAACGGTCGTGTGAGCTGATTCAATGTATTTACTGGA
>SMGT01009877.1:125692-170636 GCA_004794575.1 Lanistes nyassanus | reverse complement strand
CCCCCCCCCCCCCCTCGCAGTTCACACCTGGCTACAACAAAGCCCTGATGGTCGATGCTACTCATTAACAACTTCATTCTGATGTGTAATCTCCCCCCTGCCTGACCAACCCATACCTGGCACTTGCTCGTTAGCTAATGTCATACTCCCAGCTGTGCCTCAGGGTAAGTAACACCTTGCCCCTTGCTCTAGAGCCAGCACCCTGATTAGAAGTGTGAACAGGGACCTAACCTGGCCTGCAGATGACCAGCTTGAACAAGGGGATAAAGGACTTAAATAAGGCCCTAGGCTTGTGGATGGTCACAACTAGGATCTATGGTGCAATCTCTTTGACCCACCAGACCCCAACTCGTGACACCTTTCCATTCTAAAAGTCCATGTAACATAAAATGAAATGCATGACTACCACTTGAAAATAAAACTTAATAACAGAGGAACTGAGCCAAGCTACAAACAGCACAAAGACAGGGTCCAAGCAGTATTGTCCCACGCTGTGTGATCTGCTTGCAACTTCACTCAGCTAAGTCCCTGTGTTTTGCCTTTTTTTTTGATTATTTTTTTTTGTCTTTTATCTGTTTGTGTTGTCTTTACAAGCGGTTAATGCCCTGAAAGGTCAATTCTGTGTCTGTGTTTGTAGCTTGGCTCAGCTCCTCTATTGCTAACTTATGCATGTAAGATAAACAGAGTAAATAGCCTTATGAGGGCTCTCACCCAAAGGTTCAAAGCTTTTTTATTACTTAAGGATGCTGTCTTGATGAAGGGGTAATGCCCTGACTCTTGTTAATTTTAGCTTGGTTCAGTTCCTTTGTGTCACCTTATGTTTTATTCCAAGTGGCAGTCACCTGTTTCTTTTCTTTATTCCTTAACCCTAAAGGGTATCAAAAATTGTACAAGTAAACAACAGAGAATCCACCATGACCAGAAGGTCAGATTCAAATGGCAGATCTGAATGTTAATGAAGCTCAGCCCTTATGAGTTCTAATACAAACATGTCAAATTGCAACCCAAAAAAAACCCACCTGAGCATAAAGAAATAACAACTGAATCATGTTCTACAATAAGTACCTATTGGATCAATCCAAATACCAACATCATTTTCTGGTATTTCAGCTTCAACATTTTGGATTTCATCCAGGGCAACATCTGCTGCTTGCCTGTGCACTACCTCTGCCAGAAGTGTAGCAGCCTCATCATGGTTGTCTAAAATCTCCACTGCAAACAAGGTCAGTTATGAAACTTGCTGTTAGATTTTATTTGAAAAACATATACATTTGCAGGTTTTCGAATCAAGAAATAAAAAGCATGTTTATTTGGGTTTATTTGGTTGTTGGTTATTGTTCAATTATTTGATGTTGTTTCTGCAATAAAGACTATCATGAAAAGAGGATAGGATTGTATAATTTTATTTAACATGTATTATGTTAAAACTGGGCATGTGTATTCATATTCATGTGATATATTGTATAAATATATCTGTTTTATATTGACATATTGCTTATTATATATCTATTGTTCTGATACTTGTTGGCTCATATGTTATAAGTCACTACAGCTGAATTTCCATCAAGATAACATGTCTGAATCTTGAAAGATTGATAAAAGTTGTTGAGGGTAGAACTAGAAGAGTATTTGGACAGGGTCCTTAATAGCCAAGCCTGTAAATGGATGTCGTATTCAGACATCCATATTTTAAAATAACATATAACTTAGTTTAATACAATACACACAATGTAGCATGAACAGTAATACATGTCTTAACAAGCAATAATAACAAAAATTGTCAAAATAGATTCTCACACAGAAGCTGCTTGGTTTCTTGAGATTCTGCACACATCTGAATAGTTTTAGTTTCACCAAGAGCATTCGTGAACTGGTTGCTTTCCTCACCGAAGATGCTGCCCTTCATAGCTGGAAACTGAATTGACAAAAATACTTAAGAGCATACTTAAACATCTCACTTCAAAAGGTCTGTCTGTCCAATGCTAATAAAGAAACAACAGAAAACTGCAGGGAAAAAACTGTAAAGGCAGCCATGTGTACTAGGCTACTCAATATTCTTAATTTCTTTAAGAATTGGGCATCAGCAATTTTTTAGAAATCTTAACAAAAATGGATAATGAATTTTAAAAAAAAGGTAATCTAAACTTTCAGCTTGTTACTACCTTTCATCCTCTCAAGAAACCCTCAGTGCAGATTCTTAATGCCAATACTTGTGCTAAATTTCTGAGACTGAGTCAGGTTTGATTATTTTACAGATGATTTCTGGTTACATACACACCAGTGATAGACAATTTCAAACTAAAAATTTTGAAACAATACAGTACTACTGTATCACACAATCAGTCCCCCATAATGCATGTACCACCCAGAGAAGGGTAACATGGCAAATGCCAGAACTGCAAAACAAAATGTTTGATCAGCCAATGCAGTAAAGTCATGCTCAAAATCACATTCAGATGCAGAAGAACTACTGACAGAGAAAAAAGCTGGCTTGAGACCTTGGTAGAGCATGGCAGAACAAAGCTGCCAAGTCATTGAAAAACATCTGCAACATCTAAAAGGCTTGTTCCACAATTCATTGACTTTAAGGCTTTCAACAGAGTGCGGCACAAGGGCCTTTCAACATCATAAAGGCCTAGTGCAAGTCCCTGAAGCACTCTATGTGAACTTGAGGAGTGCTGTAACTCTAAACAAGCAGGTAGGCAATTTGTTCCTGACTACAGTAGGGGTCCAACAAGGTTCCTTGCTGTCACCAGTCCTCTTCATCCTCTTCTTTGAAGGATCGTGCGTCTCCACGAATACACCTGTGCCATCTCAGTAGGAGGATGAGTTATCTTCAACCTGCACATTGCTGAATACATCAACTTTCTGGGTGGCAGTTGCCGAAACTGCAGGAACTGACAAACAGGGTTGCTGAACGAGTGGAGGTTTGTGGAACGGAGGTGATGTCTGAGAAAAGTAAAGTGATAGGCAACAGCACAAGCGACACCCAAGTGGAAACTGTCAGATACCTTGCCTCTACTATGACCAGAGATTGGAAATGGAATACAGAAGATTGCCACACCAGCACTTTCAAATCTCAGTAAATTATAGAAAAACAGCAAATTAAGGTTCCCTGTCAAGACCAAGCTCTACAAAACCCTAGTTGCCTTCATTCCACAGTAAGCGTTTGAAAACTGTCCATTAAGACAATGCGTGCTGCTTTGCCAGCGGGACAGCTAGAATAACATGACCATCGGTTATTTATGAAATTTTATCAGGCAGAGAAGGCTAATTAACATCCGAGTTAGAAAAGAAGATTGAAACCTTTGACACCAAACTTCATTTTGGAAGTTCCTCAGAGCTGGACTAAACATCAAAAAAAAGCTTATGTCCACAAAAAGTAGACAGACTGGCTGGTTCCCTGGAAGCTGCTCGCACCACCATCAAGAAAAGGAAGCTGGCTTGGTTCAACCACACATCATAATATACTTTTTAAGACCATCTTGTGAGGCACACTGCAAGGAGGAAAGAAAAGAAAAAGGCAAAAAGAAAATCTGGCTTCACAACATCAAGGAATGGACAGCACTTGGCATCTCATGGCAGAGATGGTCAGAAGCTGCATCCCGCTTGCCCCCCACTAAAAACCTTTTAGGTCACACAAGTGAGATAAGATGACCATTGTATCGGCTGTCCATAGAATACATGAACTTCTACTTGCTGATCTGTTCTGTCACAACAATTGAATCCTTTAGCTTAAAACATGCACCCCACCCAAACCACTTATTCCCCCTGCCCGCTCATCCATGCACACAGAAGGGTATCTCATTAAAGTCACCCTAACTCTCACATTCAAGCACAAGCATATGCACTGTGCACAAAAAGGTTTAATAATGGAAGCACTCCTTGTTACACTTACCTCTGCAGCAATATCATGTGACACCATCTGCTGTATCAGTACATCCGCAAGTGTTTTAAAATCTTGAACAAAACGTTCATTTTTGTCTGAGCCCTTTTTTTCTTGGACAAGAAGTTCCAGCAATGCATTCTCTGAGCGAATGATACGAGCAACGTCCCGTGCTTTGTTGCCCACACGAAGTATAGCTAGCAGCAGGTCTCTTAGCTTCATGGCTGTGTTTTAACAGAACATATTAAATTACTATCATTGATAATGCAGTACTTGGCAAACAGGCCATGTTAAAGAAGATTCCACTAGTATTTTATGTACTGTAAAAAGTTAGCACATACATACATATGCATGAAAATGTGTGTGTGTGTGTACGCAGAAATATTACAGGCTGGAATTGTCTGACTAAAAAAAAAGTAGAACTCACAAAACATGTGTCATCATCTTGATCAAAGAGCCAAATCAGATGTTAAAGTTATCTCTAGACCTAATGAAAACATCTGTTGACATCAGCTGACCTCTGCCCTACCCCAAGCTGCCAGTTCAGATTTGATGAGAAGATTTTTTTTTTTGGGGGGGGGAAGAGGGACAGAAGGGGGAGATTCAGAATGGGTGGGGGGGGGAGGGAGGGTCATACACCAATTTTTGAAAGTTGGATTCCTCCATTTGGTCAGAAAAATTTACAATTCACTTCCTGCATCATGTATATATATATATACACAGAGTTAAGTGGGGGTATACAGTGTTGTACGAAGGTCGTCCATCTCTATGGTTAACTTTCTTAATGCTGACCAATGTTTGGCCTGTATCTCCACTTTAACTGTTCATTACCAACTGTCTGTTACTGTTTCTACTTGTGTTCACCTTCGGTTTTTTTTTAAATACAAAAAACTATTGCTTTAATAACAGAGCTAACTATGAATAGTGAACCTCTATGTTGACACTCAAAACTTTCCAGAATTTGCAGGTGTCCACTATTCACAGGAACAGTCTGAGGTATTCACAAATGGACAGTTGCCATTGGAGCCAAGATGGGGCCCAGCTGTGCTTGCCTTTTCATAAGCTGGCTTGAGCATAACATCCACAACAACTACACGGGCCCCACACCTGAACCGTACAGATGGTACACTGATAAGGGTTTGGGTGCTACCTCCCTCTCACAGTCTCCCTTACTGCAGTACATACAGCACTTCCACCCCTTCCATACAATACACACAGCATTTCCACCCCCTCCATACAATACACACAGCATTTCCACCCCCTCCATACAATACACACAGCATTTCCACCCCCTCCATACAATACACACAGCATTTCCACCCCTTCCATACAATACACACAGCACTTCCACCCCTTCCATACAATACACACAGCATTTCCACCCCCTCCATACAATACACACAGCATTTCCACCCCCTCCATACAATACACACAGCATTTCCACCCCCTCCATACAATACACACAGCATTTCCACCCCCTCCATCTAATATGCACAGCATTCTCACCCTACCTACTTCTCTCCGCTTCATCCAGCGAAGTGCCTCAGGTTTGTTTGTTTCGTTTTTTTTCTTCTTTGTTTTGATTGGTTTCTGCCTTTGTCTCTATCTGTTTTTGTGTTGTCCTCATGAAGGGGTAATGCCCCAAAACTGTCGGCCGTCTGTATTGTCCATCATATAATTTAGCTTGGCTCAGTTCCATTTTTAACTTAAATGGACAATCATTCACCCAGACCAATAGTATGGAATCTAAAAACTGCTACTGCACATGATCAGTTGCCACTGTCAAGGTTTTTGAGAACTCTTACTTTTTCTTCTAGTACTTGTGCTTAAGTGATGCCATGACTCAAAGCACATGCCATATCCAACTTTCTTTTTATGTTATAAGAAAAGCAATATTTCTCCTTGTTTGCTGCAAGAAATATTTCATAATTTTATTAGATATCTTTTTATGCCTAGCAGATATAATGTACTTTTTAAAACAGAAGGACTACAGGGATAAAGCTTAGTCCTGTCACTTTCTTTCATCCTCTGATTCTTCTAACATTCTGAGCTGCATTCTCCTGCTTCTCAGCCATTATCGATTCCAGCCTCTGATACCGCGTGTGTGTGAGAGAGAGAGAGAAAGAGAGAGGGTTTGGGAGAGAGGTAGAGAGACTGAATCAACTCAAAGGGAGAAAAAGCATAAGTATGCTGTTTGTTTCTATATCAACAAAATCACTACAGTTTATATGCCTCACACTTATTCCGGTAAAGAACATCAAGTAGGATTACCCAGACTAAGGCCTGATTAATCATAGGGTGACAAACATTTACAGAATATATTTTACAGCCATGTGCCAAAGCAAGTACTTCATAAATCTGAGTTCACTGCCCACGAAACATTTGTACTGGAAAAGCCAGAGGGCTCCTTAATATTCCATATATGAATGCCTTGGTGAGGACCCAGATGCAGCAACCTGTCAGCATCACTTTGACTTTGACTTGGTTTAGCGGCACTGTAAATATTTTAGCGTCTATATGATCTTAACTCTATTCAGTTTTTGAGGAAAGTAGCATTCGATACTAATCATTTCAATGTGAACGGTATAGCGCAAGGTTACGATCAGAAAATGTTAATGAGACATTTAAGTATAAGAATATATCTTAATATTTATCTACACCTACCGTTAACATTTTAACTTCACAGAAGAAAGTGCTCATTAGATGAAACAGTTAAGGAGAAGAGGTATGTGCAATACATTCTTTCAAAACAGCGAATTTAAAAGCTCACTACACTACATTGGCTTAGTTCGGTTTACTAACCTGTTGACCCAACTAACTTGCTGGCGCTAGAGGACGACGGTGCATAATAATTGCATCGAGTGCAAAATTGTAAACGTATTTTTATACTTTATTAGCACATTGTAATTACTGTCTGTCAACAGCAACAGCAAAACGTAATAACTTATTAAAGAGGAAACAATCAACTACGGAAAATTTGCAATAGTTGCTATAAAACGGGCAAGAAATGTTAAAGAAAAGTTCTGTTTGCAACACTGAATCAATACTTCCGTGCGTACTACGTCATCTTAAGTTGCGTAGAAGAGTACCCACAATGCATTGTGCTAACGTGACTGATATTTTTAACCTCTGCGGGCTCGTTGGAGAGGAATCGAAATCCTTATAATATCGTTTTGTTGTTTATCCATCTAAAGTGATCTGTGGACGTTTAAGTTTCAGAATTTAACCGTAAACAACGAATATTTGCTTCCAAGACTTACAAATCAGATAAAAGTAAAAATATCAAAATAAAATCGGTAGGGTTGTTAAATATCAGATTTACAAGTCAGCCATTTTGAACCTATCAAAAGCAGTTTTCTTGTCTTCACTGTGAAGAAAATATAAGCGGAAAGGATCATGTAATGATTACTGATACGTATGTCAAAGCGCAGAATCAAAATCTATGACAGCTTCAAGGGCTGAGGCTAAAAATGCCGAGAAATCGTCGTCAAGAAAGCCCATTCTATGAATATGACGCCAGAGCCTATTCACATCTCGTACCACAAAACGATGGACGTGGGTCACGAACTAGTCAGTACGAAGGAGGACAGTATAATTCGATGCCAGTATCTAAACCGAAAAAGCAGAAGAAGAAGAAGAGTCGCAAACAGAGGTCAAAAGACCGAGAAGACAAACGACTGCAACAAACTACTAAGCCGTTGGTGGCCTACGATGACATCAGCTCCGACTCGGATTTGTCTCATTCGGCTTCTCACGTGCCAATGCCCAGCCTTGGGGAATCGGATAGACACTCCAGAAGAGCTTCCCCAGGAACAGAAATTCGCTCCTACATTAGCCAGCGTAGTCACAGCAATTCTCCAGGCACTGTCACTTCGTCTCATCGAACACCGTCGAAAAAATCAAAGCGTTCTCGGACAGTGCGCTCCCCGGAGGCGATTAGAGAAAGCTCAGACATACGAGAAAGCAGAAACCATGGACATAGCGGGAGTAGATCCACGGCAACAAGCAGCACAAGGAGTCATCCACCCCCTCCTGTGTCAGATCGTGGATCAGAACCGCTGCCAAAATCTTACGCAGACTTGCCAAAAGCATACAGTAGCAGCAGGGGTGCTAGCCCTTCGCCACGGAGTAATGCTTACAAACGGTACAGATCCAGAACGCCCAGTCCAAGACGAGAGCCGGCCAGAAGCAGAAGTCCACTGCAAAGTTCTCGGTAAGTATAGACAGAAAAAAAAAGGGAAAAAGGCTAGTGCTAGTGCTTATTTTAGGATTTTATCGAGTATTAGCTTAGTTTATACAATTGGACATTGTAAGTTGTATCATTTTATTTTTAAAGTTTAATAAGATGATCGTAACTAATCCGCAATAGATCGAAATTTGATTGCACATAATGAAAAATTCGGTGCTGTAGTTAGTGTAGGACAGTTGAATATTTATAGCAATCATAGTTTTTTTTCCACACCAATTAAGGATAATGATAAGGAATAAGAATGATAATATTAGCCATTTTTGTATGTTGAAAAAGCAACTGAAACCCCTAATCTTTAAAGACACCTGGATTGTGTGGCCAATTGACAAAGTCAGTCTGGACCTTACTGTAGTTAAATGTTGATTAATACAACAACATTCATTGATTTTTTTTTAAAAAAGAAAGGACTAATCAAGCAATGGAAGCCATTGTTAAGCAACTCTTATGAGAATTTGATGTGTTGGATTGAATTAGTGCTTCATGAACTTTTGGATTAGTTTTGGGATTGTAATCTTTAACCAAAACTCTCATTGCAAAGGTATGGTTTATTGCTCGTGCATCTCATCCTGCCAGTCATATGCAGAAGTTGTCATATTTGCATCCTCTACAAATTTATGAGAACAAAAAAATTCTAGTTGGAGATGTCACAGCCACAACCACTTTTTTGGTCTTGCAGCACCACATGACAAGTGATGGCACCATCCCAAGGATCAGACTTGGCAAATAAACTGACTAGTGGCTCAACTGCATTAGCTTTTGCATGGGATTATTTGCAGTCCTTATACAACCCTTGCAATGTGTTGTTCCTCATGTCCTGTATGAAGAAGACACTGACAAAGATATCCACAACCTAGCATGCTTACTTCATTTGCTTTTGGGACTGTTCCCAAAAAAGAAATTAGAAAACAATTGAGAATGTAGTCAGAATTAAATGTTTCATTTTATACCATGGGATTGTATAAATATTTGCTAATGTTAAAACGAAACAGATTGTTTTTGAAAGACAATTTCAGCTATTTTTATCAGTAATACGAGAAAACTTTTTAATTGCTACTTTGCATGCACCAGGGCCAAAAGTTGTCTTTATAACCTAGAAGCCAGGTCCTTGTTTTTCTGTTTTGGAGCTTCTGAAAACCAACGCTATTACAAAGACTCTTTGTAACAGCGCAGTTGTTTTTAAGAAGAACCAAAAAGAGAGACTGTTAGTGTTAAATCATCCTTGGACATTGGTTATTGAGCTACACATTTTTTTGTTGGTGTTTTGTCTCATTTTCTATAAGCCTCTGCAGAACAGCATCATCACAACTAGAGTAAAAAGGTTTACCTCTAAAATGGAAAAAAAAGTATACAAATAGCAATAATAATAGTAAAGCCCAGATGTAAAGAAAAGTTTGTTTGATGCTTTCAACAATAACATATTTGTTCCTTAGGATGTACTGTTTGAAACTGTCTTATGTTTCATTCAGTTAGCAGACTTAACTGTGTAACCAAATCATGGAAAGAAGATTTGAAAGTACATTTCGAAAAGTGTTATAACAGTCTAGGCAAAAATATGTCAGAGGATGTGGGTTTTGAAAATGTTTTATCTTATCAGGCAACAATATATACATAAATGATTTTTTTAAAGTATTACAGTTAAGTTTTGTTAATTTCCATAGTATCATTTTCCCTATCTGTTGAGTAGGTACATTAAAAAATGGTCTGTCCATCCTGGGCACAGCAGTGGGCACAAGAATAAACAGTATACTTGCACCTCATTTGGGTGAGGAGGTTGGCAGTGGTTGTGCTTGCTAATGCCAGGTTCATAATGCAAAATTGCCGGCTGAGAATCTGTGTTGAAAAATACCTTCCCTGAATTGTTTGATGTGGACCTTGTTTCTAGTATTTTTTTTATTACATTGGCATGGGTGTCAGCCGTTTTTTCTTTGTTGCTTTATTTGGTACTGTTCTGTTGTAGGAGGAAAAAGTATGGAGGGCGAGAGGAGAGTCCAGTTCGATACAAGAATAAGAAAACATCACACAGGTCAAAGCACTCATATTCTCGAAGTCCTTCCCCAAGCCCTTCTAGAAATTCCTCATCCTACAACCGTTCCAGAGTCAGCGTTTCAGACTTCAAATATTCCACAAGGTAAATTATAAACAAAAGTAGATTACATATTACATAGTCTTAGCTGGAGTACAGGGAATGACTGGCTACAATTTGATAGTTTGCAAAGAATGTAAAAAAAAATTAAAGCTCATTAAGTCATCAAAGAAAAAGATATAACCAAAATGCTTTGCAGTGCACATTAGCGTGACATGAATGAGCATATCGGCTACCTTGTTGAGTTCCATTCAAAGCTAAATATGAGGCTCAATCTTTTCTGTTTATGCAGTCTTGCAGCTGAACTTAGTAAACACAAGCGTGCAAGGGAGATTAAATCAAAGCGGCATGGGCTTGATGGCACCGACCACATGCAGGATACCTCTACACCAGTCAGGAAAGAAGCACGGTCTCCGTCCACATCCCCCATCAGAGAGGTCATTAAGGTGGACTCTGATGATGCTTCAGTGTCCAACACACCCACACCAGCACCTGCTGCACCCAAGAAGCCAGAGAGGCCTTTAGGCAAAATTGAGGACAATCTGGTTATAAAGGTGCATATCTAGGAGAGGAACATTGTTAGAAAACATGATGAATAAATAATTCATCTCGCTGGAAAGGTCTGCATGATGTAGTTTTCCTGTTATTCACATTTGTAACCACAAATGCTGCACATGTGGCTCATACCATACAAGGGAAATGGAAGTTATTTGTTTATTCATATTTGATAAAAAGTTTGTGAATGTTCCTAGGCACATATTTATGAGAAACAAATATCCATCGCAAATTTGGAGAAGAAAATTGTTTGGATGTTTAACTCTTTGCGCTCGTACGGCATAGGTCTATGCTTGACACCGGCCTACAGATATTTGCATGTTTAAAAAAATATTGCTAATAAACTAAGACACTAGTAGTAATATACTTTATTTATTTGGAAAGATTAATTGTTGGGTTTAAAATTCTTATAGAATTTGTATTGGAAAAGTTTAAGTATTACAGTTTGGTATTTAAAGGGTTACTGTATGCGTGAAATGAAAAAAAAAAGTATATCGGCAAGCCAAATCTAAATTGTTCAAACTTATTTAAACAGTGGGGGGGGGGGGATACAACCGATGATAAGGCTCTCCAATGATACCAGGGTGAGTTCCCTTTCACTGTTAAATCTGCCTGGAGCATTTTTTTGAAAATCATCTGAACATTTCGACATGCCGTGAAGCGTAATTGCCACTATCAAAGCATCATGAGTGCAAAGAGTTAAGCAGAAGGTTTTAGGAGATGAATTTGTTGCTTGGGCTTCTAGAAAAGTAATTTTCAAGTCTGAGTTTTAGTTGTGTGTAATAGGACATGGCATATGCTGATGTGACCTCAGTGCATGTAACATTATTGAACCTCCTAGTTTGGCTGCTTCTTGCATCGTGCATGCTTAAGATCTCTTCAGGTTTTGGGAGTGGGGGTATACAGAATATAAAATAACAGAAGCATCAGAAGAAGTTGTCACTTAGTTTTTTAGTGGCCACAATGTATGAACCACATTGCTTTGTTAAAACGCAGCCATAGGCATTGTTCTTGCAGTGTGTTTATTTTATGAATTTGTGTGTAATTCTGCTGTTGAAATGTAACTTTGTTTTTGTTTTTTGTTTTTTTGGTACTGTACAGGTTGAAAATGTTAAGCAAGGAGAAGAGGAGATACAACAGCGGCGTGTTGTGGAAGGAAAGAAGCCTATTGTTCCGTTGCCTCCCTTACCACAGACTGTGCCAACCATTCCCAAGCAGCGTTCCCCACTAGCAACAGTCAAAGAACAAGAAGCAATGGCCACTCCACCCACTTACCACAAACGTGGCCGTAGTGGTGAAAGCAATGGGGTGCACCAGATGTCAACACTACCAAGCCTTCCTCTGCCACAAGTCACAGATATGGACTTGGATAACAGTCCCATAAGGTAAAAGGAGCAGTTTTATGGCTTGCATTTTTTTTACATTCACCATTTTACATTTATGCATAATATTCAGTCTGCTAAGCTTACAAGCAGATTTTTTCATTGATGCCTCTCATAGTTCCCTGAATTATAGCTGTTGAGCTGAGGAGACATCGTAACACCCAATATGTTTAGCTGATAAAGGAAACTTAGTACTTTCTGGTGTATCATCTTTGATACATTAAGAACTTTTGTTGTTGTTTCCTAGTTGATTATGAAGCAGTGAATAACCAAAAGTTTGTTATTTCTGACAGTCATTTTTTTTAAGAATATAGATAGCACTCACTAGTCTTCATGTGTCTTCAAGTTTTCGTGTCTTGGGCATCCACCAGCCCCCACTAGTTGCAATCATTAAAATTTTTAATTTCCTTATGTGTTTATTTATTTAAGGGAGTTGAACTCGTTCTTTTGGCATCTCCACTTGATCTCCATCATGCCTTTTCAAGGCTGAAGGGAGGTGGCTGTAATGACTCAGTGTCTAATCTTTCCTGGAGAGAAAACAATAAACTGATACAAATGTAAATGTTTTCAATGTCGTTCATATGTTTTCAGTGACTCAAATGACCTAGAGCCAGCAGAAAAAAGGCCACGGCGCATTATTGATCTGCCCATGCCACCATCAGTAGATGAACCAGATGATGATGATAATGATTCTGAAGAAGCAGCATTGAACAATGATTCACGGATTAATGGGCCAAAGCTGAGACTTCCAAAGTAAGAAGGGTGTTTAAACTGACTTTTACTCTTTCACAGTCTCCCTCCCTCTCTTGCTCTTCCTGGTGGTAAGCGAAGGGGAAGTTCGGCTGTGCCTACATGTTATGCGCGTCATTCCAGTGAATGCTGCTTTATTTTCTCAGGTTTTGTGAATGTGTATGTAATGGAAATATTGTCCTTTTTTTAATATGTACATTTTAAAATCCGGACTTTGGCTGAGCTTAGTTTTCAGTCTAAGAAGATTTTTAGTGAAAGCGAAGTTGCATTGATTATTAGATGTCTGTCTAAGCCACCTGTTAGAAAAAGATACAAAGTATGTCTTACGAATGCTTCACATTTTAAATTGTTCACCATATTCACATTAGGATTTGTCAGCGGCGACTAGAGGAGAGGAAGGTGACATCTTGGGGTGAACGATGTGTGGATGTCTTTTCTAACTTGGAAATAATTGGAGAAGGTACCTATGGTCTGGTGTACAAGGCCAAGGAGGCAAATACGGGTAAGTGGAGCCAAAATGATCAAAACATTTAAATTAAAAACAGTGTGTCTTGTGTTTGGTCATTTGATCCTACTAAAAGAGTGGAATATATGGAGTCTGTCGGCCATAATGAATGACTGTGGTCATTTGTGTGGCGTACGTTTAAGACTGCATGTTTAAAGGTCCCAAGAAATGATCATAAGCACTATAGACAAGAAATAAACAGATTTTAAATGTAAACGTGCCGAATAAAATCTTTATTACCTTAATCTTTGCCGTCTTCTCAAAGTTAAAATCCAACAGCAATATGCTAACTGAGATCCGCTTTGCACAGAACACGCTTAGCAGATGTATTGCCATGCATCTGCTATTTTGAAACCTAAGGGTGGATGCAAAAACCTGAAGGTTTCTCTAAACCAGCTTTGGTTATGGTCAGAGTAAAACAACCTCTTAAACGACAATGCCTAAGTTGCATTGTAACAGGGTTGGGCGGTAGCGGGTTTGTTACTTTCGCAGTTGTGGCAATGGCTCTGGCATCCCTCCACTCTGGACACAGCAACAAGGTGTCTTCACATCTACATGCAACTTTATTCCTCTCACGTCACTGTGAGAGCACAGCAACTC
This sequence comes from Lanistes nyassanus, assembly GCA_004794575.1. Classification (NCBI taxonomy): domain Eukaryota; kingdom Metazoa; phylum Mollusca; class Gastropoda; order Architaenioglossa; family Ampullariidae; genus Lanistes; species Lanistes nyassanus. Next base: position 156,626 of record SMGT01009877.1, on the reverse strand, counting down.
CAGAAGGAGTCACTGACTCGACGCTCTGAATCTGAATGCACTCTCCAAGCTCACAATCTTAACTGAACTAAATGTCTACTTTTCTTCTGCTCTTTTAACCACGCTCCTCGCACAGTGTCGCTGACCTTTCGCACTCGCCTCCCGCTGAGATGCTCGGTCCGCCCTTGTTCTAGCTCGACCCTCACCACCCCTCTAAGTGGCTCTACCCTTCCCTGGGGAAACCTGGCCGCCCCTAGATTACATCAAAGGGTAGCCTCGAACCGCAAGTCCTTGGCCCCTCCCTACCCACCGTGGGTCAGGGGCTCAACAGACACAGATACCCTTTGTTTCACTCTTAAGTAACAGACGACCAGTAAGGCGCACGATGCAACTTCCCACGCTATGCCGGCTAGGAGAGTTCAGGGTCCTGGGGGTTATGTAATCACCACCCAGCTACAGCATGTTAAACACAGTTTCTTCTCTTTAACAAATCTATGGGAAGAGTTGGGAATTCCCACAAGTCGTTGCTTAAATGTACATGACTCGTGCACCATGATGCAAAGGCTTCACTTAAATCTGTGCGAATGGCGCTGATTTAGTTAATTCATTTTACTATCTTGTAAATGATGCTATAGAAATTACTTGTTTGCTTCATTGTAAAAAAAAGTTTGTCATGATGCACAGTGTAGTAATATAGGATTATGACATTGATATAATTTTTTTCTTTCTTTCAGATTCTTTTGTTGCATTAAAGAAAGTGCGTCTAGAGAATGAAAAGGAAGGATTTCCCATAACAGCTGTACGGGAGATAAAAATTTTGCGGCAGCTGCAGCACCCGAACATTGTCAATTTGCGTGAAATTGTAACAGATAAGCAGGATGCATTGGATTTCAGGAAAGATAAAGGTAAATCATTTTTGTGTGTGTTTGGGAGGGTGGGGGAGGAAGTTGGGGGTGGGGGTTACATGCTTGGTCATTGTTTTGGAAAGTTTTTACTCTGTGAACTGTCTTTTTGGTACCATTTTTATGATTAGAGTTTTTTTCTGCTTAGGAGAAGGGTGAGATTAATCACACTTTACAAAGAAATTTACAGGTGTATTATGTATACAAAGTCTATGGAGGGTAGTATTCTATGAGCTGGCATGAAAAGATCTGTTTGCAGGTGCATTTTACCTTGTGTTTGAATACATGGACCATGATCTTATGGGTCTGCTTGAGTCTGGACTGGTCACCTTCAAAGAAGAACATATAGCATCTTTTATGAAGCAGTTACTAAGGGGTTTGCAGTATTGTCATCAAAAAAATTTCCTGCACAGAGATATCAAATGTTCCAACATTCTTCTGAACAACAGGTGTGTATTTGTTTTCTCTAGCGAATCAGAAATATAAAACAATTCCCACTTTATTGTTTTGCATCAGTAAGAAAATGAATTTTTTTCTTGATAGTTTTTGACATTTTGTACATATGCATCTCATTTCCCTTATGTAAAAATGAGAGGCATCTAAGTGGGAAGGAACCTTTCAGCAAAGATGGCATGGCTTCTTTCAGAGTAAGTAGTAGCACTACAGCCAGGTGTTGATTACGTAGGAGCTTATTTGACGCAGACGTTGAGCACATAATGTTGCTGTTGAGCATAACTTGGTGATTTGACTGTGCACTGGCACAGAGGCCAGATCAAGCTGGGTGACCTGGGCCTGGCACGCTACTTCTCTGCTGACGACAAAGAGCGCCTGTATACCAACAAGGTAATCACCTTGTGGTATCGTCCTCCGGAATTGTTGCTGGGAGAGGAACGATATGGGCCTGCTATTGATGTTTGGAGTCTTGGGTAAGAACCACAAGTTCTAGAACTTATGGCTTTGGCCATGAAATGTATGAAAATACCTAGATTCTTTTCAAAATTTTGCTATCTTTTTGTCTTTTTTGACCTCTGGCCTGCTTTTTTTTTTAGTTTTAATTTGTTTAATTTCATGTTTTCATGGGTTTAAAATTGGGTTCCAGTAGCCTCCTTATGGCTCAGAAAGTAAAACACCTGTCAGTCTTTTTATGTGTTCTTAAAGTCCATAAATTCCTCTTATGTTTTGGAAAAATACTAAAGTAATACAGTATTGTTTTCAAAGTGGTGTTATTTCTTTTTATGTACTTTTGGTATATGCAGCTGTATACTGGGAGAGTTATTTACACGGAAACCCATCTTTCAAGCCAAAGAGGAATTTGCTCAGTTGGAGCTTATCAGCAGAACATGTGGCACTCCGTGCCCTGCCAACTGGCCTGAAGTCATCAAACTTCCTCTCTTCCACACTTTTAAACCAAAACGCCAGTACCGCCGTCGACTGCGAGAGGAATTTTGCTTGTAAGTAAAACAAAGTCAAATCCCTGACTTGCATATATCAGACCTGCCTACTGTTCCGACTTCCCGCTTTTTGTTCCTGAAAACAGGCCAAAATGTCTGCATTCTGCAAAATAAGAAAATCTTAAACCCGTTACGGACAAATTTCGTCCAGATATTTTTTCTTGTGCCTGGGTGGAACTGAAGCATCTGTAGAACCTTATCTTTGATTGGCTGGCAGTGTTTCCCAGCCAATCAGACAATGGAATGGATTGGAAGGACATCGAGGCAGAAAAATCATGGTGTGCTTTGGTTTATCAACACTTCAGAGCCTGTAATACAAGTAGAATGAAGCCTTACTCAGATCGTCTTTTCCTGCAACGACATTTGCTTACTTGTTAGACTATGTTGAATTTGAAATAAAGTTTTTCTCACAGTGTTGAGTTGAGCAGTCAGTGGCGAAGAGAAAGACAACGTCCTAGTGTGTTGATGCTTGACGAAATTAATGATCCAAACAAAACATTAAGTTTGTAATTGTGATTTTTATTTCTTATCCCGGAAAGGCGACCTGTTCAGTGCAAGAAACACTGAGAATGAAAGAAAGGAATAACAACAGAAAACATGCAAGATTAGATTTTAGATTTTTTTTTTCTGTAGCTGTCTCAAGCTCAATCTTTTGCTGGCAACATAAGCAACAAAGACAATGATGTTATAAGAGCAGAAGATGGCTGAGTTAGTCATCAATCTTAACTTGCTTATCAACAAGTTCACCAAGGCTTTCAAAGTCGTATTCGGACCAGACAGTCCCGCAACCCAGAAATTTCAGTGCTGCCACAGTAAGGGCACAGCAACTGTCAAGGAAATGGATGCAATCACAACAGTAGCTATCAGTATCTGAAGAGACAACCATCTACCATGATCTCATCAAAAGTGGTGTATAAACTTAAAACAGATAATCTCTTAGAAATGCAATTAACCATATAATTCCTGCCTGGTTTATAAATATAATCTCTTATTCTGACTTTATTTCATTTTCAAAAAGGGTGGGGGAGGGGTAATGGCCCAAAACTTTTGATTTTGTTGTTCAGTGTGGCTTAGTACCTTAAGGAAAGTCAGTTTTGAGGGTAGGCATGTCTGATATATAATGGCAGCTGAATTTAAAGGTCTGGTATTATCTGTCACTGTAATGCATCCAACTGCTGCTGCTAACATTTAGATAATTTTGGATAAATTCTGAGAACTTAAATCAGCAGGGATCACAGCTTTATTTCCTTTATATATTCACAGGCAAGCCCTGTGAATCATCTTGGTAGGTTAATATCAAAATTTAGAAATTTCATCTCAGTTCCTGAAGACTTGTGAGAAAAGTCAAAGATAAACTAAATGAATACCTAATAAAGGCCTTGCAGTAGAGAAACTATGTTGTGTATCTGTCTTCAGCCTACCCAGGCTGGCATTGGACCTTATGGACCATATGCTAGAGCTGGACCCATCAAAGCGATGTACTGCCCAACAAGGCATTGACTCGCCTTGGCTGCGAGATATTGACCCTGACAAAATTCCTCCACCAGAGTAAGTCTGAATGACACTGCCTAAATGTTCGGTGTGTGTAGAGCATTAAGAAATAGTGGGGTGGCAGTTTGTTTGGACATTCCTGGGCATTTGTGAAAGAAGAGTGAAGAAAATGGAGCTATATATCAAAGGTCTGCTGGCTGGACTTTTTTTTTTCTCCTTGTAAACTACTGAACTGTTTGACAGGTTTCTTTGACTTTGAGCTGTGAGTGAAGTAGTCACAAGTGTTCACATGATAACACCTGAGGCAATGTGTGATGACACAAAATAGTGAGCTAGATTTTCAGTGACGAAAGTTCAACATTCAAGTTAGTCTACAAAAAGTGGGTTTGTTTTTAAAATGTATAATTTCATGTTCAGATTTATTAAACTGTTGCTTCCTAGAATTGCTTGCTGCTATACTTTTGGCGTGGCAAGTTACACATTCTCTTAGGTGTGCTTATTTGCTACACCTTTATTCCAGATAGTATTTTGTGTCTCTTATGGTTTTTTAAGGATTTCTTGTAGATATGCATCAAGTTTTCTCTCTTTTTATTTCTCAGTCTTCCAAAGGACCAAGATTGCCATGAACTGTGGTGTAAAAATCGAAAAAAGATGCTCCGACAAGATGCCATACGAGAGCAGCTTGATGCTGGGAGGATGCTCCCTGGTGTTCAAGGCAAGACCATTGCTGGTTCTGACACTGCTGGTGGAGCAAAAGGTGCAGTGCGAAACATAGATAAACAGACTTCTCTTGACACCAAAATGTCCACCTTGGCATCTTTGTTTTCAAAGGAAATGGCAGTGCCAAGCAACCAGGATGATGATTCACAAGTTCCCAGGACAGGGGAAGGAGATGGGAGGGGGACAGCAAGCATCAAGTCAGAACCTCCTGCAGAAGATGTAGCAAATATTCAAGCCACACTGGCCAAGCTGATTGCATTGCTGCATACCCAGCAGGGCATCAGTGTCAACCAGATTGCGAAGAGCCTTAATGTGACTGTCGACAACAAGACGGCTGCCCTTCTTGATAACCTCCGGCACCAGCTTATCACCACTCAGGTGGACAACGAAAACATGGCCAACAATCCATCTCAGTCCTCTACCAGTGCAAGTGCAGTTAGTCTTGGGGTAACCAGCACAGCATCAGCAAACCTGAGTGTTGGGGGAGGGGGAAATCCTGCTAACTTCCAGCTGCCAGATTTGGAAGGGAGTGCCTTTGCTTCAAGACGGCAGGCACAGGCGGGTCAAGATCTTCATGCCGCTTTGGGAGGTGACAAGCATGCAGGAGTGAAGGCAGCTTTGGCAAAACTTTTGTCTCAGCAAGGTTTGGCGGTTACCATGGGAGGAACAGTATACTCTGAAGCAGCCCCACAGACTACCATCTTCTCAGAGACTCAGCCAAGAGCTCCTTCTCAGGTTCCATTAAGACTGCCACAGCTCCCCTTTTCAGCAGCAGGAGAGCGAGGTCAGGCTTCTGAACTTGATAAGCCTGCAGTAGCTTCTACACATCAGGTGGGTGACCTTCATGAAGATGTTCCTGCATCTTTCACATCTTACTCGCGCAGTTTTCTGGCCTCCGAAGACTCGCATAGCAGTCTTGCCAGTGAGGGCCCCGGAGACCCGATGCGTGCTGGTACGGTGTTCTTTGACCATGATCGTGAATATGATAGGCAGAATAGGGGGCTAGGCATCTCGCCCAGTGAATTCTCGGAGAGAAGAATACCTGCTAGGGACTACGTGGTAGAAAGAGGCTCTGCCCTGCAAGCACGAACAAGCACAGCAGGTCTGCCCAGAGCAGTTGGCCTCCCACAATATCCAGTAGGTGTAGGTGGCGCTGGTGGCTACCGAGACAGTCCCAGCACAGGCGATGGAGGTGAAGGGTTTGAGCACAGGGGGAACTTAGATGCTGGCAAATCATACAGAGGTACTTCTGGTTCTTACAGCAGAGGTGCTGTGTCCGAACGACCAGAAAACCGAGATGTTTATCGGGGTGGATCTGGGTTAGGTGATGGGCGAGACAGCTATCTTGGAGGTAGAGGGACCTATGGTTGGTAGAGATTCTGCATTTGTGTGTTAAGTTTATGGTATGAAATTTCATAGAATAATTGCTACTACGTGACACGATGTATGCAGGTCCAGTCTCTAGACCACTTTTACAGTTGCATGTTTAGAGATTTTAAATGGTGATGGAACTTTGCAGAATTCAAGGTAATTTTATGTCAAACTTATTGTGGTTAACGCCACACAGAATTCTGCTTTCATTTCTGACCAGCAGATTGGTTTCTGTGGAAAATTGCCTGCAAAATCTGAGAGCAGAAGTTTGAAGAGAAATATTAGGTACCCTGTGTGCTGCATAAATAAGAAACTGGTTTCAGCCGAAGAGTTTATTTTTGAACTATCACAAATAAAATAGTTTTTTAATTAAATCTGACAAGAAGCATTATGTTCTCTGTGCAGATAATGTTTTCCAGTGTGCTTTATTATAAGGAAATGGGAGAGCACTAACAATATTTCTGATTCCTTCCTAATAATTTGAAGATAACTCTTTTAATGAAAATGAAAAGAAAGTGACTTTCTTTACAGATTCCAGAAGAATGCTTCGCACCGTTGTTTCAAATCAATCTGCAAAATTCAGAGAGCTGTAAATACTGCCTTTTCTTTCCTGTAGCTGCACCTTAATGCTTTTGATCAGTTGGCAGAAGATTCACTAAAGCAGCACTGGAAAATATTTTACGTGTTTCCCTATATAATTGTTTATTCTGATGGGAAGTTGACCCAGTGAAGTTAAATGTTAATGGTCACTTATTAAGGATTTGAGTCCGGACTTCTTCTTCTCAACTTTGTGCAGCTGTTTTTTCAGGCTGCACTAACCGTATTTTTCATTCAGACAAGACTGGTGGATTTAAGCCACATTGGGATGCTTGTCTGTTATCATTGATGATTGTATTAAACTATAATAAATCCTAACTTGGCCTTTGTTTTCGTTTTATCAATGGAGTGATGTTATGTTTAAGTCTACTTTTAGTTTTAAATTTTCGTTGATTTTGAATAGTGTATTTGTATGAAAACTGCACAATGTTCATATTACCTTTTTTTCTGGTTAGAGCAAGAGTAGCAGTGAGTGGAGAATGGTTCAGACCGCGAGTTATATTTGGTAAATGTAAAGAGTTTGGTGGAATACAATTCCTGTTATGTACAATGTGGTGGCAGCATGCTTGAATGTGAACAGTTTAATGACAAAATTGTTGGCCATCTGTGTGTCCATATTGAGCTGTATACTCCGATTTAGGTAACTTTTTTTTTTTTTTTGAGAGGGGTCATGTGAGGGCAGATTATTTGGATTTGATGGGGGTTTTATGAGAAAAACCTGGATTTATCAAGCTGCTTGATGAAAGATGTGATGTTTTCATTGTATTTTCAATGCGTTGTCCCTCTTACATGCCAGACACTGAAACCAGGTTCCCCATAGCCTTTAAAAAAATGTCCCAAGATGTTCAAGACTGGTTGGGGAAATGCCTAGGGTCTCTTGAGAAATAAGGGATATGGGTTTTTTTTTTAAAAAGTGTGCCTGTCTGGAGTCCACAGCTTCAAATGTCTAGGTATCTTTTCGGTTTCTGTGCCTTACTGTCCTAGAGCCACAGTTGTGTTATTGGGAATCCTGTAAAAAAGAAATGTCTTATCACCAGTTGGATAAAATATTACAGGACAAGGGCAAATCATCTGGGTTTTTTTTATTGGGGAGAGGAGTTGTAACAGACTTGTTCCAAATGTCTTAGAGTTTAGTTGGTCACATGGTGCATAGAATAAATTGTGATATCTTACGGGTAGTAAAAAAATCACATTACTCTCGTGCCAAGAAGTTACAGTTTCTGCCTTTGCTCACAACTTTGGAAAATCAAAGGAGAGTACCACATGCAGTTTCAAAAAAATGGTGCAGTGACTGTGAATTCAGATTCAATGTTTATGCTGGATCACCACAATATTACCAGCAGGAATGAAACACAGTTGAAAGATTGTTAAATCCTGCTGTAAATATATGGATATATATATATGGGGAGGGGTGATTTGAAGACAGCTTGCTGGTGTGTTGGGGGAACAGAAAGAAGCCAGAAGCCAGAGCCCAGTAATAGCAGATAAGCTCAGATGACCAGCCCCTATCTGCAGATGCTACTTTTTAAAAACATTCAGGTGGTGGACATGAGATATAAACCTAACAAGTGTCAGATTCCACTGCTCAACAGGGTTCCCAGAGTAAGCTTGTACATAGCACACCCACTTTCAAAGGGTTTGCTTTTTTTAAGGGATGTGGGGAGGTATCATGGCTCTCTGGACTTGTGTTGAAATAAAGAAAATGTTTACTATTTGGTAATCATAATGAATCTGACTTGTATACAAGTTTGAAATGTATTCTTTGTGTCGTGCATCAGCATGTATTATTTTTTGTGTGTGATGTACAGTCTTGAAAGCACAAAATTGCTTGTATGTGTAATCATGCAACACTGCAAGAGCTGCATCAACAGTGTGCCTGAACGCCAGCAGAACTTTTCTTCCTTATTCTAAGTGAATTGAGTAAACATAAAATTGCAGAAGCGAAGAACCGTCTCATCTGGTCTGGAATCAAAGAAAAGTGTCTGTCAGTGGTCTGCTGTATGTGAACAGTTCCGGCCAAGTCATGCAGTTAACAACTGTTGGAGACATACATACTGCCTCTGGAATACTTTTCCCTCACATCTTCAAACAAGACTTGTAATACTTCATCCGTTGTGCTGACTGATATGCCCTGCTGTCTCACCAGCTGACCAAGTAACACTCCAGTCTAGCAGCACAAACAGGATGCCGACAGCACTGGCAGAGTGGAGTTCTCATTGCCTGGAGCTGTTTTTCAGTGCTGTCAAACAGCAGACCGTTAGTGTGCTGCATAAGGTGGGTGTCCCATGAGGGCCTGTCATGGCATAAAACCATCAGCAGTCCTCATTATTGTCTTTTATTGTTTATAGGAATCTCTGTCTTTTGCTAGACCTTTGCTTATTTCATATTTTTTTCAGTTATGAAACATTCTTGAACCTGTGCAGTGATACAGTCTCAGTTACACGTTTGTTCTACTATTTATGTGACCTTAGATGCTAGTTGTAGTCAGAAAATTAACAGCATCCTTCCTTTTATCACCATTTCCCACAGAAAAACCTTGGTGTCTTCCAAAACATTATTTAACGTACACAGTAATATTGGGGATGGGGTGGTCAGCTAAAGGATGTTGCAGGACACTAGAGGATACCTCAAGGTATAAAAGCAAAGGAACCTGCAGTGAGACATGGAATTTTAAAAATCTCAATCCCCTTTAACTTTTTGTTTTGCCATATAAAAACAAACATTGGTGGTGGTAATGCTACATGCACTCAAAACTGCGGTGTGAAGGAAGAATGTCGCTACTTTATCAAACTAGTACATTATTTGTAGTTTCAAGAGAATTCAGCATGCTTGTCATTGCATTTAGGTTCTGACAATGGCATCACTCATTTTCTTTAATGCTCATGATCCTTATGCTGCAACGGAGTTTACCTCCCTTTAAAGTATCAACTAAATCACCCACCCACCCAAAAAGTGAAAGGTAACATGTCATATTCGACAAAGTTCACTAGCATATTCATTTGGGTAAGAATCTGCATATATACACTCACCAAAAAAATTGGGGGGGGGGGTGCCAACATCAGTTTTTCTGATAAGTATATGCAAAGATAGTAAAGAAAGTGTATAGTAGATGCCATGGAATAAGTAGAGTTCAGTGGCTAGAAGCAAAGATATCACAATTATATTTCCAGTACATACAAAATTAAGAAAATGACTTTTTACCTGGGAGGAGGCCATCAGAAATCGGGTAGATTTGCTTTTCAGTAATCAAGATCCAAGAACATGTAATGTTTGTGATAGGGTTGTATGTTTACCCAGCAGTAACTCCCAAAAGTGTATATGATGCACGATAATTGGTAAACAATTTATACTTGTATGCTTAGTCATGAAGTAGAAATAAATTCGTCGTCACTATCACCTTGTATTTCTTGATGAGGTGACCCTCCTTCCACTTTGGTCAGACGCTTTCAGGGTTCCCCTGCCAGGATACTTTTGGGTCCTTGCCTGTTTGACTTAAGGATCTTTGCTTGGCATTCTGCAAGTCTGTAGAATGGTCACTGTTGGCCAACTGGATTTCCTGTGGGTCCTGATGAAGTGGTCTGTTGGCAGTGAATTGCTGCTTCCGTCTTTTGTCTTTCGTGGGCCTCTTTAGACTACTGGACTTTCTGGACAACTTTTGGTGTTGGCATAGAGGCTTCATGTTTCCTCAAGTTAGGCTGCACTCCCAGCTTCTGTCAGAGTCTCCACCTTGATCTTATCTGTGTTAATGCTTTTCCTTACCTCCTTACCTCTGTTCAATTTGGCATTTGCATCCTGGGGTCTTGCTTTTCGCCTTTTGTGTGGCTGTTGTTGACTCCTGCCTTCTCTTTACCGCCTCGGTGGTCTAGTGGTTAAGGCGTCCGCTTCCGAGGCGGGAGGTCGGGGGTTCGCATCCCGGCCGAGTCATACCTAAGACTTAAAAATTGGCAATCTAGTAGCTGCCCTGCCAGACGCCTGGCACTACAGGGAACAGTACTAGGACTGGTTGGCCCGGTGTCAGTATAATGTGACTGGGTGGGACTGAAGCCCGTGTTGCGCCATCAGTCCCACGTGTGGCAGCACGTAAACTTTGTCTAAGCAACACCGTCCTGATATGCACATAGTTTGCGGCTGGACGTTAAGCAACAAACCAAACCAAACCTGCCTTCTCTTTTCTCCTGTTTCTATGGAAACCCATTCTTTGTTTGTACTTCTTGTGCCCTAGAACTTCCCCGGAAGTTATTTTTATTTCCTTCCCTACATTCCCACCTCTCCTTGGTGGTCTTTTGTAGCATTTCCCGCAAAAGTTTGATTTTGTAGTCTTGTGATCTGGTCTGGATGTATCTGTCAGGAGGGTGGTGTTAAACCTTTGATGTTGGTTTTTCTCAGTGGTCCAGAACTATTTTAACCATAGCTTCAAGAGGGCAACCAAGAGATGATGGTTGATGCAACCTCGGTTTCTTTCTTGACATGTACGTCTTCAAGAGGTCTTTTGAATTTCTTCAAGATACACACAAAGTCTTTGTTCCTCACTTGATAGATGTGGTGATACCCTTGTGTATCCTTCTGTGAGAGAAGATGCTTTCATCAATGACAAGATTGTCTGTGGCACAGAGGTCTGCAAATCTTTCCCTATTGTCGTGCATCTCTCTCTCTAAGGCTATGCTGCCCCATGACCCCTTCATTACCCTTGTCACTGCTAATCTTGTCATTTAGGTCATCCATAACAATGGTGATATCTCTTCCTGGGTACTTCTGGATGTGGTCTGCAGCCCGCCGTACAAATCCTCCTTCATTCCTTCTCCTCACTGCCATTTGTTGGGGCATAACAGTGGATTATATTCATCCTTATCCTCTGCTTTGTACCATGAGTCTCCCATCAAGTCATTGCTCTCTGGGCTGCCTTCAGCATCAACACTACTTCCTGGGTCTTGGGTGCATTGTCATCTCGACTAGAACAGCAGCTCTCCTGTTGTATGCTTCTTTCATCAGGAACCTATCCATCTGAACTCATTAATTCCTAGGATGGCAGTGGTGTAGTGTTTCTCTTCAGTAGCCACCTGTGCTATTTTTCCAGTTTCATACTTCTCGTGTTCTAATTCTTTTCAGTGATGGTAGTCCTGCTTGAAAGGGTGACAGTCAAGCAGCTTCCAGATGAATCTGGCTTTCACTACTCAGCGTCACTGTACTGGGAGGTCCATCTTCTTCCAGGGCTGAGATGTTTTGAATGTCTCTGGTTTGCATTTCTGTAACTTATACTAGAGGTTTTTGTCAGTCGGGCTTGGGACTGGTCATGGTGGAGTTAGAAATAAATGACTTTTTCACATTTCTGAGGGTATTTTTCTCATTTTTTCATATAACATGGCTTTGCCAGGATAGAATGGAAATTAAATGTAATGAAATAAAATCAATTTCTCTGCACTTGATCTTAGTTGTGGTTACTATCTCCTAATGCATATCATAAGAATATGACAATGTTACATCCCAAAAATAATTTGAGAAAATGATGCTGTCATTGTCAGTACTTTGTTGAAGCTTGGTATGCAGAATGTTTTAAATCAGCATGTCAACATGAACATGCATTCACTTAAATGCACACTTGCACTTACGATAAACATGCATGCTGCAAGTATTTGTGCACACCGACAAAGTGGCAGTTAAATGAAAGGTGATGACAGGGCAGAAATCTACATATCCACAAGAGACTTCTAAAGGTGAGTAACTTTTTTTTTATCCTTATACCATATAATTTGAATTTATCCACACTGCACTGCTTAGAATATGAGCAGAGCTTCCATGCAGGAGAGCTAAATAGTATGAGCCAAAGCTGGATAAAATGCTGCTTTCCTTAAAATTGGAAAAAATCATGCAAATAAAAATTAATTTAGCCATTGCTATTCAGTTAAAACTAGTCTGCAAGACTGGCAATTTTTTTAAATACCCTAGCTAAAAACCACATTGTATGGTCATCCTCACAAAAACCTTGGAAAACTTTCTTGGGCCACAGTACGAGTACAGCATAGGAATGGCTAGCGTAATAATGTTTCATACCTCTCTGTGAACACACCTTTTTTCCAAGTACTAAAACTTCATGACCTTGGATAAAAAAAGTGTGACATTTTTTCATGTTTTATTTGATCGCTATAATAATGTGTTTTAGGATCTGTAAAAGTAGGCTTGTAAAGGAAATTTAAGAATAGTTGTGCATTTTCAGTTGATTCAAAAATTAACTTTAAAACACCCTCTCCAGTAACAAATTAGGATCTGTTGCTGTTTTAGGGTGGAGCTCCCACATTTCTCTGTCTAAATGAATCTCGAGTGATAAACATACAATCCCCTAATCCACTTGATGTGATAAATTTTGTATGTGTCTGTAACGCTGAAGAGGCACATCCCCTCTGTTACATGGTCATGTGATAGGAGATGTTGATAAATCTTTTTGAGGGGTACATTTCTACAGTTTGGGAAGGGAGAGAGTTTCACATGTGTGCCTGGGAGTGTTCAATGTAGCTTAAAGCCTGATGCGCTTGTGACTTTGTATCAAGGGGCAGATACTGATATTTCGTATGCAGAAGCATATCTGCTTCTACAATTTAAGTTCCTGATGATGTTCTCATCTCTAGGTATTGCTAGATTGGTTCTGTGTGTGCAGCATGGATTTGCAGGGATAGAGAAGTATGATAGTCTGGTGGACTGTGGCCATCAGAAATCTTGCTGGGCATTTGAAAATCACGAACTCGTTGAGCCACCAATATTTTATTAGTTGTTTTGGCCACCTGTTGCAGGCAGTAGTGTCAGTGTCTACTTGCTGACCGCAATGCTCCATGCATAGTAAGCACATGGATATTGAAAGACGAATCATCTAATAATTATCGTAAAAAACCCAATATTTCATGATTTCTCAAAGGTCATAATGGAGAGCTTGCACTATGCTTACTTAGTTTTTTATGTGGTCTTCAAACTTTGTTATCAAGAGAGACTGTCCTTTAAAAAAAACCAAATACAGTCACCTGGGTTAATGGAAATTTCTGTGGAATAATGAATTTGAAGTTTCAAGCCTATCAGGGTGGTGAAAATTTTGGAACTTTTGTAAAGTGTGGTGCATAATGCTGGAATACTGCACTAGGTAATTGTCCTATAATTATTAACTTTCCCATCACCGTTATGGCCAGGTTTTGTCCTCACCTTTTTTTTATCTCCCCTTTTCACCTGAAATTTCTGCAAGAGCTTACAAAAAGGTGGTGTCTATGTAGACTATTTAGTCTGTGTCTGTCATAGTCTATGTAGCAGGAAAAGATGTCAATATTGATATTCTTGGCAACGGGCATCATGCAAGCTCCATGAGTATTCAGGTCTTTACGTCAGATTTGCTAAAAAGCTTGTGCGGTATCAAAGGGATACATGAACTTTTTGACCAAGTTCCAGAGCAAGTAATTTAATGAGCAGTGAATGGTCCATTAAACTCGAGATCTTGTTGGGAATTCAGGGAGAAGCTTTTCAAAAGATTTCCCTGATATGCAGTATGTAACTACTAAACTAGGCATCCTTATGTTACCTTTCCAAGCTATGTCGGGTTTATTTTGCCTACTGACCTTCTGCTCAGCTTAAAGTCAATAGACAGAAAGGCTTAGCCTAAATTACTAGACCTGTAACATGATTTATATTTGCAAGTGGGATTACCATACTGTTCTTTAGAAATAAAAACATTTTTGCTGCTGCAAAAAATGCACAGATCTGAACATTTTCTGGGCAAAAAAAGACTGTGACTTCCAAATAACTGATTTTTTTATGCTGGTGAGGTTTTTTGCCCCTGTGATGCTATAAAAATGTTGTGTATATTTTTAGAGCTCATCAAAGATTCTCTATTTGATCAGTGGCTGGTTTGTTTTTGTTTTTTGTTTTTTTTTTTGGGGGGGGGGGACGGTAACATGTCAGCAACTTGGGCCATATCATGTTCCATCTGATATTGGGGGATGGGGTCATATTACTAACCTGTACACTGAAACATCCACCAAACTGATATCTGCAGTAGGATGGTCAATGTGGATGGGTAGTTTGATCAGGGGAGAGCTGAATGGAGTCGGCGTGTTAACTCCAGGGTATAATCCTTTACCACTGCTCTGCTCAAACCTGTAACCTAGACAAATGAGATGCCCTACGAGGGTGATATTCAGGACCCCTGTTTCATCACCTAGACTGCTAGAGGTGGCACCTGCTCACAGGTTTGGTCATTTGCCATGAGTCGGCATTAATTGTTGACTTGCATAAAACAGGCAAAATATGACACTGATTATGAACAACTCTAATACAACTAAATTATGAGAGTCTTAATGTTTTATCATCTTGGACGAAGATCATTTACATTTTTTAGGACGCCAGACATGCTCCATTTTAGAAAGAGCAAACCAAAAAAATAAACCTTAGCATTCTGCAAGGTCTCATTAGGATAGGAAAGTGTTCTACTGTGTCCAATACCCAAATACATATATTTGTATACATGTTAAAAATAGCAGTAAACAATTACAAAGACTACATGTTTTAACCAGGATAGAATAAAGGGTAAATGGAAATTAAAAGTATACAGAGTAAGTTAATACACTTAAAATTACTCTATCCTGTTGAGCTATTGACTTCACACACTGCAATCTTGCACAGATGACAATATCTGGATGTTTAGCTGGTAGATTATTTCCTGTGAGTCCTGCACTAAGGCCCGAAGGTGTTGGTTCGAAACCTATGCACCACACCAGACTTCCCTTGCATCACCCAGCTGTGAATAGGTAGCTAGCCCATGGGTAAGGGAAAGCAAGCCAGTTAGCAAGAGATGGACACCACCCTCACTATGCTGGCCCATAGAAAGGTGGGGGTGGGGGGTCCATACTCCCACATGACCTAAAACAGGTTACAGGAGATCCTTACCTGCACTAGACTAGATTATAAATTTTTTTCCAGTTTGTTTTTTAGTGCTTTGATGCGCATTAGGGATGCAAAACAAACTTTTTTGTGCTGAAATTAAGTGGGTGGTAGGTGAAAATGATAATTCACAAAACTTAATGGATATTAGACAGCACAAAATAAAGGTTATTAGCAAAAGGAATCTCTGCTTTCCATTCTTGCTTTCTTTTCCCCATTTTTATCCTCGACAGAGAAAAATTCAGTGTTACCCAGATTATACCAGTAAGCTGCAGCTGTAGTTGTACAAATAATTACAACAGCAGTGATGAGCACATATTTCTTGCTGGCCTTCAGAAGGCTTGTTCAGTATACAAATTTACCAGGCATTTCTAAAAGCAACTATCAGATTTCAAAGCTTCAGAGAGTGCCATTATTTTCCAGAAAGTGGGGTGGTTGTTAATCATATTGTCACAGGTTAGATGTGTAAATTTGGAACTGATAATGTGACCGTGTGCTTCCTCGTATTGCCAAATAGGACACGCTTTGAATGTACTTTGAATAGCAGATAAGGTGGAAGACTTCGCTGGTGTTACAGTGAGATGTGAAGGCGGGTGGAGAAATGTTCGGCTGGGCTTTATCTGGGGTAGGAAACACTGTAACGTATCACTACTGGCATGACCGTCCCCCTCTCCTAGCTTCTACGCATGTGTATGGTATTGGGAAAATTCCGTTTGCAGCTTGCGTAGTTCCAAGAAGAGGTAGAAGGGAGCAACAGGGAAAGAAAAAAACACCCTTCTTGTGTCCATCCTCTTGATAATGGTTTCGTTTCTCCTTTTTTTTTTTTTGCGTTCATTATCGTGCGTGGGCAGAAATAGCTGGCAGCAAAACATGTTGCAGCGGGGAGGGTGGCGTTTGTGCAACATGAGGAAAACTAAGCGAAAAAGAACTGTTTGTAGCTGTTGAGCGAGCACGAACAGTTCTAATGTCACTATGTAACACTATACGTGCTCCGGAACCGTGGGAGCTCTGACATCACTACATAGGTTTGGTAGTGCTCTTCCGTAGGATTTCGGCCGTCAATGCCTATATTATGAATGAGTACCTCGGCACGCGCCTCGCGTCGCTCAGGTCAGAGGGCGTGGGTGGCAGCTGTCAGCGCGTAAACGTCGACGCGGAGAGCTGGTTACTAGCGTGTTCGTGAAATTTTGCCGGACACGCGGAAGGTGTTTGCACAAATAAAAAGGGGTGGAGACGGCTGACAAGCAAACCCGAGGGATATGATCTTGTAAAAACTACAGGTAGATGCGAAGCGGTGGGAGTGAAGGCTGCGTGACGTAAGAAAAGAGGTGGTCTGTGGATATAACGATGGTGACAATGAATGTTGCTCGCATTACACGCAGTGATGGGGGATAGAACAATTTGAGTTTAATAGTAATTGTCAGCACGGACGAATATAATGGTCGTGTCAGTGGGAAGTTTAACATAACCCTCACTTCCCAACCGCCGCATGAGATGGGCTTCGTTGCTGGCATGTTTACATACAAACCAGCGGAAACTAAATTTCCCCCCTCCCCCGCGCTTCGATTTGTTTGCGTCTGGGAGTTACTACAGATGGCAGGACTGCGTACAAAATAAATTTTAAAAAAAGATTTTCACAAGAAACTTGAATTTCGATGCAAAGTCAGATTTTAAAAAGACGAAGATCAACAAATAAAATTTACACAAGCGTTTCAGTGCCATGCACAAAAAAAAGGAAAAGATAGAGGGAGCGTGTGTGTCGGTAAAATACACATCTTAAATTCGTTCGCTAGTCTCCGACTTCGCAGCTTTCAGAGCTGGGAAACTCTGATCAAGTAACCCCCCCCCCCTCTCCCCCAGGTTGCAAACGCGCGCAAGCTGTCAGCAATAGGTTTCGAAAGAAATGGGTTTTTTCCCCATCTGGCCCACGCCACGTGACAGTTGACCTCCCGTGTGACCCGGCTCCGTGCGTGACTATCACTGGCGGCGCCAGACAGCGGGTGCGTGCGTGACGTGCTGGCCCGCGTCTACGTCCAGCGGCAGCAGCTACGGCAGGTAACAACAAACAGCGGGGTGGTAAACGTAGCTAAACTCGGGGGTGGGAGGGGGATAGAATGATCTTTTAGCTGCTGACTTTACAATTGTATCAAATACAGAGCTATCAGTGTGTCGCAATGTTGCTGTCCCGCCGATGTTTCGGATGTAATGTACTGAAGTCACCCTATTTACCTAAGTCATCGGCTTGCTTGCAGAGAAAGGAATCTGGGCAGACGAGAACTTCGAAGACATGAAGACAAGCTGTGGAGAGAACTGTGCGAAGTTGGTCGCTGGGTGGCCCTCCGTGTCTTGTGAGCATCACGGGTGGGCCACTCACCCGACTCGATACTGTTGCCTCGCAGCACTTGCAACTTGTCAGCTGATCACACGACAGCAGGCCGTACTTCCAGCTGTGACTTCAACTGTTCTTTCAATGTCGTTCAATGTAAATCTTAACCGAGGAGTAACTTTTCGTATTTCGGTCCGTGGTGGATATAATACGTGCTTCTTACACTGGGAGACGCACTGCTTTCCAGTCTGGGGTGTGGTGCTTGACTCGAAGCTTCATGCGACGACTGCCACGATGGACAAGCATTTAATCCAGAGGTTCTGACGGCGTAGGACACGGGGGCTGGTTAGCTCAGTTGGTAGAACTGCGGACTAGATGAAAGGTTGCTGGTTCGAATCCTGTTGTGGCCAAGGATTATTTCCTGGAGTTAAACATTGTGCAAACTCCTTTCGACCATTTCCCCTCACATTAAACTGCCTGTCTGCACTGGCCATCTTACTGCAGCCATCAGTCTGGTGGTTCTTTCAGACCCCATCCCTCATAGTGTGAAATCACCGCAAGGTGGAAGCACTGTCCCTCTAAATAACCACCACCACCACCACCACCACCGGCGCAGGACACGGTGTAAATTAGTGCCCCTGTGTACTGGGGTAGGGTGAGGTAGGTAGGTAAGTTAGTTTAGGGGGACAGTGCTTCCACCTCATGGCGATTTTGCATGATAGGAAGGATGGAGTCGATTAGTTCGCTGTTTACTGAAAGAACCACAAGACTGCGGTAAAACTAGTGTGAAGAGGCAGTTTAATGTTTGGGAGATGGCCGATTGGGGGTACTGTCGCAGCACAGGCTCCGGTCCCACTCAGTCACACTATACGGACAGCGGACCAAGGAGTCCTAGTACTGTTCCCTGTAGTCCCAGGCTTCTTGCAGGGCAGCTATTGTCTTCGTCGCTTTTGTAAAGCGCATTGAAGCCTTCGGGTGAACAGCGCTCTAGAAGAATCCTTTTATTATTTTATTATATTATTGTTACCATTACCAGAGTGACAATTTTTAAGTCTTAGGTATTTTTCGGACGAGGCGCGAACCACCGACCTACCGCCTCGTCAGACACGCTAGACTATCAGGGAGGTTCGCTTGGTATGAGACGCCGGCCTTCCGAATGGTTGTCTTTAAGCATAAACGAGCATTTGCAGAGGGAGAGCGACGAAGATGAAGATGGTGATGGTATTTATCGGTTGTACACCTCGTTAAGGGGAAACAGATGGCCGATCCGCGCAGGCTTCCGAATCAGACCGAGACCAGCTAGTGCCGCTGTCCCCTAGCTCTCCAAACTGCGAATGGGTACCTGGTTCCATGGATTAAGAACTGTACGGCAGCGAGGAAGGGGAGATGAGCACTGCTCCCCCCTAAGACCTAAACGAAAAAAGTCATACGTCATCCTTTACCTTTTACATCATATTCTGCTCTGCTGTCACTTCAAGAGATTTGCTGTATCCAGCCTGTTCGCTATCACCTGTTAGCAAAGTGCATGTCACCCGGGGTCAGCCGCGGGTCTTCTGTCGAAAGTGGACGAAAGGCCTGTGGACACTGCGATTTACGAGGAGTTGCAAGGAGATACGAGTGTCCAGGCATCTCCGAGCGTTCTTCATCTTTTTAAAGGCCGGAAACGGAGCCAGGTTATTAAGTAAAGAACAGCTGAGCAGCACACGCCTGGCGCGATTCCACCCACATTTACAGACCCATTGGCTCACCGACGATCAATAAAGGAAACACGACAGCGGGCAGTAGTATAAAGGGAAGTCACTCCTATGTGCTTAAGCAGAGTAGGTTTCGGGATTTCAAATCAATTTCTGCCCCCTCCCCCACCTAAGTTTTAGAGGGTTTTTTCTTCTTCGTGGTAAATCATGCTAGTAGTTGACAGAATATTTTCTAAACTTTTGCTACCGTTTTTGGTAACGTAAGGAAAAACAAACCGTTTCGATCCATCAGTTTCTAACTGAAGGGGATTTTGTAATGTATTCTGTCCTGACGCCAACTAGAACACCTCTGAAAACGACTCAAATGGAGCTAGCACGATGCACTAAATTCCCGGCAGGCCAGGCGTCGAGACGCTGATATGACGCGTTCCGAATCACAACTTTAAAAAAAATCAAACGGGGTATCGGTGGGGGAGGGTGCGGGTGGGGAAGAGTCTTACATAGCTCGCGTGGCGAGCAGTACCCTGCAGATGTCTTTGTTATGCCTTTTTTTCAGTGTTAGTCATTTCTGTCAAAAATACTTTTCCGCTGACGCATTGGTACCCATACTCCGCCCTCCACCCCCTACCCGGCTTATCCTCAACCGATTCCAGCAGCAAGGGCAGTTGATGGCTACAGACGAGATGAGTTTTGCAGGAATGACCACCAGGCAGATGTTGTCAGGACTGAGACCTGCAGAGTTTAGGCCGTGACTACTTCGCCCGAGACTGGGATGCTTTCATCGCACACTTTATCCTTCGTCTTACATATATCCAAACATGTGCCCCTTTTTAATTTCGCCAGGAGTCCTCAGGTTGTACAGCGGTCAACAGTTTGCAGCCGCAGTCATCAGGATAAAAAGGAGTTGAATAAACTTGGCTGAAAAGTGTGGTCTGTAGAAGCGGTGGTCTGGAATGGGAGCGAAAGTTCCGTAGGCGACTCCTTCCTCTGTACCGATAGGTACACAGGGCGGTGTAAGCGTCACAGACCGCTCCCTGTGCTTTGCGTACGCTGTCCATTACTCTGCCAGGCAGCGCATCGCTCATTGGTCCACTAGGGGGTCTGAACTTCCCACACCCTCCTTGCCATAGTGGGATCGCCCGCCTCTTGCCTACGGTTAACTTCAGCCCACCCCCACCCCCCCTGCCTGCCCCACACCTCCAAAGTCAAGCGGCAGGCTTGGGGAGCCTCTAGTGTTGCAGACAGCAGACGGGCATCGGAATCAGCCGAACGTGTGCGGGCGGGGAGTTCCTCGTGGAAGTTCTCTGTAAAAGTTTTCAGCCCAGCTGAGAAAGTGCATTGCCGTTGACTGACGCCCTTCTGCCGTTGCCGTAGCAAACGGGATTACTACTACTACTTTCTGTTTTGTGGCGATGTGCGGTTCGATGAACCTGGAGACTGTTTCGCTGACGTTTGGTGCCAGGAAAGTGTCTTGTGACTGTGCTGATGGTCAGGTGATGCTGTCCCGCCTGGTCCCACACCGGCGCCGCTGCTGGCGATTACGTGCGGATGGTGTGGTGGCGGTTGCGCTCCTGTTGCTGGTGGTGGTTTGTCGAAACGACGTGGTAGCCTACAATGTGGATCCTGACACAGCCCTTGTACACCATGGAGAACCAGACAGTATGTTTGGTTTTTCGGTAGCACAACATATAGATCAGTCAACAAACTGGTAAGTTTTTTCTTTCTGCTGTGTGTGTGTTTGAGAGAGAGAGAGAGAGAGGCATTAGACTGTCTTCAATAAATAGAAAGCGGAATATAGTGTTACAAAAGTTTATTTCAATTAAAGTCTAATGCGGCTGAACTTTTCATGGGCTAGCACTGTGTTTTTTTTATTCATCATTCCACCGCAAAACTCTTATCACATCTGCCTTGTGCATCGGCCTAATTTCATCTAGAGTACGAGCTGTGATTACGAAGGCACTCTGTCTCGCTCTTAGGGGAACTTGCGCGCATGAGCTTAGAGTGGAGGGGAGGGGGGCGGTAAAGCCAAACCAAATGCCTATCAGAAGACCGTCACACAAATGCTGCATGCGGGTTTATATCTGCGATCGCGTTTACCACCTATCTGCATCCTTCCCGTAACAAAAGGAAATACTAGTCGAGCTGTGACCCCACCGCCTCGTTTTTACAAAACTCGCCCCAGATTCTCGCCGCTGCTGTGCTTTGCGGTCTGACCAGAAATTCCACATGCGAGCGAAGATGCTAAACTTGCTTCTGTTGTCGACCACGTGACACGCATCTTAGCCAGGTCCCTATATACAGCAAGGAGCGGCAGTAACACAGAACCAGTTTTACTGCAAAATCTTGTCTCGGCTGAAGCCGGTTGAGAGAAGTTCTTGAAAGTTATAGTTGTAGCTCGCGTGCTCCCTTTGCGTGTATTTTCCTTGCTTTTTATCCTGGAGCACTAACCTTCCAACTAAATTTTCTTTTTGATTAGTATATCAAAAGCTGGTAAAGAAAGTGCAGGCGACTGACAGTAGTTAAAGGAAATTCTCGGAAGTTCGCTTCCGGGGTCAAACAGACGTACAATCCCAGGAGCACGGTAAGCGGAAAAGAATCCTGCCATGCTACGCACTACCTCCGACAGTGGAAATGTAATTGTTCGATTACCTCTTTGAACTTAACATCTGGTCACAGACAGTCGCTCTCTCCCTTTTGATACTCTAGTTGACCTGGTCATGTGAAACGCAGATCGCTTATGATGACCATCTGGCTGAGGTATTCAGAAAGGTTCTTCGATGAATTGAATTTTGCGGTGAGCGATATGCTAACGTGATGTATCCCATTCGAAGGAAAAATCTTCTAACATAAATAACCCTCTTTTCCATTTTTGCTGATGCGCCAGATTTATTAACATAAAGCTGTATGAAAGTGATGATTGTAGCTGTTATGGGAAGTCAGTCTAGTGCGGTGTCAAAGACAGGAACTTGCGTCAAATAACACAACGTTGCACGCACCAAAAGGATCGACAGCGGATGTCTAACCACTAAATATAGAGCAGTGTGCTGCTACTTGAACAGGCTGAGAACCAGCGTGGGTGTGACTGTGGTGGTTGTGGATGTTAGTAAGGACAAGGGGTTTGGACTGGTCTAGATAAAGGACTGATGAGATCCTATAAGTGATACATGGTTCGTTGAAAACAGGCCTCCTTACAGACTAGTGAACAGCGAAGGTCATTAGAGGTCAGAGAGTGCCGAGATAGGACAGCCAGGAGCCACTTCTGAGCATCTACCTCACAGCTGGGTGGCAGCCATCCTACATTCCGTCTCTAGGCATTTCACGATAGTGTTGTTGTCAACATGGACTTAAGCGTTTTACCTCCTGCTTTTGCTTCTTCTTGTTGATGTTTATTTTTTGTTTTGTTTTGGGGGGTTTTTTTGGGGGGGGCGGCTGTTATCTTGGCGAATTTCTATGCTTGTGTCATCTCAGACATAAGACAAGCTGCGTCATTAATAATGCGGAAGAATTACTTATGACACATGGGGTTAGGGTTCTTGTGTTTCCGCCATGGAGTCTCAGATCTAAATTGGACGAGGTGGCATTTGAAGTGGCCTGAACACGGGCAACAGGACAGGCACTAAAGATTTGTCGCCAGACTAAAAAGTTATAGATTCTTGTATTCAGTCCCTTTTACAATCTACCATCGAATTTCGACTTACTGTTTTACAATATATTGCCACTTAGGCCTAAATCAGCAGGTTACTGACCGTTTTTATTTCGATCTAATTACCATTTTCCTTTCTGTTTCATCTAAAACACACAGCAAACACCTACATGTGCCTAATTTTACTTTCAGCACAGCTTGATTGCACTAGCCAGATGAAAGTGTATTCAATGTCTCGGAGAAAGTTCATATACATTTTTTACATTTTAAACTGGTGGGCCCAGATCTGATTTCTATGAAGCCCAGTATGAGCATTATCGTCAGTGTCGGTACGTGAGAGCAGCCTTTCTTAACAGGACGGATGCACGTGTGTTGCGACTGGAGGCTTAAGCAAGACCTGTGTGCAGCCTGCTACTTGTCGCTGTCTGGCGTGCACTTAAAGCTAACCCCTCTTCTAAGATATGACCACGCGGAAGTTCACTTACCCTTGTGACGTCACTGTGGCTTCCGTGTGACTCTATCTGGGAACGAGAGTTTTCCGCAAATGCACATAAGGTTGAGAGTCTACGGCATCTCAAGTCCCCCTGTTGTGTTGCCCAGCCTACTGTGAAAGCGCCCGTGAAGGAGTCATTTCTTTCTGACCTTACCTGGCACTCCTGCCACCTTTCCGCCCCCCTCCCCTGCTGGGAGCAGAGAGTCAGCACGGCAAATGAATTGTGTGCACAGGAGTATTTGCGTTTGCTTCTGTGTATGCGTGAATATGTTCCCCTAAGAAACCTGATAACTTGAGACAATGATTACTCTCGTGCTGTATCTGAAGTTTTGTCATCGCTGGTAAGCATACGTTATAATTCAACTCTTTGTACCGAATTAGCCTCCGATAGCAGCTTACCAGAAGCAGAGACTCTTCAAAGGGTAGCATACAACAACAACAAAAAGGTTTAACTGTGCTCGCTGATGTATGCTGCTGCGCGACATCGTAACTCCTGAACTTGCCATAAGCGACTGAATACACAGGCTGATCCTTGTAGCCTGTGGATCATAATTTTGGAGGGATCAGATCCTGTTTCTCTGATTGATCTTTTGCACTCCTGAATGAGCGAGAGGGCTAACATGTAGCAAGTAATCAAGCACAGGGTTTCCATCAGCTTTGCCCTAGGGAAAGTTTGCTTAAGCGAATCTGAGCGACGCTTTGAAGTGACCCTTTTTTTTTTTTGGACACTTGAAGACTTCTCGAAAATGCGTGCGTACGTAAAGTGGAAAGGCACATACATCATGCGTAGAAGCCCAAGTTCTTATCGAACAGACTCAACATTTCCGGGGAGTGATTGGCGTGTCTGGGGGCGGGGAGTATTGCTTGCACGCGGCCATGCTTAGATCTTCTAGTGCAACACCATCAAAAAAAAAAAGAGAGAAAAAGCTACAGTATATTATGAAAAGGGAGTGCTTTCTGCGTTCTTCATTAGTGATTATGCGGGAGTTTGCACGCCTCAACAAAGTCAGATGAAACCACTCATAAGAAATTAGTCCATCCGTTTGCAACAAACGTAATTTAATTTTTTTAAATGGATCGAATATTTATGACAGACGCATGGTTGCACTAAAATCTCGGCGAGAAGGGGATGAGCTTTTTGGAGATAAACTCTTCGTCAAATGAGACTAACTAATGCACGTGGTTCGATTAGTTATTTTTGAGCACCGCTTTCATCCAGTTGTGTTTAAAAAAACATTACATATCGCAGCAGGCAGATTCTCAACCAGCGCATCAGATGTCCACTCCCCTTTGATCATCCTACTTAGCACCGCCTCCAATCACTGATCCGCTGTGCTCAGAATAGCACTCGAATTGTCCGTTCCCTTTTATGTTCAGATTAGTTTTGCAGTTGCTCACTTCCTTTTATAGTTTTCGCTTCCCTGCCGGCTCTGTTCCTATGATGCGGCAGTTTACGTACAGCTCCAGTGAACACGACAGACATTTTTTCTCTTTTTTTTCTTCTTTCTTTAACAGGTGCCAAACAATAAATCTTTTCTGACAGATAAATCGCGGACTATATTTGTAACATGTAAGGAACGCTTCTTAAACCAATGCTGTTGTATCAGCAAAAGCATTCTGTGTCGTCAACGAGCGAGAGAGAACGTTGGGGAAAAAATCTACAGCTATGAACAAGGCTGCCATATTACAGTGGCAGACTGTAAAATGGTGTAAACTGCCGATATTAGAGGCTGGGATTTTTCCCCTTCGAAGATCTGTTTTTGAAAGGGGTGTTTACGTGTCATTCCATCCCATCCTACCCCTCCCATTTTCCCTGGGTAAACACTATGGTGGGAGTTACCAGGGGTTGAACACTACTGAAAATAGCATTGAGCCGGTGCTGCCGTACCGTGCTCCATAACCTGAGGCCAGTTTCATAGACGCGAGGAAAGCGAGTGACGGTAGGTAATGAAAAGGCAGCTCGCCCCTGCACTGTGATCTCATGTGGAGCACTGGTACTGCGCAGCGCGCGCTTCTCCGCCTTCCAGGGATCTGACTGGTACCCCCGTGGTGAGTACGGCACGCGGAAGTTGCCATGGCAACGTTTGGTGATCCTTAGCTCGGGCTCCGTGTCTGGGTCTCACCTGCATATCGCAGAATGTTTCTCAACCGACGTGGGTAGGTGTATGAAATGGTCAGGGGAGACAAGCCAACTACCAGGACTTTGGAACACAATGGTAAGATCTTGATAAGTGTTCAACTTTCATCACCATCGCAGGAAAGAATCAAGTCAAGAACGTTGATGTCTGTACGCCAGGAATGGAAGGTGCTTTTCGTTGTACACAGCCCAGAGAATGAAGTACGAAATTTTAAAAAATGACAGCTTGCTGCGTACAGATGGCGAAAGTTAGGAGGGGGAGACAACTGGGAAGGAGGCGGAGCAGCGAGGAGAGAAGAGAGAGCAATAATTAAATAACAGAACTGTTTCCGTCATTTTCAGCCTCGTAGTTCGGCAACGTCGAGTCGATGTCTGGACAAAGATGCGAACACGAAATGAGGTGGTATCCCCCTCCCACGTCGCCAAAAAAAAAAAAATTCCCCACCGAGAAAAGATGCAAGGGAAGAAGGAGTGTAATAGTTGGTGGAGGGAGGGGGGGTAGAGTCTCTGTTGGGGCAGCGCATGCAGGGGCGTGCTGACGGAGCGGTTTGATGCTTGGGGTGCGTGCACTAGACGCTAGTTGTCATTTCGGAATGTCTGCTGCTGACTTCTCTTTGTTTCGCTGATGCCGGGTCGACCTGACTCTTGCGTCAGCGGGGCTGCACGGCATTCGTTTGCAGGCATTTTGGCGTCACACCGTGGGAAGAAGTCCGCGCTACGGTGTATCGCTTCCAGTGTATGGTAGACACACTGAAGACGCGAGTTACTATCATTTTAGTATTTCAACTTTGTAACCAAACCCACGCCTTCAAAAGAAGTTCGCCGAAGTTTTTTGACTGCTTTCTCTCTCTCTCTCTCACACACACACATCCGCCAGGAACCCAGAATCGACTACCAATAACGTGAATTAGTAACAAAACCACCAGTCGCTAGTCCGCACACTCCCACCTATAATATAAACGATTGACTTTGTATAAATTTGTGCAACTGGACAAGGCAATAGTGTTTCTATAGCTGTACCGCTGCTGATGTCGGTGATTGCCGCTGCCTTCCTTCCACCACCACCACCACAACGAAGTGTGCCATTTCCATGGTGTACGATCCCTAGAACAGCTAGCTTGATCTTCACACGAGCACATCACACTTGTTGTCACGTACAGCAGACGTGTTTGCCCCATCAGCTATGCCTGCCGTCTGTGTCTAGTGCAGACGGACACCCTTCTTCAATCCCGGCCTATTCCTAGTTGTTTCTTTTGTCTCAGTGTCCAAAAGCTACATCTGTACAAAGTTACACCAGCTTCCTATCTGACGCATGCTCCCCAAACGCTTCGGATGGCCCCGCTAAATACCTGAGTCAGCTCTCCAAGGCCGAGACGTGATTGCTGAGCCCCCTCTGGGTTTTATTTCGGGCCTTCTCAAAGCATCAGCAGTTGCCCGGATGACGCTCTAGACCTGCAACTCATGACGGCTCATTGGCGGAAGATTGTAGTAGCATGTGGGCCTCGGACTGGGAATACAGCCGGGCTGCTTTTCAGCAACAGTTTGTTCTTTTTAAATCGAGAAATTTTACGCCATCAGTCGCAGAGAGGCGGGTGGTTGGTGGTGGGGGTGGGGGCGACCAAAAATAATAACGTGGTTTGATTTACCCCAGGAAGGAAACAGGCGCAGACAACTGATTTTCTCGCGCGAATCGACTGTAAATTTTCGGGAATCGGGGGCATCTGCGCAACAAACGCCACCTCGCCGCGCAGGACTATCGACCACGTATGAGAGAAGATTACTTTGCGGGGGGAGGGGGTGCGAGGTGGGTAGAGGGTCGTTTTTGTAGCGGGTGGTTAGACCGATCAGGTGCGGGCGCGTGCCTGTGTAGCAGGTTGCAGGCGATTATTTTCCGGCGCCTGGTGGTGGCTGTTGTGTACGTGGTCTGCAGGCTGTGTCCACGCGCACGTGGTGCTTGGAGCCGGTGTCCGGGCGTGACAGGGAAACAAAGGGATGGACCGCAGACGTCTGCAGCGAGCTTACCTCTTACTCATAATTAGAATACAGCGTTAGGAATACCGAAACGGGCGCATGCAAGGTTCTGCACGAGCACAAACGTATCTCTGTCTCGTAAGTAGGCAACCACACAGTAACACGCGCACACACGGGCACACAAACATACAGAGAGAAAGAGGTTGAGAGAGAGAGAAATAGCGAACATCCAGAAACATATCCAAGCTG
Source organism: Lanistes nyassanus (assembly GCA_004794575.1). Lineage (NCBI taxonomy): Eukaryota > Metazoa > Mollusca > Gastropoda > Architaenioglossa > Ampullariidae > Lanistes > Lanistes nyassanus. The sequence goes on along the minus strand of SMGT01009877.1, from coordinate 128,692 downwards.
ACAGACAAGCAGATGGCGAGGCAGCACACATAAGCAACGACGCACGCACAGACCGAGAAAGAGAATCAATGTGAAATATAGCCCTGCCGAAGAAATCACGGGAGATAACTATAATCCAGAATGCGTGCCAGCCTGTTCCAGTCGTCCAAATGCCAGTGTCAGAAGCGCTGGGCGGCATTAGCGTCAACAGTCTGCAGGGAGCACCATGGCGGACCCAGTGAGGACTAAACAGGTGGCTGATCGCTGGCCCTTCAAACTGCCAGCCGTCAGACCGAATCGTGGTGAACAGTGATGCTAGGATCGCGTTCATTGCCAGATCATTGGTTTTGCAGCTTTTTGAGGTGACATTACCTTCTCATGCTTTTTCTTTCATTTATTCTTTCTTTCTTTCACACGTGCGCGCACAGTCACGCAGGCGCACCCACACAAATACAGACTCAGACTCATGCGTGGCAGGCAGGAACACTAACACTTGCATTAATTTCAGTTGTTAACTGAAGTGGGGGGGGCGGGTTGCCCCACTTTCTGGACGTCAGCAAAGTGTTTTTGAACGTGACGTCAGGTCGGAGGTCGACTCTTGACGCGTTACGAACAGCTGCGCTGTGGCACGCGCTCCACGAGATGTGAACCGTAGGTGCAGTGTGACCCAGGCTTTGTTGGCACTTGACAGCTCTATGCTTCTGTTCTTCTGTCGCATTCCCAAAGCTGGAGGTTATTGGAGTTTTCGAGTCAAGTTTAAGGGCACACAAGCGTTCAAGTTGACTAACCCCATGACTGCAATAGTTTGAGCAAGGAAGTTGGAGTTCTTTCATTGAATCTCAGATACGTTTGATGTGCAGGCAGACAGAAAGACAGACAGGCAGGCAGATATATCTTCAAAAGTTTTCATCATCGGCATGTTTACGGGTACCACGAATGATCTTTGTCCGTCCAATAATTTCCTTTCTTCTGCTGGCGTAAATTTCTTTGTCTCGGTGTCACTTAACTGATTTGCTGAATGCAAATAAAACATTTTTCTGAGTGTTTAGTGGAAAAATATTGCTGTAGTAGTCAGCGCCGAGAGCCGAGTTTCTTTGGAAAGCCGCTGGTTCACATGCACTCATATAATTGAGGGCACTGGAACTCAGACATGATCTTTTGTTTCCTGTGTGAGTGTATGAGGCCTGACGTCAGGATCTCGATCACTTAACTGCTGATTCTTACTTCAAAACTCCCTTCTTCTATGCGTGGATCTTAAATTTTGGCATCTTTGAAAGATGGCCGAGTAGTTTTTTTTCCCCTTGCGTAAACGCCCATATGTGGGTTTGCAAGTGATCAGTGAAGGCAAAGTCATGACACGCTAGCAGTTTCGTCGCACACTTGGTGCGATCCGTCGAAGTACGTGTGGGGAAAGCGGCATATACATCATTCGTTTGGACTATGGCATGCTGGATTCGCAACTGCTTGTATGCCAAAGGGTTTACAAACCGGAACAGATTCCTCTGCCACGCTAAAGAGATCACAAGTGGTGTTAGAATTTAAAAAAGGACACCCACACATTCAAAGCATGTCATATTAGCCTCCTCTAAGAATAAACACAAATATGCAGCCTTTTATTACGTCACAATGCGTCGCTTACTAGGAATTTGTGTATCGTAACAGCTCCGTTTGGATCCCTCTTCACCGGTTCGACAGGTGACTGTTTAGGCTAAGATTGTAAGAAACGTACGGAAATCCTTTCCGCAGCTTGCTTTTTTTTTATCCCCCGCCCGCGTTCCTGCACAGGGATTTGTAGCCACACGAAGCTGCCGCTCAGCAGTGAAGCATCAATTAATTCAGCTATGCAAGTATGCAGGTGGATGGCTCTACATGAATGGCGCGTGCCGTGGGTGCGTACACACAGGGATGGTTGTACTGAATTCGTAACCTACTTCCGCCCTTTTCGTCATCGGATGGCTACCTCATGAGTGTACTGTAGTTCACTTACACACCTGAGCTGTACGGTATGTTTTCTCTTACCAGCATCCGCACCCTTTTCCGAGCACACCTTAAGAGTCACCACAGGTATATTGCATTGTCGGTCCCAAAGTATTTTTAAATTTTTGCTCCGAACTATTTAAAAATATTTATCGTTGAAGTTTTTGTTTGGTTTTTGGTTGTGTTTGGTTAATCTCATATTCTGTTGCACTAACAGTTTTCGCCCAGGAGACCAATATTTTTAATCAGTGGCCGACTAGCGCTCTGTGTGTGTGTGTGTGTTGGTGGCGGGGGGGGGGGGGCTCTGCATTTTCATTTCGGCAGCAAGATCAAGATCGCAGACGACTGCTGCGTTGTAGCGTGTTGCGGACCGTCCTGTGACGACACTCGCGAGGTGTTAAAGAGCTCGTGGCAGGCTGCGGTCTGCACGACGCCAGTGTGAGGCCCGTGTGGTTAGTCGACCCGCGGCTAGCGTCCTGCAGGGGCGAGTGGCCAGTGACTGGCAAGGGTCAAAGGACAGTTGTACTGTACACTTTGAAACAGGAAAGCATGGACATTTCGAATCTTTACGGAGACTCACGTGGTGGAACGAATAATCAGGATTCATGTGCTTTACTTTACAGAAAACTTAGGTGCGTGTACTAATAATCGCCACGTGTCGTTGTCATCCTCTTCCTCCTCCTCGTTGTCGTTGTCGTCGTCGCCGACACCACTACCGCCACCCCCTGCCGCCACCACCACCACCACCACCACCACCATCATGATCATCATCATCACCACCACCTCCACTTTCCTTTTATATTAATATTCTTCCTACACTTGTATATGTCTGAAGAAAGTTTTAGTTATTTCGAAGGTAACCTCAAAATATTTCTGTACACAGATTTTTCCACTTATCTCTCCTCTGCTAGGCCTTTTGTCCGCCAGTGTGTCTGTCTGTCTGTTTGCCCTCTTTCTCTCCCCTCTGCAGTACTTTATGCTGGTGCTGTCTGTAGTGTATGACCATCTGTAAGATTACTCAGGATAAGTAATGCGGATTTTTTT
>SMGT01009877.1:113460-125665 GCA_004794575.1 Lanistes nyassanus | reverse complement strand
GGGGGGAGTCATCTGGTTGGCCTTGGTTCGCTTACTACAAGAACTGTAGGCAGAGCGCATTTTGTTATTCCTTCTCATCATGTATTCCGTTTCATTCACGCCCAGTGACCTAGAGTGTCGGCCGCAGACGTGACACGGCCATTCCAGAAAGTCTGTCGCTGTAATCGTCACCTCGTCTGCAGCAGTGGCTTGCAAACCCCTCCCCTCTCCCCAGACTGCACGGCCATGGTGTCTGTTGTACAGTCGGGGCCTAAGGGTCCTGAAGGTGCTAATAGTGAACTATGTTGGACTATCTTTTATTATGTGTATGTGTGGGAGTGAGATCTGGCAGCTGTACAAGTTAGCCCCCCCCCCCGCCCATTTTCTTTCTAACCTGCTGTTCAGCAGAAACAAAATCGTGATCAGGCATACACTGGAGTATAGTTGGCACTCCTTTCATCTAGCAATGTAAATGGTATTTAGTGGTTTTTATTGCCAATAAGGTCCAGCCCCAAACTATGTGCACATCAGGACGGTGTTGCTTGAGACAAGTTAACGTGCTCCCACACGTGGGACTGCTGGCGCAACACGGGCTTCAGTCCCAACCAGTCACATTATACTGACACCGGGCCAACCAGTCACATTATACTAACACCGGACCAACCAGTCCTGGTACTGGCGAGAACCGCCAGCCTCCCGCATGGGAAGCTGACCCCTTAACCATTAAACAACCAAGGCGGTCTGGCAATCTAGATCCCGCACGTTCTTCGTGGTTGGCGACAAAGGCTGGCATTTCCGTTCCGCTGCAGCCCGTGCAAAAAAAAAAGAGCTTAAATAATAATTCAGTTCTCTTATCTCCTAACGCTTTCTGTGTCCGCATTTTCATCTCATAAATAGTGCCGCCTCACGCCTTCACTCCTGAAAACCTTAACGCTTCCTACTAAGTTGACGCTTGTTCAAACAAACAAAAAAACAACTAAATAAATACTCGTTGGTATGCCAGCTGTGAAGTCTAACAGCGCCAGACAAGGAACAAATATGGGTGGAACACAGAGTGACCAGCGGAAATCCTGATGAGGATTGGCAGTGCGTTCTTGGTTACGCGCGTCGGAAGCCTGGTTAATAACAAAGGACCTTATTTAATCTGCTAAATATTGAGGTTCTTTCGTTCACTTTACAGTGGCTGTCGCTATTTTGGCGATCTTGTCTGTGGTTGACGATAGGTGGGATCAAAGGAGGGAGTGGGGCAGAGACTGGGAGTACGTTTTGACTCCCTGAACTAGAATTCTGCCGGGATCCTTGGGAAGTGCGTAGGGTGTATCTAAGGTCTTAATCAGTAGTCGGCCCCCTGTTGGTATATTACTTCTCAAACACTGGGTTCAACAGGTACAAACCACTGATTCAGAAAACCCTGCAAGTGCCGGATGAGCACATCAGAGCTAGTAGCTCGTTTAGAAGCCTGCGCGTGACGCCCTTATTAACACGACGACTGTGGGTCCTTGTTTAGCAAACGTACGTGCCCATGTAGACAGGTTCCTCCATATATGACGCATGTATTCATCATTTAAAAACAATACACCTAAATATTTTTTTCTGGAAAGCTCTTTGTCTATTCTATCATCATGTGTCTTGAAATTCATAGGGTGGATTATATTGTAGATAACGTTTCAAGATGACGAACGAACATTGAAAAGATTAATTGCATCAGGTAAGAAAAGGGATTTTTTTAAAAGGAATATCAAAAAAGACTTCTCGCTATCAAAAATATATTTGTGTGCTTAAGTACACATTCGTGTGTTACTAACAGTTTTGATTTATAGTGCATATGCAGGGCGCGCCAGAAGAGGTGCAGTATTCATGTCACTGAGCAGAGATATTCAGCGTTTTGTGTCAATGGCGAGCCTAAACTTCTATTGCCGCTAAAGAGCCCGTGAGGCTGTGCTGTAGGCGATGAAAAGAGACGCACATTCTTCTTGAGCTTGAATGGCAGAGAAATGAATCATGGGAAGCAGCGGAGAGAGAACGGACAATGAATATCGCTGCCCTGCCCTCGTTCTTCAGTTTACTAGCATTAAAAACGGATTTAGGGCAGGGGTTGGGGAACAAAGCTTCTCGACTAAGTGAATCTTCCTTTATCACTCCCTTACTTTAACCTTAACAAAAAATGCAACCTGAACTTACTCGGTATTAACAGGCGAGGGTTTTGCACGAAGATCTTGGAAAGACAGATTCACAGATGCATAGGAACACAATCTTTCCCCCAGATCCGTGAAGGTGAGGAGAAGGGGGGGGGGCAGAGTAAGAGAGAGGGAAGGAAAGATATTATTTCTTATTGGCTGAGTGGTAATAACTAAGCAAAATGTTCATTCTACCTGACAAATTGAGCGCGGGGCGGTCATAGCGAGCACTAGGGGAGGGCAGTTAAGCAGCCCGCGTGCTCAGGGGAAATTGACGGAAGAGTCCGGAAGCGCGTGCATGATCGATACATTGGTATGCGGCTTTGATGGGGACATACCCAGCTTTTGGGCTGCGCGCCCAGGCCACTATTTGACACCGTTTATCTCTTTGTACATCCCTTCCTGATTAATTTCGTCTCAGAAGCTTGGCGTGGCGGGCTTAAAGACGACGTGGAATCCAATTCTGTTATGGAAATTTTACTGAAGACCTTTTATCTAAGCTGTGTGGTTGCCAGCGTGTGTGTGTTGACCCACCTTTATGAGTTTTCGTATGTGGATGCGTGCACGTGTATACATCAGCGGTGCTTCAGTGTCAATTTTTTTCCTTATTGCATGCCTTGTTGTTGCCTTGACCCACCTTTATGAGTTTTCGTATGTGGATGCGTGCACGTGTATTCGTCAGCGGTGCTTCAGTGTCAATTTTTTTCCTTATTGCATGGCTTGTTTATTCGTCCATCCGACTGACTGACTGACTAAAGTAAACATCTTACAAAAATCACTGGGAACAAGAGCTGCAGTTCTCAAGATAAAAAGTTACACAGAACATGTATAAACAACGCGAAGCTATTAAACAAGTGTCTCCTAATCTGGACATAGCGAGTTAACTGATACGTATTATGTACGCATAACAATCAATACTGGCATTTCCTTTAATTCCCTGGTCACAGCGAGACGTAAGCCAAACAATTTGGGTGGTTAATCATGCATGGTAAACACGACGAGATCGCCTTAATTGCAGACCCTGGCGGATATTCAGAGTTGAGTGCAATAATCATTAAAACTGTCCGGTATTCAGTAGTTGTATACCACAGTCTCAGAGGCTAGGAAATATCTGGAAGCATTCGTACCAAAACAAAAACGACAAAAACCCTCAACAAAAATATTGACTAATAAAACATAACAAATGAAAACAACCCACATACTGAAAAGAAAAAACTACTGCACGAGTATTTCATCCTCGATGTAAAGTGATTAAGGTATTATATTTTTGAAAGGTTCACTATAAAATAGAGTAATGAAGTTGAGACAGTGAGGCTGCATAATGGTGGCCTCACAGTCTGGACATTGAGGACTGAACGTCTTCGTGAAAGTTGGACTACGTTGGTTGTGCAGACCATTACTTTGCTAGCATCTCGTTGAGAAGGAATTGCAGGAGAAGCATCTGGACAGACATACGATAACGTGTTTGCGACAGAAATACGGTAAAACGTTTGCTGTTGATGATACAACTGTTCCTTTAGGGTACCGTGGACTGTTGTAGTAGATGCCATGTTTCAGACTCACACTGTCTCTTGCAGGATGCTGATTGGCGCACCTCGAGCCCAGACCTCGCAGAACAACGTCACGCGCGGTGGCGCGGTGTTCCGATGTCGGACAGACCGCCAAAACTCTTGCCAAGAAGTACCTTTCGATCCCAAAGGTGAGGCTGTTCATGATATGGCATTGGTTGGTTGGTTGCTTGCTTGCTTCGTTCGTTGGTTGGTTCGTTCGTTCGCTCGCTGTTTTTTATTTTTGGTCTATCCATTTTCTTCTTTCCTTCGTCATCTCTTTACCTTTCCTCCTTTTCACCCTTGTTTGTTCAGTAGTCTATTGGTCCCGCCAGTATTTTTCCTTCTTTCTTTCCTTCTCTGTCTGTCGCCCTTCCTCCCTCCTTCTCTCAATGTTTTACGCGATGATGTAATTTACAGTCTGGGCTGTCTAGCACATCTGTCTCTTGTTCGGCGACATCGTGAAATCCTATACGAAAATCTCTTTGTTCCACATGGATCCACTATGTCAGGAGTCATTATGTCTCACTGTTTTAAGCTTATTCTTTTTTGTGGAGCCTATAGAAACACAATTATTATATTATTGATGTGGCGAAACGAATGAATAAACGTTGTTTAAACCAAGTCATTCGGTCTTACACAACAAAGAAGCCCGGCTTGTTGGAGTCTGAAACATGCCTATAGCAGCCGGCGAGGGGTTGGGTGGGGTGGGGTGGGGTGGGGTGGGGAAGGATGTGGGGGGCAGGAGGCACTTCGTGGAACTTGAAGTACAGTACATGAAGTCTATACGATAATGTGCAGCCTGTCTGTATATGATGACCAGGGTTGTGTGCGCGTGCGTGGTGCGTTCTATAAGTAGATGACGCCTCTCAGTAGTGGCAGCTACAGAAACTTGCTGTAACTAAAAATGTCGCATCACCACGTACACCGATGACAATATGGAACCGTTCCAAAAGGATTAGTTTTTATACAATTGATCAGAAACCAACAGCTGACAATCTGCTGCAGCCAAAAACTCCAGGTATAGTGTTAGACAACATCGACAAAAGAGGGAGTGTGGGTTACCGTGGAGAAGTGTGGGGATTGATCGGTTTGGTGCGTGAAAACATAAATAGTTAGTGAGAGAGATGTCTAACGGTTTTTTCTGTTTTTCTCAGGTAACAGCGTGAAGTGGAACAAAAATGCTTACGTGGAGAGTGAGAATAAGTCCCATCAGTGGTTCGGCGCGACAGTGAAAAGTTCAGGGGAAAACGGAGTTATAGTGGTAAGTGCGGGTGTGAATATCACCACCGTCTGCTGAAATATTTTGTGAGCAGTGTGCACTAGCTAGTGTGTGCATGTCAGTGTGTCTGTGTCTACGTGCGTGTGCATTTGCATGTGCGCGTGCTTGACTACACGTCTGGATGAGTACCTGTGTGTGTTTGTGTGTGTGCGTACGTCTGTACGTGCGTGTGTAGGCAGCCAAAAGTTTACAGATTCGTTTGTACCCGAGCGCATCCACTACTTGATTCAGCAATTTTTTTAAAACCAAAGACCAGTTCACTTGAGACTCGTGAATTGTCTCACCTTTTTCTGTTCCCTTGCTGGCTGCTCAGATACAGAAGGGTTTGACTTTGTTTAGGTTCTGCTTACCGCGACCATGAAGTGTGTACTAGCCAAGACCGCACAAACCCCCATGCTCGCTGTGCAGCATATGGCTGCTGTAAAAGAATGACCGCCCCTGGCCTGTACCTTCATTTCCAATAACTTTAACAAAAAGGGAACTGACAGCCTTTGCAGAACAGTATAAACACATTTTGACTGCAACGTTATACCGCATTTATTGGTACCCAACATGGCGTCTGATGACGTCAACGTAATCCCTTCTATACAGGGTACTTAGTGGTCCCCCCACCCCCACCTTAGAACATAAGCAACGAGGCAGTTCAGACGCCATTGTCACGGACGCAAAGACAGAGTGAAAAGGATCACCTGCCTTCTTGGCGTCCATAAAACTCGCCTCGCCATCCGTACCTAGGCTGCGCCAGCGGTTGCTATTCTAGGAAGGGGAAATAACTTCCTTCTGGACTCGTGCCAGGCATGCTGGAAACCTCTTCCGCAGTCGCTAAGGACGCGTTACCTGACCTGCGCACAACACTGCCACGTAACAAAGGGCACTTGACACGAGTGAAGAGTTGCAGAGCTCTCTCTCTCTCTCTCACCAACTGTCCCTTACGACCCTTCTTAAGGTTGAAGGGGTTGTCGCTCTGATTTCGGTCTCCCACGCAGGGAGACTTCCTGCCACCCTGCTCGTCAACGCGATGTGGAATAGTGAGCGGTGGTCATCGAGTTCGTCTCGAGGACTTGGGTTAAGCGACGCTGATGGCACCCAGTGCTAGGTTCGCTGCAGTCTAGGCTCGCGTGGTTCCTTCTTACGTTCTGTACAGTGAAACGAATTTTCGCTTTGCAAGTGGTAGTTTGGTCAGTTGTGTAACTGCTCCTTTGTTATGCCGGTAGTCATTCATTTCGACCATTTATTGATTTTTTTCAAACTTATTGGCCATTAGCCTGTTTGCATTTCTGCAAGTTGGGCTGTCTGTTTTTTTGTTGTTGTTGTTTTTTTAGTCCAATCAGCCATTAGCTGCCCACCCACCCACTCATCCCCACACACACCACAGTTTGGTTGGTTATTTGTTGGGGGGGGGGGGGTCAAAACGGCAATTTGCTGGTCTGTTGGTCTATTGGCTGCAGTCTGGAAATTACTGGTCTGTTTCTCGCAAACTGATTGTCCATTAGGTAGTCTTCTTTTCCGCAGTTTGGCTTGTCATTTGCCAGTCTTTTCTTGTCAAAGAAGTCATTTGATTTGCTGGTCAGTTTTCTGCGTTTCCAGCCAATGCAATGAGCGCTAGGACCAGCCTGGGGCACTGTAATTTGAGACGCTGAAAGGAATGTCACACGCCATAAAAGACGTTCGAGCCTGAAGCTACTTAGTACTTAAAAAGTAACAAATTCTTCTAATCTTGATTATACTTCTGTGAATAATTAACACGTTTGAAAACATGCCTTTGATAATACGTACACTTTAAATATGCAGGGTTTTTTTTAGCGCCTCCGATGATGATGATGATGATAAAAGGATTCTTCTAGAGCGCTATTCCCCCGAAGGGCTCAATGCGCTTTACAAAAAGAACGAAGACACAGTATCACACAGTATATCCAGACACCACACCCACCCGCATAAAACACACCAAGAAAGCAACCATCAACCAGCTCGCACACTCGCAATCTCTCTCTCTCTCTCTCACTCTCACTATTTCTCTCTCACACTCACTCTCTCTCTCTCTCTCTCCCTAGAGCAGCATTACCAGCAAGTTTGGTACAATCAGTGAAAAGCGAGGTGAAAGAGATGGGTTTTGAGCCGTGTTTTGAATGAAGCAAGAGAAGGAGCGTCGCGGAGTTTGGCAGGGAGCGAGTTCCAGACATTAGGGGCAGCAAAACTAAGAGATCCCTGACCGAACGCTTTCAGATTGGTTTTCGGTACTATAAGAAGTTTTCATAGGAGGACCTGAGTTGTCCAGCGGGGCGGTAGGTGGAAAGAACAGACGACAGATATGCTGGGAGTGTACCATCAAAGTGACGATAGACGAGCACAACTATCTTGTACTTAATGTGGAACTTCACTGGAAGCCAGTGAAGTTCTTGGAGCATAGGTTTCACATGCTCCCGCTTTGATTGCCCCAAGACAAATCTCGCGGCGTGGTTTTGAACCCGCTGAAGTCGAGCGATCTGTTCAGCAGGGAGACCTACAAGCACGGAGTTACAGTAGTCCAGGCGAGAAGTAACAGAGGAGGATATGAGTCTAGCAGCAGCTTTAGCCGACAGATTGGGTCGGATGCAAGAAATCCTCCGGAGCTCAAGAAAAGTTGCCCGGCACACAGAACCGATTTGTGGTTGCATGGAGAGTGTCGGATCAAGGTGTACACCGAGATACTTGACTGAGGATTGGAAAGGAATTGTTTCACCCCCAATGACAGCGAACTTGCAGTCAGTGGACCTGAGATGTGTAGCAGAACTGTCATGACCTCGGTTTTTTCTGTGTTAAGCTTGAGCTTGTTGCTGTTCATGCAGTGCATCGCATCGGCAATACAGGACTGAATGTTAGACAAGGCAGTACCAATCTGTGCAGGAGGGGAACAGGCAGTCACTTCGGTGTCCTCAGTCACAATCGTGGGCAGCCATGACGGCAGATAGCGGTTGAACATAAACAGTGAGCAGTACAGGTCCAAGGACTGAACCCTGGGGCACCCCGTGGACGAGTGAATGCTGAGATGAGACCCGACAATGACGGATTGTTCACGACTGTTCAGGGAGGACCTGGACCAATCAAGGGCGATGCTCTTAATACCAAAGGACCTGGACCAATCAAGGGCGATGCTCTTAATACCAAAGGACCTGGACCAATCAAGGGCGGTGCTCTTAATACCAAAGGACGTATTCAAACGATCAAGTAAGATGTGATATTCCAGGGTGTCAAATGCTGGGCTCAAATCAAGTAACACAATCGCAGACACGAGTCTCATCGGCATTTGATGCAGACCATCGATGACGTAGAGGACCGCGGTTTCGGTGCTGTGGGTCTTTCTGTACGCTGACTGAAGATCATCAAGGAGGTTATTCTGAGACAGATGGGCTTGCAAATGGGAAAGAACAATTCTTTCCAAAATCTTTGAAATGAAAGGAAGATTGGAGGTCATGCTCACCTCCCAGTAAGATCGATAAACTGGTTACAGGCTGATCGTTGACTAGTTTGTTTTCTCTAGTCGATGGTGTCTTGTTTCCAGTTGCACATATTCTAGTAATCTGGGGTTTCCGATTTCCGAAGCCAGGCAAGGATTTTTTATATTCACCGTTTTCCAAACTGTCGGCCATCTTGAGTGCCTTCTTCATAGTAAGCCGCCCTCATCAAGGAAGCTCACCGGAAGTTAACTTTTGTGTTTCGATGGAAAGTCATGCGTGTGTGTGTGCGTGCGCATGAGAGAGAGAGAGAGAGAGTGAACGAGTGAGTGAGACAGAGAGAATGGGTTGTTTTGTTGTGTTAGGACAGACACAAACACTACAGAAAATTGCGGTAGAGATGATAAGAGATGCGTCAATGATTAGATGTCTGGCTCGCTGTCGCGTGCTACTTGCAGAGGTATTTCTGTTCCATTAGAATAAATATTATTTCTGCCTGCATCAGGATGGGGTGTTTGACTGTTCAGTCATTTATCAAACCGATGAAGACTGCTCAAAACGGGGCTGACATGATAAACATATTCCCATCTGGCGACGCTTTGGGGCCAAGTTATAGGTTACACAGTCATTTTTGATCACAGAAAAGGCTGATAGGTTCCGATTGTGCAATTATTTCTTTTCTTTTTTTTCAAATTCTGCCAGTTCGTGTGATCTTTTTTTGTTCCGCGGAGAAATTTGGTGTGGTCCATATGTGACTGTAGTTGTCTACTGCACTATACCCAAGAGGCATTAATCCCGGTATACAAGTTCTACGCCCCCCGCCCTTCATTTTTTATATTTCGCCCGCTGTTTCTGCGCAGTGAGGAGCTTTGCAGCTGTTGAGGATTTCTCCAGAGATCACTGCTGTTTTTGAGGCGTTCATACAGGCAGAAAGGCATTCTGACCTTGCCTCTCTTCCCTTCTTCGTGTTCCAAAAAGAAAAGCCTGCACACTGAACATGGCCAGTGGACAATTCAGAAAACCGTTCAGATGTTCGCGTATCCTATGTTTTAAGTGGCAACATCTTAAGTGAATCCGATTGATAGCACGTTTGTCGCAGTGTACAGAAGCGCTGTGAAGATGTGTAATGACACAGTCTTGTTACCATAGAGATTTGTGCACGGCCCGAATAGGGCACCGAGTCACGTGCGCGCGTGCTGGTATGTTTAGATTTCTGGCGCAAGATGAAGTGGTGGTTCTTCACCCGCACGGAAATCGGTGAAATTTTGGTTGCATTCGACGAGAGACGAGAGTACAACTGGCAACAATTTTTTGAAGTAGGGAGAGAGAGCCTTCTATACAAATGCGGAAGATGTCAGTAGAGTATACGTAATTGAAGATAAAGCCCAAACTCTATTCTTTTTACCCTTCCCCCTCAAAAAGATATTTAAAAATCTACAGCCACGTTCCCAACGAGACACCCACGCTATCACGGAAAACCAATGTTTATCACTAAGCTATAACATTTTTTAAATGGCTTTAACTGTGCACATTAACTTTAAAAGTTTTGAGAATGGCATGGAAACGAACTGTTTTCTAGGTCCTAATAAACAGCAGGAAGCAGCTGTCCTCACAGACTTGTGGGCTGTTGCTTTAGGATAAGAGAACAGCGTATATGAGCATTAACGTCTTCATAACTTCGTATATCCTTTAATAAAATATAGTGTTCTACGCTTGTATGCACGCCCTGTGGACCAGCATGAAGCCATTTCAAATCTATGATGCTGTCAGTGAGGATTCATCCAACACTTTCATGAGGAAATAAACAAAGTCTTGCCAGGGTATGTATCATGGTAATTCAATGAGGTGTAAGTGAAGAACTTGTGACGCCCTTTGTATATACAAGATAGCGTGATGCCCTGTTTAATTAAGAATATGCCGTTCTTGCTAGGTGTACCAAACTGAAGTCAACCAGGACCAGATCTGTGGATCTAACTCCATCAAGATGTCTGGCAGTCAGATCTAGATTTTCGTCCCCATCACCGTATGCCAACGCCTCGTGTGCTGCACTTTGCAATGCCGAACGACGGAGTTCTGTGCCTAGGATAATAGTTGACTAGGGGCGAAATATCCACAAAAACTTCAGTATAATTTCTTCTCTTTCAATTTCATAATATAGTGTATTGTGAACTGAAATGGAGAATTGCGCGCTCAATCCCTTTTTTTTTTTCAAGGTTAGGGATGAACGATGACATCCAAAGTTTTCCAGAAACAGTGGATCCACTTCTAAGTATGCCCGCTACCAGTACCATCAAGATATGTTTATAGCTGCAGATCCCACTATTACTGTGCTGTGCTGAGCTTTCCCCCCGAGTTCGTTAGCCACCAACAGGCAGTACGGCCCCCTCCCCCGCTCTCCTCCCTCTCCCCCACCCCTTTTTTGCTGTTTGAAGTAGCGAACCTGGAAAGAAGGGATGGTTTTTCTTGTACTTCGTGCCGTACTGCCTGGTGTTTGGTGAACGTCGGTTGTTCTTCACACCACTTTTCACTCCTGGGCCAAGGTTGTGCTCCGACGAGTGTGAAAAAAATGCTGGACCTCTGGCTTGCGGCCTTCTTTTTGAAACAAGGTTCAGCACCATGACAGGCTTGAGGCTTGAACACAGCATGTGCCTGTATCGGCAGCGAAGCTCCTCTAGGAATATATAGGAGGAGTTCTAGAAGATTCTTATCGCGCGACTCACGGTGTTTTCTATGGGAGTGCTTGGGGTATGAGTGGTGATACGATTTATGAGAAGATAGGTGAGACGTGTGTAATATATATTGTATAATGGGGTATGCTCGTGTGGTCTTACGCTGTGATATGGTGTGGTGTGAACTCTGTTTATGGAATGTGGATAGAGGTAATGTGGTGTAATATGTTCGTATGCGTCCTGTATGGCATACATCTAAAATTTCCGAAATTGATAAATAAATATGTAAATGTTCTTACTGCACGGAGAGATTTTGCTTGTTAGAATTATGAACCTTGCCTGCCAGGATTCTACCACAATGAGCGCTTCTACTCTAAAAAGTCCGGAAGCGGCGTGTAAATTAAAATATTCTCTAAAGTGAAGTTATTTGCATCCTGTAGGACTTGTTTAGAGCCATGCCTTTTGGCAGCGTCGCGTGTATCTCATTCTGGCGACGAGGTTGGCTAGAACACTGTAGAAGCGGAACTTGATTTACTTACTTGGAGCCAGTTTGAGATAAGGGTTTATTTCTGTCTCCGCTTGCAGGCCGAAATCGCCTACTCTTTCCTGTACGACTTATCTGGAACAGGGATGGTGGTGTTGGGTGCTGGTGGGAAACTTGATGAATGAATCATCTCTGTGTTCTCGACGATTATCATGAAGAATCTATGTCCTCGCTCTCTCGCTGACCAATCTTGTGTATACGTGTGCTCTGTAGCTTGCAATGGAATGCTTCGTGTGTGAGTTGCTAAAGCAGGTTTACGAAAGTTTAACGTGCGTTGCATTGTGCGTTGTCAATTATGCTGTTGCCGTCGGGGAATTGATTTGAGAGTAAATGTCAAGGGTAGTTATGTATAAGGCATTTTTTTCATTCCACAATCCGATCATTGACAGTATTGAGAAGGAAAGATTCCTTGCAGTTTCTGAAGCCTGAGCGCTATGCCTGCTTGCCATAGCTTGCTCTGCCCTTCCTTTGCGCTGCCTCAGCACTCATATCTCGCTCTGCATCGGGTCTCGCTGTACGCAAATTCTTATTCGCAGTGGCTATTTGCACGGTCCCGTGCAGATAGAATCCGAGGCT
>SMGT01009877.1:102966-113260 GCA_004794575.1 Lanistes nyassanus | reverse complement strand
ATAATGGGATTCATCCCCAATTTCATTTAGGGGACATAAATGACATATTCTTTCATCTCTGGGGGTATTATTATATCTCAGTTGTTGTACAGGTAATTTATGTGAGCTTGTTCTAAATTTCAGGAGTCTAGTTTTTAGAAAGGGAGACAAAAATAGCAGGTACTTTTCAAAACGAAAGTTATCTTTAAAAACTCGGTATGTACTACATAAGCTACTACCACACATATTTTGGTTCCATATCTGTACAAACTGATCTTTCATACGCTGTGTTATTATGCTCTTAAATTCCTTTAGGGAGTAACTGCAACCAAATTTCCATACATACCAGAAACAGGACGTGAGAAAACATGCGGGGAAGTGGCGAAGGTTTCTGCGCAGATAACTTCATGTAAGGAAATATGAGGAAGTTGCCAGCGAGTGGTGCAAAGCCATAGAAATGATTCAGAGTTATGACGCGAGCCGTGCAAATATCCTCGGATTCTATGTGCGCGGGACCGTGCAAATAGCCACTGCCTTATTTGGAATTGAGTTAGCGGCACATGGCGTCAAAGTCATGACACAGTATCCTGCCATTTCATGAGAGCTACGTAGTTGGGAGGGCCTAAAGGTGATAGAACAAAGGTAACAGCCAAATAAAGTAATAAACAAACAGCTTGGTAACAGCGATTGTCAGAAGTATTTTTTTATTGAGTATAAATAACGTTTTCCCGTTTTCCTCTTTTTGTTAAAGTTACACTTTTCAATTAGACACAGTGCCTAATCTGGGGTCCAGAGATAGCAAATAAAGTTTCAAAGTTTCAAGTCTGAGCCAGGATTACAAAATAAAGGCCATCGCACAGTGCGTGGGGAAACGAGGGCACCATTACTTTTCATAGAAAAGTTTCTTTCCTGCCAAGTGCGATCTTCTGACGTGTACAAGTTAATCCCTCGCGGAAATGGTAATTAACGCTCTGGGTTTTCCCTTTACTTGAAATCCGTTTCAAACATATTTTAATTGTGCGGAAATAACTGTTAACTCACAGTTGTGAATATAAGAAACACGTGTCGGCAAAGAACGTCACAAAGTTTAAAGAAACTAAATGTAAAGTCTTTTTTCTGCTGGTGTCACGCAACCGTTCTCGTGAGGTATTGGCGTTCATGGACTGTAGAAAACACTTCAGGAAAGCATCGCTCGCATAATTTGAGAGATGATTGCAAGAACACTCATACGGGACAGTCCAGAGGTTGTGATATGGCGGAGAAGGCAGAATTATCTCGAGGGAGTGGGAGGGGGAGGGAAGAGAAACGAATGGTAATAGGGTTAAAAGGTTAAGACTCGGCGTTTATAAAACTTTTCCCCCACTGCGGAGGTTTGGTCCCGAAAAATCTGCACGCGAGTTTCCAGCTTAGAGTGCTCTTCGGGAAGCAGCGAAGACGTGACCATACATCCGGGCTGGAGACACGATCGGGTCTGGGCACGCTAATACGGAACGGAGGGACGTGAAGCTGGTCCGTGCAGCAGGACACGGGATCGCGCGAAATTGCACGGCATCATTTTGTCTGCCCATTCTTCATTTTCTCGAATTATGGATGGAATGGAGGCGGTCTCTTGAAAGCGGTGACGTGACGTTATAAATTTGTTTACGTCTGCTGGGATCCCTTAAAAATGGGTATTTGATGGCACAGAAAGTTGTGTGTGTGTGTGTGCAAGCTTGCGTGCGTGTGTGGTTGTGTGTATGGGATGTATGAAACGAAGGAGGGGTGAGGGTTGAGGACGCATGTATTACCAATGATTAAATGTCTTAGTAGCTTAGGGCTTTTCATCTGTTCCCCACGCCTCCACATACCCTCGATTCCCTGTGGTACCTGACAGCACAATAACGTACAAACGCACGAACACACACAGACACATGCGCACACGCGCGCACACGCGCGCACACGCGCGCGCACACACACACACACCAGCGCGCGCACCCACTACATGCAGACACACACACACACACATATCAGTGAGCGCACACACTACATGCAGACACACACACACACATATCAGTGAGCGCACACACTACACGTATACACACATACAGCGACACGTGGCACGAGAGTACTGTGTGGATAGATGCTGACCAGCTTGCTCCCCACCTGCTGATGAGATATGTTCGCCATAAGATACGCTCTCATTTTTTTTCTCTTCGCAGATGGGTTCTCAAACCTCGCAGAACGCGTTAACAACAGTCAGGCACTCAGGCTGACCAGCTTCGGCTATCTTCCTCTTCTAACCTCTCTCCTGTTTATCCCTGCTGGTTCCCCCCACCCCCTTGCTTGCTTGCGTTGTTTACCCAGTCATGCTTGCTAATGTCAATTTCTTAGTTTGAGGCCATTATTGTATTTTAAGAAGCTCTCACTGCCTGCTTTCTGAGGTCTAGCGTGATGACAGAAACCTCCATCACCTCATTCTGCGTCAGATGACAGCCCTTGACAACTGGCCTCCTCATTTCTCAGACGCATCTGTTGAAAATCAACATTTGTTCTAGGATACGGACGCCATGTTTTGTCATTCTGGCTACAACATATGGTGTCATCCCACCTTCCTAACATTTGTAGTTTTTGTTCTCGATGTCAGCTGTGTATCAGACCTTTCAGTGGAAAAAAACCTGAACAGCTGTGGTATGAAGTACCAGCCGCTTCAGCAAGTGGCAAAGAACGAGTTTCGCCCGAGAACTGGGTTTCACGGTTTAGCGTGATGAGGTGTAGCGACAAAGCCAACACGATAATAATAAGGTTTAAGATGCTGATGAGATGTGTCATTGTGTATGGGGATGTGTGGTCTTACGGGTGTGCGTGTGCACAGGACAGTAGAATTTAGAAAAAATTATCCCGCTTCCGTCTTCTGCAGAGAAAACTGCTCTTCAGCTTTGAAAACGACGGACAAATTCATGTTCAAAAGAATAAATGTTTTTGGTAATTTTTTTTTTAATTTTTGGCAGTCATATTAATTCACAAGCGATCGATATTGAATAAACCAAAAACATGCCCGAACAGGGAGGTGCTGGTAAATATCATTTAGTCACAGAACACGAGTTTCCCTTAATTGGACGGAAAGATGTGGATGTATGGTTTTCGTCAAGCTCTTCGCTTGTAAACCGGGTTGAGCCATGATTACAGTTATCGGCGGCCCCAGACTCTGTTTCCAGTTCATTCTCGTGCAATACCATCAAAGGCTTGCGGGTGGGGGTGGCGGTCGGGATGGGGGTAAAATCTATTCGAAACTACGACTCTCTGCACCAGTGGTAAGCATGCATAATCATTTGAAGTACATTGCAATCGAGAAATAAGAAACCCCTTCATATTATTTGAAATCTAAAAACGCTAGCCAAATAAATCTGCATTGGTTGTTAAAAAGAATTCTAACCACAAAAAGCCCGTGAACAATAAAACCTGCTTCTTTCTTCGTTACATTAACAAGTGTTGATGCTCTCAGAGGTGAAAAAAAAGTTCATTTCCAGTGACACCGATTCAGAACTAATTTTCAGATTGGATTTGTTTGATTTACGCCTATTGCCAGTGAGATATCAACTGATTTCCTTTTGAATTCGAAGGACAGCGTGGGACGGAATAGGGGACCCAACGGAAAGTTCACTATAATGACGTCTTGAATAAGTGTGACGAAATTACGCAGTGTCCCTGTCCCTGTCCCTGTCCCGGTGTGTGTGTGTGTGATATTATGTGTATAGAAAGAGAGTAAAGATTTCAGAGGCCCAGATGGCTCAACAAGTTGGATATCATTCAAAAACAATTTAGGACAGGGCTATCGCAACGCCTTTATGCAGGATCCTTGTTCGCGTTCAAAGGAGATATTTTACCAGTGTGTTGCGTGTACATATCACTTTTGGTATAGATTAATAACTTTGGCTGCACAATTGAACATTTCTACACTTACCTGAATTTTGCAGCATGACCTAAGCACCATTAGAACTAATCTCCTCGCTGACATGTATTGTTGATACGAACGAACGAGATTTTAGTCTGCCGAAGCAAGTCAGCTGCACCATTACAGACATGTATAAATCGCGTTTTATGTAGATATGTTTAAACTTTTATTTTTAAATCTGAGTTTTATGAGATTGAATTGATAGTAGCGAAAATTAAGCAGTTGGAATTCTCGAAGTTTAGTTCCAGAGACAGCCCGCTGCTAGTTTGATTACAACGACTGCTAAAGATTCAGTCAATCAGTGTGCTAAGTAACGAATGCAAACATTGTGCTTTTCAACTTGTAACGTTTTCTAGGGTGTGCTGGAATTCTAGGGAAGAAATACGAAATGCATACGCCTAGTGCAGACCCTCACCTTTTCAATCAAAAGGTACACGACCAGCAACTGAACACATTTATTGAACTATAAACATTAGAATGAAAGCTGAGGAAAGAAAGGTGCAGTTGAACAAATACGTAACAGTGCGTGTGGGTGTATGTGCGTGATAGCAACAGTTTGTGACACGTAACAATTCTCTGAACAATGTGTAATGCTACTAGCATACAATTAAATTCATATGAAATTGCGTGATAACACAAAAGACTACTTGCGGGGAAATGAATTATCCAAAACCGGAACAGAACAGTTAATCCAAAATCGTTCTCATTAGGTAATGGCCCGCAGAAGTAGCCCGAACAAGATGGGATAGTTGACACGGATGATGCAGTTCGTTGAGACGCAAATGTCCTGACTGGCGAGCGTAGATCTGAGAAAGTCTGTAGCAGGGTCAAAGGTGATCTGTGAATCCAGTAGTACCGTGCCAGAAGAACTCAGTAGATAGGGCTTGTCCAAAGGTGTCAGGGACACTGGTTACGAACCACGTATCGTACAGCTAGTCCGTTAGTCCTTGAAATGTCCTTGCTTAACTGTCACAAGTTAACGCTCGGTTCCTCATAGATTTGAGATCTATGAGGAAAGTCACTTTAACAAGTGGAGGAATCCGTTTGACTGTACACTCCCAGCCTACTATTAGACTGTTTACAATGAGAGACAGGTTCACGGTGATGAATACTGACAACTCAGCCGTTAAGTCTTACACCACTGAAGACTTAGCGTTATCTTATACTTCTCTCATAAGACGAAGAAAAGTTGACACATAACTCGCTGTAGAAGTGTAAAAAATCCTTCTCCCGGCGAGTAATGAATTAATACGGTTGTCCCGCAATAGTTAACTATGTAGCTATACGGATACAGCCTTCATAGTAGA
Organism: Lanistes nyassanus; assembly: GCA_004794575.1. Classification (NCBI taxonomy): domain Eukaryota; kingdom Metazoa; phylum Mollusca; class Gastropoda; order Architaenioglossa; family Ampullariidae; genus Lanistes; species Lanistes nyassanus. The sequence continues at coordinate 108,043 of SMGT01009877.1, read as the reverse complement.
GCATATAGCGAACGGTTGACCGTTGATAATGGATTCGTGATGAGACGACTATTTCGCTTCTCGTCACTTTCTTTCCACAAACGCTATTTTTTCTGCACGAGTAAAGTCTATACGAGAATATGTTGGATAACCGTTAACAAGTTTCACAGACTGGTAACGCGTCTGACTCCTTCGTCTCTCTAGACCCAACTGCCCAAAGACGTTAAATCCACCCCAATGTTTCTCCCGTTCCCCTGCACGACCAAATTAACATCTACCCATTGGTTCCGGAATCCTGAGTCTTACGCGATTTTGTTAAAGAACACGTGACATCTTTCCTTTTATCACTACGTAACTTTATGCGTCACTGCCGTGTCAACAACTCTTTGAATGAAAGGAGTACATAGTTATGTGAAAGATACAATGAAAACCAACACAGTGCTGAACCATAGCGCTGCAGAAAACCTTTCATAACGCAACACAACTAACGAACGCAGAAGAAACATTAAAGAAGTGTCCTTTTATTCTTGCTTTAGTTCTGGTAAGAAGGTTTGATAAATACAGTAAAAGTTTAACGCAGAGGGTCTGCGTTTTCGTTAACCGTGTGCAAGGTCTTGGGCTTACAACAAATGGAAACGCCTAAATGCCACATTCCCACTCAGCGTACAACCGTCTCAGGTCTTTCCTACGTGGTAAAGAATTTAAGTGTTCTAAAATCAGAAATTTAGCGATACTTGCAAGCTTCAAACATAACCTCTGTCACCAAGGCTACGTAGTAACATACCGCTTACCGGCTGCTCGATCTAAAAGAAGACGTTCGGGAAGGGAGAATACCCTACACAGTAGCCCCCCCCCCTTCTGTCTCACTTGGTCTATTTCTCAAGATTTGACTTGTTTATTTGGAGATAAATTATGTAAACTAACGATGTACCTAAAAACAGAGGCACGTTGCAGCTGGAATAAACTACCCCAATGGGTTGTTACGACCGTCAGGGATCCTGGCACTTTCCAAGCGCTAGCTAGTTTCCGCTGCTGGACTGAGTGACAGGCCCCAAGATAACGGCTGGCTACCACAGGGAAGTTGGCCTTATGTTCCTAACAGACTGTAGTAACGGTGTTCGTTGTGGTCAGAAGTCCGTTCCCACCTTCCACCATATCTCCTGCTCGCAAACAGCTAGAAAGGAGAGTGAGGAGGGAAAAGCAGAGGTGAAACAACCCCCCCCCCCCTTAGCATTCAGCAGCGTTAACTGCTTCAAGGCTCCTCGATCCCTCCCCCACCCACCCCCACCTCCTGGCTTGTAATGGACGTCGTTCCACTCACACGTGCGGCTGGTTTCGCGGTCGAACAGCAAAGGCAACAAAAGCTGCGCATTAATTTTGTGGGCAAATGAAGCTATTTTCGTCCGCTAGAACTTCCCTGTGTGGTCGATTCTAGCGAGAATTAACGCTTTTCGCAATCGTCCTTTGTGATAACAAAATCCTGCAGTCTTTCTAATCAGAACATTAAACGGTGCCTACACTTTCCGATAATAATGGTAATTATACCGATTATATATATATATTACAGTAGCCTACCATGTTCTTTGGAAGCTGGAAAAATTACACCCTCATCTGGTCTCATTCCCTCCGTTTCTCCTGACTTTCCTCCTCTTTCTTCCTTCCTTCGCCCCTTCATGCGTCCCTGAACCATTTCTTTTCGTTCGGTTTCAGGTTGTCACAGACTCTGATACTCTTGCTCGGGTGCACTGCGTGTTGCGTTTATTAACAATGACGCGCTTCCATTTATTGGTCGTATTCATTTCACTTGTGTGTGACGTGTGTGGCACTCGTGTCTGCAAATATTGGAATCAGCCTGCTTCGTTCCCGTGGCTTCCCACTCTCCCCAACCAGCCAACAATGGGACCAAGCGCGGACAAACACGCACGCAAGCAGGAAAACGCGTGCACCCACCTACACACGCACTCACGAACTCAGCGCACACACACACACACACTCTCTCCACACACACACACACAGGGGAGAGATAGAGAAGACTTTTGAAGTAACTGCTTCGTGTTTTGTGCACTGAGATTTGCTGATGCTAATACATCTCCCGAGTACACCCACTCACGTGGACTGTGTTACTCGCCTGGCGTACCCTCGAAATCGCGAAGAGACACTTCAGGACGTTTGATTGAAACTGAAAGTCCCATTATCCCCAACACAAAGCACTCCACATGGTTTGTCGAGAGAAAATGCGCTCGACTTGCACTGTCTGGATGGTTTGGTTCAAAATACAGATTATCGCATCGATAGCTGTTCGCTTATTAAAGTTTATACAAATGTAGTTTGCAATTATCGTTATTCTTGTTTAATGGCAAACTGGCTTGTACAGAAGTGCTGGTAAAAATAATAGGTCGTTCTTCCCGAATAACTCTGCCAGTTATTGAAAGCATTTTATGTAAATGGAATCAATTTTTTGCGTACACGAAGGAACAAACCCCAGTCAGCTGGACTAACTTCGTTGCTTGTGCTGGTCTAACCTGCCGGGAAGTGACCGCGTGGGATGATTATGTAACAGCATGTTGTACAAACGCGGGCTCCGTCTGTTGATTTAAGACGGTTTCAGCTTGCATGCGGATCGTTAACGTGTTCTGCTTGAGGACGATACTGAAGTATTGTGATGTCATTTTTACCTGTCTGCTTGCAGGCCTGCGCCCCTCGCTACGTGTATTTCTCAACAACGCTCGACAAGCGGGAGCCAGTGGGAACCTGTTACGTGTCCAAAGCGTCTTCCACGGAGTATCAGGAATTTTCACCTTGCCGGGCAGGTAAAACGACTCTTACCTGTTTCACTTTCGCCTCATTTCGCTGAGCTGACTGTTTTGTTGGTTTTCCGACCTCGCCATTCCTGTGCAAGCTCTGTGTGTCGTTTCTGTGCTTTGCTGTCAGAATCCCGATCCAGAGCCGGGTTGCGTTACCATTCGTATCTGTTGAACATAGTTTAAGACAGACATAAAGTACACACGGCGAGCTGTCCGTTGATAACTCTGACCGGAAAAGCAGATACGAATGATCCTGGAACCCAGTGCTGGAAAGACAGTGTCATTTATTACTTTTTTTCGTTGAGTTGTTTGTCTTCATATGTAATATTTGCAGGCTAATGAGTCATTAGATTTTTTAGGTGTCTTATTATCTAAATAACATTACCTTCATTTTTTCAAGTGTATAGAAATCCAGCATAACTCATATAGTATTAAAGATCTTGTACACCTGATATTTTCTAAGAACAGCGGGATCTGGAGTCTGATAATTCCACCACCTTCCCCTACTCCCGCCCCTTGGGGGTTTTTTTGGGGGGGAGAGGGGGGAGGAAGGAGACAATTGCAACAGAATGATTGACTGTGTCGCCGATTAAGCATTATAACAAATTTCAGAAATGTTCTGTGAAATTTTGAGAATTGTATCGTGATGTCGATTTACATATGTGCCTACAGTAAAGTAACTGAACCAAGTGTTACTGACAAATATAGACGAAGCCAACGTTTTTGACACGCCTCATCAGGACTGAAGATAAAAGACTTGTCTGAAGGAAACAGAAACACATGCCGGAACATGGCAGCACAAACGAAGCAAATGTGCAAGATCTGATGTGTCCGACAGATAAGTCATTATCTTAATGAGGTGATTTTTTCTTGTTATATCTATATATGCTCGTTTTTGTCAGTCCTGATGAAGGGGTAATGCCCAGAAATGTCGACTTCATCTGTGTTTGTCCATAATACTCCAGTTACTTTGTTTGTACCACAGGCTTACATTTCAAGTAGAAGTCGCTTGTTCCTTTTATGTGCCTAAGCGGCGCAGACTTGTAACTTTAGGAGAAACGAGTCTATTTGTCTCTAGTCTTTCCTCAAATTTCAAAAAAAAAAGAGAAAAAAACCCAGAAGATTTGGGAAACGAAGAGGAGGAATACTCGGAGAAGGAAGACAAGCAGAAGAAGGGACGGAAAAGAGAAGGAATTGAAGGAGAGTGTTGAAGAGTTATCGAATGATGACCAGCGCAACAACTCGCTACCGATCGTGACGCATTGAAAAATGGGGATGCGACTTCAGTGAGTCATGAGCTGATGCCACAGCTAGAGGGACCGCCTGCTGTACGAAGGTTCCAACACTTGGCTGCTGCCTGCCTGTAGACTTACACGGGACTGACATGTTTTTCTGGGTCACGGTGAAGCTGGGTGGATGGGAAGGCTCCCTTGCCTTTGTAGCTACCTGTATACTTTTGGCATTCCTGTCTGACTCATGGCATGGGAGGAAAACGTGCACACCTCGCACAGAGTGTCAGGAAGCTGGTTCGTAAATACATCCCTCCCCTTCCCGTAAGGTGTGGGGGAGTGGTGATGCCGGCTGTGTAGTCCTAATTACCAGTGTACCTAGCGATGAAGCTGATGTATGCACTTACCGAAAATGCGCGGTTTCGCAGCAAAGATCAGGAAGCCACGCACATCTTAGCAAACTGCCGAAAGTTTCAGGAATAATATGTTTGCTTCCTCATCGCCGAAAGCACGCATTTTCAAGCAGATGCTACGGGGGGTTACTTCTTGGCTGCAGCACTCCTGCTTGCAAATCTACTAGCTATAGATGCTAACGAAACCCCACCTGTTTGTTCCTCCTTACTCCTCCAACATGACATTTCCTCGACAAAGACTTGCTGTAATTTCACACAGAGCAACGGAAGTGGGGTGGTGGTGGTGGTGTAAATGATGTAAATCCTATCACGACCGCCACCCCACCCCCAAATCCTTTTATTAGCAAATCTTTGATCGCGTTCGCAACTTACCGCATTTTTGTTCTGAAATCAGTAGAAAAGGGTTCGAACATCAGACTTAGCAAGCCATTGGAAATGAGTTATTACCTGAAACATATATTAGCAAAAGCTTCAGTTTGAAAGCAGTCAGCACAACTTCGGGCTTCCTCTAAAATGGCTTAAACGTATTAAACAACAATTGGAAATACTTATTATTTCTTTAATCTGCACCTATGTTATTTGAAGACTGTCATGTGCGCACTGAATGACGTTCGCAAATTCACAGAATAGCAAGATAAAGACGCCAAACAGA
>SMGT01009877.1:87830-102005 GCA_004794575.1 Lanistes nyassanus | reverse complement strand
ATTTTAGAGGAGCAGTGCCTCCTCGCAGTGATTTTGCACAATGGTGGGGGTGGGGGTGGGGGAGGGGGAGGGAGTGGGCTCCTATTACGAAGCAATGTACTGAAAGAACCACCAGACTGATGGCTGCAGTAATGTGGCCAGTGAGAGCAGGCAGCTTAATGTTTCATCGTCGCCCGGGTAAGAGACTACGGCTTTTACCATTTAAATTTACTCTCGTTCGTCTCGACGATTTCCTGGTGTTTCGGAATTACATGTCTGTCAGATATTAGTTGATGTAAACATTTAAAGAGTAGCTCGACCTTTCTGTTGTTGTCTCGTGGCAACCTTTAAATAGGATCCCGAAGTCCAAAGGGTCTTGCATGAAGCCTTCATCATTGACGCACTCACTGACGCACGCACTAACGCAAGGAGTCGCGAAGGATGAGAAAGATTGACGATCGTAAATAAATGTAAAAAATACTCCAAGGTTCAGTTTGCAGCGCTCGCGCACACGTACATGGTTTGGAACGATTCCTGCATCTCAGGAGCTCTTGCCCAAGGCTGAGTAGCTTACTGGTGGAGTATCGGATTCACGTTTCCAATGTGTTCCGGGTTCGAATCCCAAAGGGCCTGGAGTTAAAGCATCGTAACATTAAACTGCCTCTCCGCACTGTCTGATCTTACTGCAGCCATCAGTTCGGTGGACACGCCAGTGTATAGTTTAGGCATAGGGTCCCATCCTTACATAACCGCGCCTTGAGAGGGCCTAAGCTGTTGGCACGACGTTAACCTACCAAAAACAAAGTAAAAAAAACCACTATCAACCAAATCCTTTCCTTCAGTCACTAGCAAGCTCTCCACATAGTCATGCTTTCTGACACTCCGTCATTTTTCCACTGCACAAGCAGTATGACTGCGTGCGCACCTCTTGCCTCAGAAATTGTAGCAAGCTTAAATCAACATTTTTTTCAGTTTCAGTTTCATCCCCTCACCATAATCCCCCATCCCGCATGTTAGTCCGCATTCATCTTTTCCATATTTTTGTCCACACAATGTGCTTACACCAAAAGCAGGAACACGCTATGACATTTACGGTAGTGCGACCGCATGCTGGCGCGCGTGGAAACGCATCACTAGATTCCGAACTTGCGTCTTTTTGAACTTAGGCTTCTCACCAGTTTCATCATGTCGCTGTGTTGTCACATTCCCTTATCCTCCTCATCATCCACGCATAGTTGAGAGGGGATTGTAGTGGCACGGTTTTCGCCGACTCTCGCACATTATGTGGCTGTTCTTTGTGTGATGGTTTCTGGGTACTAACCTTGCCTGTGTATTTTTGCATGGGGAACCCGTACTCCTCCCACCCTCTAGCTGTAGACGCCAGCTGGATCAGCGACCAGTACCACAAACAGGGCTACTGCCAGGCCGGCTTCTCGGCGTCCTTCACAACCGTAAGTCAACAACTTCAACGACAGCGACAACTAAAACGAAATAAACAACGTGATCTGGTTGCGCCTGTATACTGAACTACCTGAATGAGAAGCGCCGTGCGAGCTCCAGCAAAACCTGACTGTTTGGAAGTGAACCGGGATGGCTAAAATAAAGTGGTTATATTTTTACACCACTCCCAGCGGGATAGTTGTTTTACCAAAAGTCAAAACACAAAAAGCTCTTGCAAATTTGAAAGATATGTCTAAAACCAGTGTAACATAAAGGCTAGTGCTTAAGAGAAAGAGAAAATGTCGGAAAACTATGATTAGGAAAAATGAAAGACATACTAAAAGAAATTTCAATTGAAGATAAACACAAAAATCTGGGTGGGGGTAAAATTGATAGAAGAAACCCCGTTTCCCTGTATCAGACTTCTGTTCCTGCTTCTTGTGGAACACATCAGTGCACACAATATGGTGGAAAGATATCATTACACGTGACAAAGCACAGCAGTGCAATGTAACCTGTGGCTAACCTGGCCTTGCTGTGTGTTTAGCGGTGGACAGACGGCCTCAGTCTGACCAGTTTGACAAACTTGGCTTTTGCCAGCTGGGAATGTCCACTGCTCTCTCGAGAGTAAGTTCATCAAACCTAATTACGCAAGGTCTGAGCGTAAGTGTGTATGTGGTATGTTAATGGCTATGTGCGTGTGTGCGCGAGTGTGTTTTGAAAAGAAAGTAAAAGAGGAAATTATTTAGCTACATGACTAATTTAACTGTGAACTAGTCTTCTTTGAAAAAAAACACCCCTGTTAAATATAGCGCCTTTCTTGTGTGAAATGGAGGCGTTCGTAGGTTTTAATTTTAACAGATGGTTTGTTCATAATTGCAGAATTCGGCAGAGTGCAAAAATGCAATTCTATGCTCATTTTTATCTCTAAAAACTGTAATCAGAACTCACCTCCCGCTGGTCCTATTCAGGGTATGCAGTATAACTTCTGGAATCCGCCTAAATTTTTCAATTTTTATTTTTATTGCTAGAACGACTCTCTCATTTATGTTGTTGTGTAGGCAAGATGGTGCCGCCGCCGCGCCGGAAGTAAGAAAATGTAAGCCTTTGATTGCCCTGAATTTATGCCGAGCGATTTTCAAGGAAAATGCAGATTTTGTATATTGCGATAAACGGAAAACTAAGGTGCTGTCTCATTAAAAAAAAATTCCCCAAGTACAAGATTATGAATAATTAACGCTTCTCATGTTGTGTGTGGTGGGGGGATGTGGGTGGAATTTTTGTTTTTTGGGTTGATCCATTTCCCTTTGTAGTACTAGTAATAAGTCTTTAAAGATACAGACTATTCTGGACAGCTGGTTTTTTTCGCCGAAATGCACTTCACAAAGTCTGAGTCACCTATTTCTGAGATATGTCGATCTCCGCCCAGAGAAAGAGGTCTACAGATGTTTGAAATAGGCACGCCCCTTCTCATTCTCGCCCCTTCCTGTAAGGGGCAGACAACTCGCCGCTTTTTAAAGCTTTGACAGAAATGACGGCAGTCAAACCACTCCATCGTATCCTGGAATTTAATAATACAACTCATGGTTGTTAATAATGTTATCATTACATGCAGTCTTTAAATTCGGTATAGGATTTTAATGCCTGGATTGGTGAATGTAAATTTATATCGTGAGTGTGCCTCTGTATAAGTGTGTGCGTGATTGTACGAGACAGGAAGGAGACAGGGGTAAGAGGTTTCATTCAAAAATCAGTCGTTGGGTGAGAAGATAAGAATGCTAATTCTATCTATTATTGCTTCGTGAAATGCATCTGAGTCGCTAAACAGCCGTGCAATCTTAAATTGGTGTAATTTTGTAATACTAGGTACCCGTCTCTCCCAACCGAAGTGTGTAAGTGTGATTTACTTTAAGATACCACACACACAAACACACACACACACACTACTATTTGATATTTTGGAAGAATTTCCGACTGTTTTAATTGGGTCATTCTTTCCATGTATACGCTAGTGATATGTTCTTTTCATTACATATCCTCATGATGTGCAACTGATGTGATTTGTGTAATATTGTGCCTGTGACAGTATGCATCCTGAAAAAGACTTTGATGTTTTAACCTTTCTGTTGTTATTAACTATAATCAGACAGCATGTTTCGGTGTCATTATACCATCATAAAAATTCAACAATCGTGATGATATTGAATGTTGTTGAATGTTAGTAAAGAATTACACATTTGTCAACCTTTCTTTCGCATCTATAGTTACAAAATGTTCATTTTTAAACTGGTACACAATCTTTCCACAGCACGTGACACAAAGAACAGATTCGCTATGTCTTTAAGTAATCCGTAACCTCATCATTTTCTTCTTCGTCGTCATCATCATCATCGTCGTAGTCGTCGTCGTCGTCACCACCGCCACCACCTCCTCCCCTCCCTTCTCTTCCCCCGCCACTGGCTCTTCCGCCTGTACTTCGCTGTTCTTCTCTTTCCTTTTTTTTTTTTTAAATTTTCCACCTTTGTTAGCGTTACCCCTAGAAACAGTCAAGTTTCGCGCTTTCATTGCACTGTTTTACATTTTATGTTCTAAATAAAACTGTAGAGGCATTCCTTCTGCCAGCTTCAACGGTTCTTTTTAAAAAAAAGTTTGTAAGTCAACGAGGCTAGACTTTCTGTTGAACCAGGGGAGCCACTAGACGTGCTTCTCTCCCCTGCATCGACTTCACTCGCCTGCATCCACTTCACTCCCCTGCATCGACTTCACTCCCATGCATCGACTTCACTCCCCTGCATCCACTTCACTCCCCTGCATCCACTCCCCTGCATCCACAGCAGATTTTGAACTTGCAAATGACGGTTTTACGTCATCCGACCCTTTTCGTTCGCGTGTCCAGGAGGGAAACCACGACAACGTCATTCGAACGTACAATCCCAGGAAAAATATCAGTCATTCAGGATCCAGATCCATCTTACTCCATTCACAGGCAAAGAGATCCTAGAGTATTGAGGCCGGTCACGTCCTGTCAGGATTTTTTTTAATAGAGAAGGACAAATTGCAGCGGTGCCGTCTGAAGGGGGGTGGTCAACTGGTCGGCCGGGGTTCTTAGCGGTCTGAAATGTTAGAGGCATGTGTGAGACCCCTCAGTTGACAAGGGAAGCCATTCATTTTGCAACGTCTGATGCCGCGTGCCTGTCAAGGATGTGACTGTTAAACTGATCTGGCAATCTTCTCCCATCTCACTCACCCAAATAACATTAAATGGTGTCGGATGTCTTGCGTCCTGCAGTTTACTTCAATGAGTAGAGACCTACATATATGCATCCACAGGCTCGCCCAGTTAAGTATAGGTTTTGAATACACCCTGGAGACATGAACTTGTTTTCCCTAGTTTTTGAAAACATTTTTTTCCACCTTAATCTCGTTATAATGGGACTTCTGTACACTAAAGCATTCATCACGTCTAGGTTAAACAGCAGCCCCATTCTGCTCGCGACCTGTGTCGCTGCGCGAAAATGTTCGTTTATACAAAGAGGGAAGGTAGTATACCCCCCTGTCATAAACAAACACTTTTATGCAGGGAAACTGCCTTGGCTGTTTTTGTTGTTTTGTTGGGTTTTTGTTTGGTGGCGCGGGGGGGGGGGCTTGTTACATATGACATGGCTGTGCTGTTGTACATTGCTAAATCTGGCTGTTGTCAATGTTTGTTTAGTGCCCATTGAGCTAGTCTGGTACCATATATCTTGTTTATTACAGTGCATAAACTGAAGGCACAGATGCACATTTTGGTACACTGGACATCTTTTGTGATTGAAAAGTGACCTAAATTGTCTGAATATCAGAGCAATAGACAGGGTTCCAGAAAACTTTGTGTGGGCAGTGGGGTGGCGTTGTTGAGTAGGTGCACGGAGGAAAAGGAAGGTAGACATAGGTGGTAGCAACTTTAATTTTCATGGAAGTAAACTTGTAATTGAACTTGTAGGGCTGACTTTTATAATGCGGGAAGTCTATACTCGAGAGTCAGACCAGTCTGCAAAACTTTTAGTGGATTTGCATAAAGAGGACATTGTTTTATATGCGTAAACGTTCAAGAGCTCTGTGGGTGTGACAAATGTGCCTCTGTGCGGAAGAATATACTACTTGTGGAGCTGATTTGGCGTGGGCAAACCAGTCAGTTCAATCGCAAAGCTATTAAACCAAGGCTGGATAAAAGAAGGCTTGGTGGTGGTGGTGGTGGTGGTGGTGGTGGTGGTGGTGGTGAGTCCAGCTATCCTCTGGTTTGCTGCCGCCCCTGCTGCTGCTGCTGTTAGTGTTACTGGTGGTGTTGTCTATCGTTTAACATGTTGTACGCTCATTCTCGCCGCCAGGACTGTGGGGTTATCATAGGCAAGGCTCCTGTCAAGCTGGTTTTTCAGTATCCCTCTCAGAAGTGAGTTTATCGTTGTCTGCCCTTGCTGCTGCTGGCTGGAATGACTCTTTCGGCTTTGTTTCCCACCCCAGCCCCTCTCGACCCTACCCACCCTCTGACCTTTAACCTTTTCTTTACTAATGTTTGGTTGCGTACTACGCTGTCTTCGTTTCCCGTTCAGAGCAGTTCTTCTTTGGTTGCGTGCATGTGCTAAACGATTTGTTGTGAATAACCAAGGTTTACACTCGAGCACGCACGGGCACACGCGGACATTCATTAACCGATCTTTAGCACACAGCAGCGTGTTTGTGTACCTCTAACGTGTCTTCTCCTCCCCTACTTTAACTGTATGTCTGTGTTTGCTTTTGTGTGCATGGGAGAATTTGCATACAGTGTGTGTGCGTGTGTGCGCGCGCACGTACTTGAGAGAGAGATGATGATGGACTTGCACGTGCTCAAGATTATGGATGTGGTTGCCTCGAGATTTTCTGAGCTTTTGACTTTCGTTTTTAATGCCCTCGTGCATTAGACTGGTTTCCTTTTAACTGCATTTGGTTTTTGTTCGCCTTTATTTGGAATTAAATCGCTTTTTACTTCAGTATCTTTCTCTCTAGCACGATAGGCGAAAAAAAACCCCGATGAACATAACTTTAGAGTACATATGTTTTCCTGTTCATAGACAGACCAAAAACATAACTTACCCAGCATTAGTAAATATCTAGCATGTTTACATACATTACATAGGTATCATCCACTTGTACGAACTCAGAGAGAGGGAGAGAATTGTTTCAAGATCGTTATATTTAAGATGGAAGAAATGTGATTAAGGGACACAACTTTTCAAGAAAACCAAAAGAAATTATTTCAGGATCTTACACTTAAAAGTTGAAAGAAATGTGATCACGGGTCAATTATACCTTCCACCCCCTTCCCCCGAAAAACCGAAACAAAAACAAAAAACCAGAAACTGTTTCAAGATCCTACAGTTAGGCTGAAAGAAAACCAAGAGAAATTATTCGATTACAGTGCTACAACTAAACTGGAAGAAATGTGGATGAGGGCAAGTGATATCATTTCAAGAGAACCAAGAGAAAATATTTCAAGATCGTACAGTTAACCTGAGAGAGTTGTAATTAAGGGTGAGTAATACCTTTTCAAGAAAACCTGTTTATAGGTATTGTGCACATCCTTTAGATACCTGTCAGGTCCAAGAAGAATCAGGAGAAACTGACTGGCTGACAGGCGAACTGAATTAAAGAGGAGAAAGTAATCTGGTGAAACATTAATTGCACTTGAGCTCGGTTCCATAGCTGCCAGTTTCGTCTGCAAAGAAGCGAACAATACTTTAGAGTTCCTCTAAAAACAGCACGGATCACTGAGCGGGTTTATTTTACACCCAGTATGGTCCAGATCACGTTGATAATCTCTTCGTTTCCTTCCTTCTTTTCTATGATATTCTCAGATTCTTTTCAAATTGTACGTCTGCGTGTTAACTGCATGCCTTCTCCGTGTTTTCTGAATTTCTTTGAATTAGTTCAGAGAAGCGACACTGCTTCAGTTACAAGAGTAAGATCAGAGTGTTTCCCCTTTCATGTTTAATAACAGATGCATGCGTGCATTAATGTGTGCTGGGGCTTGATCGTGTGATATGGAACGAATGAGTGGGTGAATCAGCATGTAGGTGAACACAGTACAAAGGAAATGTTATTGGAGATGGCAAACGGGATAGCTTACAACAGAAACAGCATCATAAACCATAATTTCGTGCCTGTCTTCACTGGAAAGTGGCTTTCACGAATGTAATAGGAAATGATACTTATCCTTCGTCTCTCAGGTCTTCTGAAATGGCCATTAAACTGAGCTTGTATATTTTTAGAGAGAGAGAGAAAAAAAACAGAAAAAGAGAGAAGAAAAAAGAGATAAGGATAGCGATGCTTTTTCTGCGAAACATCCTTAAAGGGTTTTTAAAAAACAAAGTTGTATTTGTCTAACACTTAAACTTAATGAAATAAAAAAGAAAGGCAAGATAGGGTTGTAGAGAAAAAATAACATGCGAGGGAGGGTGGGGAGCAGGAGAGAATAGTTCAACGTGGGAGTGTAAATATTACAGTGGCGCCTTTCAACGCCAGACTGTGACGTCACTTTATAATGTTAAGATTGCTGTATAATGTGCTTGTACTTTGAAAGGAATTAATTTATAATAGGAGACAACTAGTAAATGTTTACCACATTTCTGCAGCGGTATGATATGTGTACGTAAGTACGGATGGATGGATCGATGGGATTTTGAAATGTTTGGATTAATGGTGTAAGTACTGTCTCCACAGAATGGCAAGAAGCTGTTGATCGGGGCTGTTGGCAGCTGGTACTGGCAAGGTAAGACAGTGTGTGCCCTACCATAGGCTGCAAAAGCATCGGAACATTTATGTTTGTTGTGAAACCTTGCCTGCAACTAATTGACCCACGTACGTCCCAACATTTCGCTGGGTTCCGTGTACATGCGCATCCAAAGTGCAAATGTCAGGGGTGCAGAAAGGTCAGGGAAGTAATGGAAACCAATGTTATTCCACCGGCTTGTCGGGGAACGGACCAAAAATACCACGTGATCTCTAGCTCCTTCGTTGACTGTAACGCTTGTTCAAAAGAAATTTCCATTTAAAAAAACTTTAAAGACACGCCCGCGTGGCTGATGTTTTTCAAATGGCTGGGTTTAGTTCATTACAAGATATTTACCCCAAAACTTTGAAAAATCTTTTATTTTCGTAAAACACATGCTTACAGACATCGTCATTCCCACATCGCCACAGTAAGGTGTATAACAGCGACGTCGTATTGATGTCTCATTTGTATATTTTTCCAGCTGTCCCATTAGCTCAACCCTTTTCAACACAAATGTATCCGTGTTTCAACGTTCTCTTTTCCTTGAGTACAACTGTTTGAAGGCGTGTGTATCGTGAACAGAAAGCAACTATCATCTAAAAAGTTTGAACATAAGTTTCTTCTAATGAACTAAAGATATTTATTTTAAAAGTCTGCATATGCACTCTGGCGGATTTTAAATATTGACGCTTATTTTTTAACATCTTGTTAAAACTGCCATAAGAAACAAAAACCAAACCAAAACATAAAAAACAAACCACAACAACAACAACAACAACAACAACACACACCACACACACACAGCCAGCGCCAAATCGATTTCTTCTCATGCTGTAGTCCAGATGGCGTCAAATGTAATTGTTTTTAAACCTTACTACGTAGGAGAGGGCAGCACGAAACATCCGTCTGACAAGTATATGTTGCACGAAATGAGAAGACGTTCTTAACACAAACTATGAACCAAATGGGACTTTGTGTGTGTGCTTGAAATGGGAAGCTATTGTTAGTGGAAGGACTGGAGACTCCCTGGAGAGCTAATGAAAACGAAATTGTGTGCAGGCCAGTTGTACAACTACAACAGCCAGGACAACAACAAGTTCATCTCAACCAATGAAGGGCCCGCTGAAGACGACGACAGTTACATGGGTACGTACTCTGGGTACAGTCACGATGGTTACGATTTTACCAATACTGCAGCCCCCACGCTCCCTCCAAACACGGACCGCCTCGGTGGTCTAGTGGTTAAGGTGTTCGCTTCCGAGGCGGGAGGTCGGTGGTTCGCCTCTCGGCCGAGTCATACCTAAGACTTAAAAATTGGCAATCTAGTAGCTGCCCTGCCAGACGCCTGGCACTACAGGGAACAGTACTAGGACTGGTTGGCCTGGTGTCAGTATAATGTGACTGGGTGGGACTGAAGTCTGTGTTGTGACAGCAGTCCCACGTGATGCAGCACGTAAACTTTGTCTAAGCAGCACCGTCCTGATACGCACATAGTTTCCGGCGGGACGTTAAGCAACAAATTCCCCCCCCCTCCCTCCAAACATGGCCATTTTTTCAGTTACCTGAACGACGTATTTGTACGACGGATCTAGGGAATAGACCATAGACCTGTTGTTCTGGCATCTCTCTCTGCACACCTATCCATCCTGTACTATCTCAGTTTCCAGCTCTGGGTTAGGCTCGTCAGCTGTTTTGCACCACTCAGAAAGTGATTAGTTCACTTTCCATCGGTCTTTTTTTAAAAAAACCTTTGATACATGCTTTATCCTGTCGCCGCCGGGCCATGTCAGTGGATGTTGACAACCTCAGCGTGTGGCGCGCTTCTGATAAGCACGCGCTATCCGTCAGGGTGGTTGCAGCTGCTGTCCACGCGACGCGGGACTAGCGCCGTCAGGGCCACAGAACGCGTGTACGGTCGTGCTGAACTGAAACCTCGCCAAACGTCGCTGACTGGAGTGATGAAAAATCGCATTTCGTTGCTGAATCTGAGAATAGTGTTCCCCTGCAAACAATGGCAGCAGTTGGCTGTGGTTCAGTCCCTCCCTCTTTCCGGGCTGCATGCACACGAGACAACTTTAAATGCATAGCTTGTCGAGAAGGGAGGGAGGAAGAGGATGGTTCAAAAATTCATGTAGTTACCGCACCACCACCCCCCGCCGCACCGAGTTTATGGAGCATGTCCTGATTGTCCTTTGCGAGTTATCTTCATTTTCCTTTCTTTGCCATTTTCCCCGATGTTCGGTAAATGCCGACTGTTTTGTAAATGCTGGAAGTAAATTTATTTGCGAAGCTTTACGAGAGAAAAATGTAGTGCGTTTGAAAGGTTTTGAACTCGTTATTCCTGCTTATTATCACTCACAGCAACGCTGAAGAGTATTTCCGTGCAAACAGGTTCAGAAGGCAGGTTCAGTTGGACACCACAGACAACCAACTGAGACCGGGCTGCGAATGGGTTTTTTTTTTTTCACCCACGCGAGTTCCAGGCCCGCGCCTGCGCAGGCCATGAACCTTTCATCCCGTTCAGCGCAAAGACACAGGCTTAACTTATACAGGAAAACAGAAGCCCTACGTAATACCAAACACTAACCCTACCCAAATCCCTCTCCCCTCCAAAAAAAATCACAAGTTAATTTGGGTTTCGAACCTGCCACATAACCGTAAAAGTCAATGTCTGTAACACTCAGTTATCGGTCACCACGGATTGGCCGCTTCACTGTAACTGTAAGAAGTGACGCTGTGTAGATGTCACGGTTTGATCTATAGTCATCTGTTGTTGTTGTTGTTAGCAACCGAGATGCACATGGGCAGCGCCTTGGTAGGTCTGCGCATCCGTGCCTGGAACACCCGGAACTCACGTGGGAGAAAAAATTGCGACCAGGCTGGCTCAGCAATCTGTGTTCATAGGATTGCTTGTAATGGGCCACTTACTATCAGCGGGTACTATCAGCAAGTCCCAGGCACCTCAGCACGAGTCCTGTTTAAAAGACACGGAGAAGACTGGACAAGTCGACCAGCTATCAAAGGAAGTGCGCTACATTCGGCTAGGATTTTCCAATCCTACGATAGGCAACAACAACAACAAAAAAAAAAAGTCAAGAGGAAATAGTCTATTAGCAAAAGTCAAGAAAAAAATTCAAACGAAGTAAAATCAATGAAAAAGTCCAGACATTTCCTTCGACTCTCTCCCCCTCCCCCGCACCTTGCGTTGCGATTAAAGTTAACTGTGGACTTTTTACTGTGGACTTATTTTCCTTTTACCATTTCTCCTAATGGTATGTGCTCGGAATAAGATATTAGAAAGAGAAGATTTCGCGATTGTACACACTGTATGAATGCATACGTAGAGAATGCTGAGCTTTCAAAGATTCTGATACGAGAATAAAGTAATCACAAACATATCACTGGTACGATGTCAGACATGAGGGTTTGTTTTTTTTTTTTTACAAAATTTTACAGAAATTTTGAGTGCGAATTAAGTCCACACGATGAGGATGCTGATCTAGTTTCACTTTCTCCTAAGGGAAACGGCATTTTAGGCACAAATTCAATGTGCAAGGGGGGTGCGGGGGGGAGATGAGAGACTTTTAATTTTGTATCTTGACATTTTCCTCTTGACTTTTTTAACTGCTCACCAATACTGCACAGCACGTTCTTCAGTTGTACGCGCCAGACACACGTGCAGTGACAGTGAAAATACTTGACGAAGTGGGTGAAGTATCAACCACCAGAAAAGGGTGTGGCTGTGGCTGAGGTTTGCACATCCTCTGACTATTTTTGTCGTTGGGCGTTCTCCTTGAATGGGCAGCGGGTTTGGTTCATTCCACTGACGACAAGAAAGAACCAGGAGGCGTGAACACTTGTAGGAGTGGTGATGTCAACATCGGCGCCATCAGTCGGAAAAGGAAAAGTTGTAGACACCACCCTCACCAGAACCAGCAGCAACAACAAGAGAAGGTAACCTTCTGTGTGTCAAGTACCGAAGCTGTATCCTACACATACCATAGGAGCTCCGTCGTCACAACCTGTCGTCAGTCCCGGCGGCGAAAAGTTTTTAATTTTTATCCTTCGCGAGTTCCCGGTGTCTGGGTAACTCGCCTTGGCAGACTCGGTGGACATGCGCGCTCAGCTGGCTGCGTACACCGTCCGCTGACCTGTCGACTAGGTCAGAGGGGAGCAGTGCACAAGCGAACCCGAACCGTGACGAACCCAATCAGGCGGCACGGACTGCAGCTGATCCAAGGATTGCTGTCATTAGAGATGGATGTGCCGAGGGGAGGCAGGGGGCCACTCGTCGGGATCGATAAGCTGCGGATTAACGAGGTGAGAGTGGCGTCTCCCTCTCGAGAGCGGCCGGGGACATCCGGTGTCAGAGGATGTTAGGCAAGGAAAACTGTCGGGTCGCCTATTGATTGGCAGCAATTAAAGCAGCCAAGTGGTGCTGCCACCAGTCTAGAGGCAGCACTTAACCGCATGAGAAACGGACAAGAAATAGACCCGCGCTCCCTAGAGAATCCCTTAATCGGTCGCGGTTCGAAGAACCTGGAAGCCGAGGGACACCGGATAGACCCCTAGATCGTGCACGACGGGATTCGGCCACCCGTTTACTTTGCAGAGCTTCGGCCGCAAACGCACATTTTCGTGAAATGATATGCGCTGCATTGTCTTTTCTCGTACGACGTTTCTAAACTTGGAGGCGGTTTGGGGAAGAATACCTTCTCATTTTTTTAAACTCCTGGAGCGGATGATGGTGTATTTAATCTTCAAACATCACTCTGTCTTCCTGGAGTTCCCGGCAGTCTCTGGTGCTTATACGTTTTCTTTGGGCTGCATGCAGACTGGCGATACTGCCTGTAGGCTGAAGTTGTCTGCTTTCTGAGCCTTGATGTTTTCATCAGAAACTTCAGGCAGGGCCTGTAGCAGATGTCGCTTGTTTCAGCTGCTTTTGAACACGTTTCCGGAGTAAGCAAGGAAACAACAATAGTCTGTTCCCAAAAACTCTGCTGTGAAACCTGTTGCTAAACGTGCTGTAGCGCGAATGGTGCGAAAAACACTTAACTGTCCCTCACTTAACTGTGAAATGTGGATACTACAGGCACATTTTTCACACATAAGTACCTCTTCTGCCTCTGCTTACACAAAGAGTCTCGATAATCCAAGCCCTGTGGAAGGTGTGAGTAGGGGTCTAATATGCCGTGTCAAGGCCAGCCGTTCTACTATTGCCACCTTACGTAAATTTTTTAAATCACGTTTTCTGGCTGACGAAGTTTTGCTGCTCATTGAGCAAGGGTCCTTGCCCTCCCGGTGTCCATTTATCGGCGTCCTGCTTGTGGTTCGACTGGTTTCGGTAGAGACGTCAGTAGAAAACTCGTTCACAGAAAGCTGTAGCACAGGGGTCAGTAAAACCGATTGTGACTCGTGTGTGTGTGTGTTGACTGCAGGTGTTCGCGTATTGCGTATGGACAGGCTAGCAGACATCGACCCACCTGCCTGACCGGCTGGAAACAACACGACTGCCCCTTTAACAAGCAACTCTATTCACATCTTATCTTCTCTGTTACTGTTTCAAGTCTTACATCTTTTCCGTTGCTGCTGAATATTTGACCCTCTCCGTCTCTCCATTACTGTTACATGGGTTACTTTCCCTGTTACGGATACACCTTACGGTCTTACTTTATCTGATACGTGTACTGTGACATGACTCATTTATGGCTGTTTGACGAATACACATCTTACTTTATCCGATACTGTGACATGACTCATTTATGGCTGTTTGACGAATACACATCTTACTTTATCCGATACTGTGACATGACTCATTTATGGCTGTTTGACGAATACACATCTTACTTTATCCGATACTGTGACGTGACTCATTTATGGCTGTTTCCTCGTGACATTCCAGGCTATGCCACCGCTGTCGGAGAATTTGACGGGGATGACGTTGAAGGTAAAGACTACTTTCAGTATGA
>SMGT01009877.1:46381-78997 GCA_004794575.1 Lanistes nyassanus | reverse complement strand
AGTCTAAGGTAATTTTGAGGGGATTCTTCTAGGTCAGTGTTAGTGTATGGCCCGCAGGCACTAGAGGAAGGTCTGCCAGAGGGGTTTGCATTTTGAGCCTAAAAATAGTTGGCTGTAGACTTAGTGAAGCACATGCAGTCAGTTCCTTCATTGTTTCTGTAAACAACATATCTTGTTGCTTTTGAAGAAATTTGTTGTTTCTAATAGATGCACAGTGCAGTAGGGAATCTTCAAGTGTCAGAAACACACTTAAAATCTTTGATTTCAAAGAAGCTTTAAACTATCACCAGTAAATGAAATTCGTCATCTCTCTCTCTCCCCATGACCTAAGAGATAAGTATATCCCCCACAAATAACCCAGTGCCCATCACCATTTCATCTGGGCAATAGTATTAAACATGTTACTAGAAATGTAGCTGACTTTATGCAGCTTTCATGGTGTATATGTCCAGCATTTAAGGCACCCTAGAATTCTATTTATCTGTAAAAATGTTTGTGTAATAATTTATATTGCTCACTGTATGAATGTATATGTTTACATGCATTGGATAAAGACCTGGCAAGGTGTTCTGTTCCTCGAAATGTGCTATGCACCTTATCGATAAAGTGAATCAATCAGTCAATCAATCTCTCTCTCTCTCTTTCTGAAGATGCTTGACCTATCAGCTTTCAAAATATGTATGTAAATCCTATATTTGTAATAGTTGCCACATAATTAGAGATATTTTCACAAGACTCTCAAAACTTTTCAGACAACCCTGTACAAAACATATGATGTGTGCAAATGCCTGACTTGTCTTTGAACTGCAAAGATCATTATGCATTAGCTGGCTTGCACTGACAAATGAAGATCTCATGTTACTGAATGTTGATTTGTGTAACTGGCTTGGCATGCATTTCAAAACATTTTTTAGAAAAGTTGATTTTGAATCATGGATAAATATAGTTTTCTATCTAGCTAAATGGTGGATTAATGCACAGTAGGATCTACATGGATTCAGCATGCGTTGCCACTCTTGCAGAGGAATTTGTCTTTTACACAAAATTCTGACAAGTGGATGAAAATTATGGCACATGCAGTCGGTACCTGTCTATAGAAGCTGGTGCAGCAATGACAAGCTTTAGTTTCATGGTGGCTGCCAAAGCAAGTAGGAGCAGGAGAGATGAAGGAGTCATTATTCTTTTTCACAGTTCTGGGTCTCTGTCAGAACAAGATTTGTTATTACTAAGCATTTAAAAAACACAGAAAAATGAAATAGTATTTTGCAAACTGTGTTAGGGGTTACTCTAAAGCAGTAAAAAAAGTAGATGATATGATGTAAAGAATTGAACTGTTATAATTTCTTTTAATGCCAGACAGATATTTTTGTTTCTGTTTTTCTCTACCTTTTGTGCTAAAAAAATTCCGTGAATACTCAAAATAATGCTACAGAGCAAACTTTAATAATTTTTATAAATATCCGGGTCTCTGAAAAAAAAGCACAGGGATTTTTTTCTGACTCTGTAAACACTCACCTTGGCTTTGGTTGGTGCAGAATGTTTGGCTGGCTTGATACTTGGATGCTTTTTATCTGAAACAGTCATGCCATATATCCTGTTCCGTGTGCCTTGTAAGTGTGGTTTTCCTGCTTTTTTAAAGAACTGTTCCTCGTAAGTCTTATCAGACATCAGCTTTTCTTCTTTTGAGTTATCACAGAGCCTGTACTGGTGATCATGAGGATTACAGTTCAGTGTAGAGCTTTGGGGTGGGGGATGGTGGGGTTGGAAGACCTGCACCACATTTGACTTTAAAGATGATGCAAACTGTGTCTTTCATTGTCAGATTTGCACTCGTATTTACAGCCATGCATACACACGCACACTCCTTCACTAGATTTAGTTTCCTGGTTTAAGATTTGTGCACACATATGTGCATCTGTGCAGTAATTCTATGATATTTCTGCAAAATCTTTAAGTTAGTTTGTTTTTGTGGGTTCAAAGGTAGGAAATAAATATCGAAGCCTGATAGAGAAGCAAATAGGTTTGCTATATACTTGTCAAGTTTTTACAGCATGCTGTACTCCTGTAGGGAAAACTGCATTTAAAGATGTGCACAGCATACAAGCTTGTTTTTGTATGGGAAAATGTAAGCGAAGTTTTTAAGTTGTTGGAAAAATGCACCAGAAGACAGTAGCAGGTGATTCAGGTTTGTTAATTTTCTGGCCTATGGTCTAGTCTGTGGTGAGAGTACTGCAGTAATACCAATCTCATGCTCTAGGCAAGGCTTGTCTGTACTTTTGGCCTGCACCATCAAAGAAGTAATGCCAATGTATATTTATTAAGTTCTGTGACAAGGCAATTTGGTTTTGTAAGGGTTCAACCATATCTTAAGGGCAACTTTCACGGGATGTAAGGACTGTATGTATAGTGGGTCAGGGGTTTGACAGGTAGTGGGTAGCATGGAAATACTGAAAGGGTCACCATAATGTTTTATAACATGACCCAAATGCCCCCCTTCAAAAAAAAGAGGGACACTTGAAGTGCACAGCCTTACAGGACAAATCTTGTACCAGTTGTAAGTGGTCACTCAAAACAAACATCATGTGACATCCATTACATTTATTATGGGCTATATTACCATTACACTTTGCACTTGGTATGCCTTGTCAGGAAAAGCTGATTATAATGATTATTCCAGCCAGGATAATGCTGTGGTCCTTACATTTATGGCAGAAAGGGTTGTATTTGACCCTTGTCCTTTGGAAAGAAGACAACCCCCACCCCCACCCCATCAGTACAGCCACAGTCACGAGAACACCAAATGTTCAGCTTCTTATACTGTGACATGTCCCTCGATGCTGATACCAAACCAAGTCCTCTCACTGGCTTGCTAGAGCTAGCAACTGATAGAACTCCAATTTAGGGAGTCCTGGACTCTTTACAAGGTGTGTGAAGGAATAGAGCTCAGATCAATCGTCACAATTAGAGATGACGTGTGTGAAACATACCTCTTCATTTCCTCACTTCAAAGGTCTGTGATCTTTGTCGTCAGATTATTTATGCCAAGGACGTGGCAGTTGGCCTGTCAACATTTGGAGGAGCTTTGTCTGGTGGCTGGGATCAGGATGGCAACCATTACCCAGGTATTACTAACACTTGGTAGCACATGGATGACAACCATTACCCAGGTATTACTAACACTTGGTATGGATGGCAACCATCACCCAGGTATTACTAACACTTGGTAGCACATGGATGACAACCATTACCCAGGTATTACTAACACTTGGTAGCACATGGATGACAACCATTACCCAGGTATTACTAACACCTAGTAGCACATGGATGACAACCATTACACAGGAATTACTAACACTTGGGAGCTCATGGATGACAACTGTTACCCAGGTATTACTAACACTTGGTAGCACATGGATGAAAACCGTTACCCAGGTATTACTAACACTTGGTAGCACATGGATGACAACCGTTACCCAGGTATTACTAACACTAGGTAGCACACAAGAAAGTGGTAATGATGATAAAATCATTTTTTATATGTACAGAAAAGAAACCCAGGAGCTTTTTCAGTTTGTGTAAAAATTAACCTCATTACGGTTTGTGAATATATAAAAGTATCACAAAGACAAAAATATTTTAGTAAATTCTTTAAACCAAAAATTAGAAACTTTCCTGGGAGATTGTAAAAAGTAAGCTAATGCAGCAAGCCAAGTTTGCTGACTTAAACATGTGATTGTTGCTCTGTGGTACAGATCTCATTGTTGGATCCTATGCTTCTGACAAGGCTGTGTTCTTAAAGTAAGTTTGTTGATATTAGATATAATGTTTTGAGGTCTTACTTCTTCGTATGTGTAAAAAGCTTATTGAAGTATGAGACTCGCTGTACCTAACTCTTAATCATTGAAAAGAAAACATCTGTGTACAGGACAAGGAGAGCTCACCCTGAGGTTTTCTTGCCGCTGTGATATGATCATTTAACCATCTAATGCATTTATGTGAATATTGGTAGTGTTGTACATAACAGGACGCGACCAGTTGTGAGGGTGTATGCCAGCCTGAAGATCGAGCCAGAGATTATTAACTTGGAGCAAAGGTCTTGCTCACTTGTTGACAGCACGCGTGTGGCCTGGTAAGCTGTTTTGTTGCATGTTTGAAAGAGCTAGCCATGTACACAGTACAGCGATAGTTTTCTGGAGCTGTTACTATTATGCTTCCTGGCTGGGTAGGAACAAGATTTTTCTTCCTTGTACATGCCATGTGACTGAGCACACTTGATGCTCAAACAGTCTCTTGATTTTTGTTACCAGTTTGCATATCATTTTTAGATAGGGAAGGCGCCCTTGTTCATTACTGGAAAGAATGTGTATGCACCAGTCTGTGTTCATGTGCACACTCACAAACACACACATATGCTCTGTATTCATGATACACTGCATTTAGTAAAGCGGTTTGGAGAATACCCAGAGAGCTGACCAGTCACATGTTAATCTATGATAAAAGATTTCTATATTATTAGAACACATAAACTTAGAAAACACTGTTTAAGTTCAGATAAATTTGACCCCAAAAAGGAAATCATTATATGCATCTATTTAAATCAAGTAAAAATACTGTCTGTGTTGCAGTTTGAGTGTCTACAGCTGTCTGGAATACGATGGACTTAGCGTTCCTAGTGAACTAGGTAATTCTTCCCTACATTTATGTTCCCTTCTGCATGTTTTTCAACACTGACCAGGTCACAGAAGTAGATCTGTAATGTTACAATTATCCTCAGAGATCTCTTGTTAAGTTTTTACCCTGCATTCATCTTCTAATCACAAATGGCTTAACCTTAGAAGTGAGTGGTAACAGCAAATTGAAGGAATGAGCTGATTGATTGCTCAATTAATTACCTGTGATGACCAGCCTCAGTGGAGACAATAAAATACGTTTGAAGCAAAAGACAATAATGCTAATTACAGAACCATTTGACAACCAAAAGAACCCCCCTCCCCCACCCTCAACAATAAACGGAGGATGTGAACCTTTTCACTGCCTGCTTTCCAAGAACTACTTTGCAACCTAAACAGCACATGCAGGATTGAGACAGCTCTGTGGCTATGTGTACAGAGGACTGTTGGTGCCCACAGTCTGCACCAAAAGAATATGTGTAGTGTAGGTAGAGAGAGAGAACAACTGTGGGCAGAGCATGCACTTTCCTGCCTGGTGTCATCCAGTGGACTGAAGTTTTCTCTGACTGGAAAAGGATAAGTTGAGGCAAAATACACTGTTACTTGATGGGGATGACAATTATGAGGAGGAAAAGAAGAAAAAGATGATGCATTTTTTGGTGTACTTTAACAGCTTTCTTTGAAATAAACGTCTTGAGAAAGAAAGGAGGAGGCAGAGGAAGAAGATAAAGACCGCTAGCAGCTGTCTTTTAAATAAACACTAGTACATTCTGATTTCAAGCATTGAAGTAAGAAGTGTTGGGTGCTTTTGTTACTAGCTCACTTGAACCTCTTCATCCGACCTCTGCTTCACTCTTGTATATTTGTGATAGGGTTTTCATCTTCCTGCTTAGATTTACCTTCTGCTAAAAGACAATCCTTATTACAAGTTTCAAGTTAATCAGTTTATTATAGGAATTGAATATCTCTTATCTTGTTTTTGCCAGTTTAAGCATTATGTGATTAAGTGCATGCATCATGAGTGTGTCTGTTTGCATGCATGTGCATATGGATGCATCCAACCATTGTACCACAGGGTCTGGTATGTGAAATGAGAGGTGGTAAGCAGGGCAAACATGATCATACCATTGGTTCAAACTAAATTTATTTGTCACTTATCCAACTCTTCAGATGGGACCAAGTAGGTAATGAGATATAGTAATAAGTTTGGTTTATTTTATTCTGTCTTTAAAAAAATTTTAAATTGAAAAAAAATGCAGGTTTCTTTTAATGGTAAGTGAAATTCAATACATGTATGTTGCTTTATTCTGCAGCTTTTGATGCCAGCTGGGAGCTGGACACACTGCAGCGAAACCTGACACGAGATGAGCAACGTGCGTTTTACATTTCCAACCCACAAAGCTTCCGTGAAAACAACACCTTCAAACTCACCCACAAGAACACCTGGTGTACGTCAACTTTTGCATATGTCAAGGTAAGAAAGCTGAATTCTCACACCACTGCTCTGTGATTTAAAAATATGTAAGGGCTCTTTACTTTTGTCCATCAAACAGCAAGGAGATCTACCCCCCTCCCCCCTCCAGCCCCATAGTGAAGAGCATAATGTGCCATTCACTATGAAGTTACATTTATTGTTACAGTTAACGATTTATATTTTTTGTTTTCTCAGCCGGACTTGCTGGATAAGCTGACACCAATTGCTGTTGACTTTAAATTTAACTTGCATCAAAAGACTCCCAGTGGAAGACGCAGACGGGAGATAGAGCCCATTCTTGACCAGTACATTCCAACTTCAGTGCGAACAGAGGTAGACATGGATCTGTGCAAACTTTGTTTGAGCACTAGTTTTTTTTTTCTTTTAAGTCTTCAAATAATGTAAAAGATGAAAATGTATAGTTCCATTTTGAAGAAACATTTTGCAAAACCTTGCTTTATCAGGTAATGTTTGAAGGAATTTATTCTGTTTTCTATATTTAAAAAAAAAGTAGGCTAGGCTCATAGCATTTTATTTATTAGAACTTCACTAGAGTTCATGTTGACAGATGTTGACTAGTCAGCAGTTTGAGTGGGGAAGTCCTAAAGAGTCACCAATTTGTTCACATTTCTTTGCACATCTTGTCTTTCAGGCACAAATTCTGAAGGACTGTGGTCTTGATAACAAATGCATTCCAGACTTGTCTCTTGTTTCATTTCGGTGAGATCTGTCATTTGTGATCTTTAAGAGTGGACATTTCTCCATTTTAACCATTTATCAAGCTCATTAAATGCATAATATATGATTGGTAATGCAGTCAGATAAATTATTTATGGTGTAGAGTTTTGCATTCCTCATCAATCTATTATAAGTCTTCTGTCTATCCAAAACTATTGGAAATTTTGCAATCCTTCCTAAGCACAAACATTGTATAGTGTTAGTATAAGCACATTTCAGGTGCTGATTGCCATTTAGGGTTAATGAAGTTTTTGCAATTTGTCCTCTGTGTACAAAGAAAGCACGGTTAAATGAATGAAGCCTTATTTATATCTTCTTAGCATCACTGCTGCTCACGTCATTGGTAGTGGTACAGAACTGGAGATCATGGTCATTGTAGAAAACCGTAAAGAGGATGCATTCAACACCCGACTGTTTGTCACTCTGCCTCCTGGCGTCAGTTTCCGCAACAAGGCTGGCGAACAGTCGGTAAGCACCGCACTTCAGCAAAGTGTTGCTGCAGGGCCTTTTTTGGATGATAAGGCTGGGCAGTCACTGAGATTCCAAAGCATGTGACTAGACTGCGTGGTCTGTGTGTGCTTGTGGAAAAATATACAGCACTGATGGAAATGGGCAAACAAACAGTGTCAGCTAGACTTTGCAGATTTCTCCATAGCATATCCAGGGACGACTGTATAAAACATGGCAACAGTATTGGTGATGGTAAGGTAATATGGATGGTGGTGGATTAGGTCAATTTAAATTATCACTTCATAAATAGCCTGATCTATTTTTTTCTCCATGCACCCCGTTATCCCTGTTGTATAAATCTATTTCAGGTTGTTCCTGTTGGCTGTGGATCTCTGGATGATGTTGTTGTGTGTGACCTAGGAAATCCTCTACCTTCGCATATGAAGGTGAGTCAGATGAGTGTAGCAAGACAAAGCCAACCTGCTAACCTAGGGATAAGTTCCCTGGACATTCTATCTCATCTGCGTGTGGAGAAGCGTGTGTGAAAGATGCAACGTGACCACTGATGACCATTTTTGTAAATAAAACAACAGATGACAATACTTGGTCAATGTAACCCTGCAAAGAATATTTATGTTGATACATGTAATAACTGCCACTTTTATTTGAAACAGAGTACAACGATGTACAATAGTAACACTAAAAAGCTACTGAGATTGCTTGAGATCTAAAAAGCTTTTCAATATTAGTATTGTTAGGAGCATTTTTCTATTTTTTATTTTTATTTTCCCCCTGTTGGGCTGTGGCAAGTGTTAGTTTCTGAACTTAAAAGAGGTTTTGTTCTTGAGTTATATTTCTTTTTCTCCAACAGTCAAGTTTCACACTGAGGGTTGCTGCAGAGGACAAGAATGAAACAACAGATGCCCTCATCTTCATTTTGCACGTGAACAGGTTTGATGAGATCATCTTCCTTTAATTCTTATTGTGCCAGGCATGAAACCCCACAAATATGTTCTGGCGATCTTCCAGATTTTCCACCATTTCTAAGCCTGTTGTAAATAGGTTACAGATCCATTCCACAAGCGGTTTAGAGGAATTATCCCCCTTTATCTCCTCTGATGAAAAAAACCACAAGTTTTATCTTCAGAAAATGTTTTCTTCTGTGTTGTTGGCAACTGCTGAATTGAACACCTCTGTGTACCAGTACCTTCTGGCATCATCAAGCAAAAGACTTTGTGTTGCAGTACCAACCCAGAGGAACTGTCAGACACTCGAGATAACACTGCTGAAGTGGAGATTCCTGTTACAGCAATGTCAGACATCACGATCTATGGGTGAGTGCAGATGGAATGTTGCATATTTAGTCGGAAACTCTTTTAAAGTGAGCAAGCTCTGTACCAGCTGCCGGGAGCTGTGAAAAAAAAAAATAGGGGAAATGGCTGAGAAGGGAACTGGGAGAAGTAGGAGAGTGGAAGACTGCTTATTGCTGTTTTGGGTCTTGATCTTCATGTTTTGATCAAATCTAGTGTGGTATCAAGGTGCCGGACTGCAACTTTTCTGTGTGCAGACGTTCAGACCCAGAACAGGTTATCCTCAACACAACAGAGGTTAATCGGCAAGGGGTAGATGAACACCGTCGTGTAGAGCACTTGTACCAGGTTTGTGGTGCACATGTACCAGATTTGTAATGAACTTAGTGGGTGGGTCATGCATATTCTGTATCCATTCATTGCTTGTACTAAACTTAATTCCATTAATTCCAAGCATATAAATATTTGAAATATAGGTTTGAGAAGTACCGTGCTACATTTTCTTGTTCATATGCTTACAAAATAAAGTTCTGTGCGAGACAATAGGCTACAGTGTACTAGAGATAGATTTAAATCTCAAAATACCAAGAGAAAATGGAGGGCAGAATCCAGCAGTTGTAGGACAGTGAAGTTTTTGCCCATCTGATCAGGTCGTCAAATATTTGTCTTGGAGTGATGTTGCTCCATTGGTCAAGCTTCGTACATGTGTGCATGTGAACGTACCTGCTTATTGAAGATGGCATATTTACTCTATGAACATGTAACACCTATGTGCTTCAGTTACGCAACCTAGGGCCAAGTGCCACCAAGGAAATAGAGCTACAGATCCTATGGCCTAGTCATGATCGTCGTGGCAACCCTATTCTGGAACTTGATGGCAAACTTCAAATCAATGGAACTGGCGAGTGCCAGGCCCTGGTCATTACTCCTGAGAATGCAACGGCAAGTCTGTCCAGATTTTGTTTTATAATAGAGCAGAAGTAATCGCCATTCTTAGCGACAGCTTTTCACCTAGATGCTGTTTAGATTTTAAAAAAATTACTTAGCTGCTGTTTACATGCCTAACATTTTGAAGTGCCACCCATGTGTTTAGACTACAAACAAGAAAATTAGCTTGCTGTTGTCTGACATTTTGAAGTAAGATTATTAGAGCTTGTTCTGATAAATTCGCACCCTTTTAAGTATTGTAATCTTTGGTATTTTGGCAAAGTCTATTTGCCAGGTTTTGTTAGTGTCCTTTGATCCTTGCAGAAATATGGAACGGTGCGGCCTGCAGGAAGCGATGTCCAGTTGGTGCTGCAGGGGGAACAGGACGACTTCGAAGATGAACACCGTGGGGATGGAGTTGTTCTGGTCAGCTACCCTTGCAGATTTCTTTAGTAGAGAGCTGTTTTGAGCAGAATGTTTTAACTATTATTCCAAAATGCATTTAATAAAAGTCTCACATTGAGTGTTGATATAACTCTGGAGGCTTCAAGGCATGGAATCTTGAGAAGTTGATCAAGGAAATAGCTAAATTCAAAACGTCATGCATGATTTCCTCCCTTATGATTTTATTTTTCAAAATTACAAATTTATGTCACATGGCTGTAAATCCAACAGGAGAAAAGTCTGGTGTCCCTATTCAGAGACGAGTTGCTTCAGCATGAGACAAAGATTAGCAGAGCCCAGAAGGCGCTGACTGACATTTTGTCCCTGTACAGCTTTCTAGCTCACTTCATACCCATGAAACTAGCTTTCTTGCCTTAATGCATCACATGCATGCCATGATTGAAGGAGTAGTCTCCCTTGTTCATTGACTTCCTACTTATTGCGTGCCGGCCAGACAGTGACAAAAGTCAAACAGTCTAGTGAAAAGGTTAAACTATTGAAAAAAAATGTGTGCTGCTGAAAAGATCAGGAAAAACTGGTGTCAGTGTTTAAACATAGAGAAATTCCAAGCCACCAGAGAGATCTGTGCTCACTGGAAGTACTGCAAGAAGTTCTCACTTGCACATTCAAACAAGCTTAATAGACACCACTGCAGCAGAAAACCTCAGAGAGGGAGAGCAGCAAAAGTCTTTCTACTTGTTATGTCATTAACCCCATAACTGCCCCTTTCATATAATGTACGGGCCTGTTTCTGTATCATCATGCATCAGGTTATGTATCTCATATGGGCACTCGATAACATGGTATAGGCAATACAATTAAAGGGAAAAATCTCTTCCAGTTGTTGATACTGCTCCAAAAATGATTAAAGAATAGATTGCTTCCCTTCGTAAAGGTGCATTTTGCAGGAACATGGATTTTCAAAGTAATTTAATGAGAATGTACTGCAAGCACTTTGTAATTTTTTCCAAGATGGCATTGTTGAATGGTGAAACAAGTAAGTACACAAAATTAGAATACTGGAAGTAATCCTGAAGGAAAAGCGGTTGAAAGACTGTTGGCTGCTTAGTGTCTGGACTTGAAAATTCTTTTTGTTCAGGTTTTCTTGCATTTGAAAGTGTACATACATCAAAAATATTAAACATGCTTTGTTTGTAAACATACACTTTTTCATAATCATATTAAAATAAACAACAAAAATTCCAATAAGAAATTCAGGATCACAACAGTTTTAGGTTTTTATCAATCTACAATGTATTACCAGTTGATTTTCCAAATTTCATGTATGTATCTAAATAAATGATGGACCAGGAGCAATTTTAGTGAAACAGGTGAAAAATCTCCTTTCTTCCCTGGCAAATAGGAAGCATATGAACACAAAGTAACGTGGCAGTTAAAGGGTTTACACAACTGGATCACAAGAAATGGTCACCAGTCTTTACTCATGGTGATATATGGTTTAGTGATTTTAAAACACCAAATTTACAAATAATGCACATTTCATCACACTTCATTTAAAATAAACATTTCAAAAGAATAAAGCTGTCTATATTGAAGGATTTCTGAAATTTAGTTTGTGAGTTGGCAGCTTTTTAAAATATAACTGAAACGTGAGTAAAAAGTCCATCCTAAGTCTGTCATTATCCCAGAGTACTCCTGGCCGAATCCGCCAGACAAAAATTGCAGATGGGTAGGTCTGCTTATGATAACCACATTCTTAAGACTTGGTAACACTGGCATGTACATGAGGTACCAGCTTGGCTGGGTGAAAAGCTAGTTTACAGGAGCTCACACAACTTTTGAAGCCATGTCTACTCTCCCACCACCTCCCCATCTTCTCGATGTGAAGGTATGAGTACTGTGTACATGCATTCCCTGTCGTAGCTCTTGTAAAACAGACCTGTTTAGGTACAAGTACTGTGTACATGCATTCGCTGTTTTAGCTCTGGCAAGCCTTCGATGTTTGCAGGCTTGCAGCAGCCGGCGCTGCACTGTCATCCAGTGTATGGTTGGATATCTCAGCGCTAACGACAACTTCCTCATCACGATCAAATCACGACTCAATGTCCGGAACTTCATAAGAGTGAGTTGCTATCTTTTCATTCAAGAAATCATCTCAGAAACAAGCAGTTGTTGACAGATTCTTGGAAAAAACACATTTAGTTTTATTGGTATGTGGTGAGTGTGCAAGAGAGGGTTGAGTGAAATATTCTTTTGTCCAGTTTTAAGCCATTGCTGCAAAGAAAAATTTATCATTAATTTATTAATGGACAACAAAATGTTTGTGTTGTATTATAAATATTAAA
Organism: Lanistes nyassanus; assembly: GCA_004794575.1. Taxonomy (NCBI): domain Eukaryota; kingdom Metazoa; phylum Mollusca; class Gastropoda; order Architaenioglossa; family Ampullariidae; genus Lanistes; species Lanistes nyassanus. The sequence goes on along the minus strand of SMGT01009877.1, from coordinate 66,678 downwards.
CAAGTTTTCTTTTGAGTGGGATCTAACAGCTTATAAGTGACTGCTATGAAATTTTATACAAATCTATCTTCACTTGTATGTACGACGAGAATAGTCAAATTATATGTGTAGTACATGTATATGCATCACTGAATGAAGCCAGTTCTTTAATTGGTCTAAATGTGGTAAATCTCTGGGCTTAGTGGAAATCACTCTTTTAGCATTTGTGCTTGCCCTGTGCATGTTTGATAGCACAGGTAGTTTTCAGATGCAATTCCATATACCTATTGACAGAGTGAGTCCTCTAGGACAAGTTTCTATATGTAGGATTGGATGACATGCAGTTCCCTGCAAAAGTGTGCCCTGTATGAGCAAATGTGTTGTTCTACTACCCCAGCATGACAGATACTAATCAGTCTTTCTGTCATATAAGTTCATCACATTATATTTGTAGCTCTAAGAAAACAAGTAGCCATAAGTAATTTGTCTTTTAAACAGCATGTTTGTTTCTAAGGAAGAAGTAAATAACTTGATATACAAACACTGTACATTTTGCAAGACTCACGTAAACTGTCAGTGCTGTACCCAGCAAATTCTTGAATCTTGCTCTAAGATGTCGATCTCACAAACATTGACTCCTGACTCACTTTGATAAATGTTATCTGCTTTTGTGCACGCAGTTACGGAAGGTAAGAGAAACATTGCTATTCATCTTTTTGCCCCTTTTATGGCTAAGTAATTTTTTCCTCTGGTGGATTGATCATCGTGAAAACAATTTCTCCATTTTCATTTTTCTTCAGCACTAACATTTCCTTTGTAATTCTGACCTTCTCTAAGAGCAGACTTCCATAGGTTTTGCAGATGATGAGTCTATTACTCGTAAATAATGGGCATCTGTTTATGCCCCTGGATAACTATGGTGTAGTTCATGTGCTTTGCTTTCATACAATCTTACATAAGCTTTTAGTTTTCCATGAGAGTGCAGCATGCCTTGTAGAGCTGCATAACAACAGTCACTGTGCAGGCAATGGGGGCTTTAAAGAGCCAGTAGGATATAGGAAGCCCAACTGCACAGACAAAGATTTTCACTCAAGATTTGAGTGAAAAGAGTGCACATCTTCATCATGAACATTAACGACAAGCAAAGGAATGTACAACATAATGTCTGGGATGCTAGTGGTGTAACCATGGTGCATGGGTTAGCCTGTAAAATTGATTTGCTTGAGTGATACGTTTGCTTCACTGTGGCCTTGGATAATGTTGGTGTGTGCTTTTATATAATTTTACATCACCTCACAGCTATAGAGAGACTTAAAGGAAGCTAAAGCTTGAGCAACTATAAAACAAATCTTTATGAGATAAGTAGCCCTCATTAACCCTGCTTCACCATCTGGAAAAAGCTTGTGACTTTATTACCAGAAATATAGACTTTACATTATAGCTTACTTTTCAGATATAAATATTTGTTCAGCATGTTAAAAAACTCAGGGAATACGTTTTTTTACTTTCTTTTTATTTTTCCGTTGGAGGCCAGCATGTCGTGTAAAGCAAAATAACCACTGTTTGGGCACTGTAAGTGGGTTTTTAAAAAGCAGTAGGATATAAGAAGTCTGGCCACGTTGGCTAGATTTGAGTGAAGAAGATGTGCATCTTCACCCTGACTCAGTACATATGTGACTATCACTACGATGCATAATACATATACTTGTAGCAGTTTTGAAAAAGTACACTTAAGAGGCAACAAGGGTCAGTTTGAGTTAAAGATGAGTTGCCTGTGTGATGGCAAAGTAATGGGTAACCCTGTGAAGGTGTCTGTAAAAGAAGTGTGCACATCAGATCCATCAATTTATTTTTCCTCTAGCTTATAACTTTAATTTTAAAATAGTTATATTAATATAATAATATACTTATAATGAAAGACATTTCCTACATTCAGAATATGGGACCTTCGTGTGACAGCTCACAGGAACTCAGCAATAGGTTCATGGCAAACATTCAGGGGCTGGGTGATCACTTACTTCACCTCTGTAAGAGAGAAACATGCTTTTCCTGTGATAGAGAAACAAGCCTTTGTTAAGTGATAGGGAAACATGCCTTTGTTCAGTGATAGAGAAACATGTCTTTATTCTATGATGGAGAAACATGCTGTTCGTGTACCACAAACAGCATATGCAGACATGTTAGAAAATGTTTATTTGCTTTGTTGCAGTGGACTGACCATTCCCAGGTGTACCACGTTCGTTCAAGTGCATCCGCACGCATTAAGTCCCTGCCATACAAGCTAGCGTCTGTCAACGTAACACGGTTTGCCATTGCCCGCCAGTCGGTCAGTACCTAAGTTTTGGTCAGTCTGACATTTCCCTACATGAACTGACAGGTGCAATCCCATTGCTGTGCACGTGCATGAGGCAAGCAAGCATGAAGTTGCAAAGATGCAACATGGTCACAAAACTGGGAAGATTTTTGGGACGAGCAATCAGGTGTGCTAGTTGAATGTTACTTCAAAACTGTTACAATGTTGTTGTCATTAAACTTGAGCTTCATGGCTGCTTTGCACATGTGGAGAGCCTGCATCATACAAGTTGAGCAAACAAGCCAGGGGTGAGGGTGGAGGTGTGGCGAGAGATGGAGTCCCAGTACCCTAGAGTGTAACACAAACATATCATGCTGTGATTAAAGATCTAGTCAGTCAGTCCCTCCAGCTTTAGCAGAACATGCTATGGTGCAACTCCTTACTCTCCTGTAACTCTGCAATAGCCACTTTCATATCATTTTTTACTGACATGTCGACGGGAGTTGTAGTTAACAGATTACAGCATGAGTGTAAGACTTTGAGATTATTGTGACATCTATGACAGCTAAAAATGTGGCACTAGTTAATCAGAAAAGATGATTATGTGATTATAAAATATTATTAAAGTTTAGAACCTTTGCAGGTAATCACAACAATCAATACTGACAGACTTCGGCCAGGCTCCAAAGGGGTTGAACTCTGGATTATCGCTGTGGCAATATCTGCCGGTGTCTTAGTGCTGTTACTGCTCATCCTGCTGTTGTGGTGGGTGAGTATCACACTGTTAAGAGAGGACAAATATTCTAAGAAGCTGCACCCACAAAACTTGTGCCTGAAGAAGCTACCTGGTCTTTAGGCTTTTCTTGCAAACAACAGTATTGGCAACTCTTGGTTGATTGAGATTTGGACAGAAGCAGCAGATGTGTGCTTGCTTCTTCTCTGTATCTTCACATTCATTTTGGTTGCACTGATTGTTGGCACTCATCATTGTTCTGTTTCAGTGTGGATTCTTCAAGCGAAGGAAGCCAGATGGAGGCTATATGGTCACTGCTAAGCCAGGCATTGACAGCAAGATTTACGAGTGATAAAGTTTTTTTTCCATCTCACCCAAGTCTCAGAAAAGTGCATCTTATGAGAAGACACAGCCAAACATGTTTGAACTGTGAGAAAATTAATCAGGGAGCTATGTGCTGTGCGCTTCATACCTGCCTCAGACAGGATCAGATGTTCTGTCCAAACGGAAAAGCTTGTGATAACAGATTTCTTTTGGTGGCTGCTAAACCCTCAGATTTCTTCACCAACAGCATTTATACAGTTGTGCTGAACTGAATATAATCAAGGAAGATGGAATATTTTTAAGCTTTCAAAGAACTCCTATGAACATACCAAGTCTATTTGTTATTTAGATGCCATTAAAAATAAGAGATTTTACAGACTCGGCTTACAACTGATAACTTTGGAAAATCTCCAGCTGTGAAAAAGCAGTGACTGAACATCAGTGCACGAGAAGGAAGGAAAGAAAGTAACCCATAACACAGGCATGTAAAAACCCAAATCTGTGGTCTATCTTGTCATTACGTCCATGGAGTCGTCAACACAGACCTTGGACAGCAGCTGCAGTCATTTCATCTTGCATTTCATTGCATAACTGGCAGAGTGGAAGAGGTTAAATTATTGTAGAATGCTGTGCCAGCTTCATGGTTACGATATTATGGTGCATTAGTTTTCAAGTTTTTCCCCACTAGTGGTCTGCATGTGGTTTGACGGGTGTGTTGGGAGGTTGGGTGGGCAGATTTTTTTTTTAAGGGGTGATAGTGTAGTGGTTTACAGATTTACTTTTACTTAAAGTGGGGAAAGAGATACACAATAGAACCTACTTTTGTACATTTTTTAAAAGATCTTTAGTATTTGTGACCATAAATCTTGCACAGTGCAACTGTGTGTTAAAAATGTAATGAGAACAGGAAAAAAGTACACCCATCTTTGTCATTTAGTTTTTTTTCTTTTTTTCGAGTTTGGGGTCAGGGCAAAATGTTTGAATTGGGTATAAGACTTCACAGCAGAGAGGAAAGGTGCTCTGTTTTGAAATATATTTGTTTTAAACTGTGGTATGATTTCTTTATTTCTTCTATAAACTATTATTGGTCATGTCTGAGTTTTTGTACAATTGTGCAACAAATATTTTCTGTCTCTGGTCTCTGTCTACCTTGACTAATTCTGTCATGGTACTGAGACAGTCTGGCATAAGTATGACTGTTACATAACCCTACTGTTTACGATTGGTGCTAAATTATTTTATACCTTTTCCATTCTTGGCAAGACATACATCTTTGCCTGTTTGCTTGTATAGTTTGTGAAGCACTGGAACTGACTGAGATGTGCCAAAGTTATCTCTGCAATGCCATTTTCTACCCCACCCCCACCCCCCACAATATACTTTTTTTTGGGGGGGGGAGGGCTGGAATTTGAGTTTAATTGGTAATTTCTTTGTGTAAGACCTACTGGAGGATACATTGTGACATTTGATAAAAACTTGAATCATTTGATTGTTCAGATTGTGAACACAATTGTGTCTTCTTGTGCCTCTGGTAATGATACCAGAATAATGGTAATGATGCCAAGAACAATTCCATCTGCCATCATAATGGGAATTGTGGTTAGGCGAAAACATGCATATATGACGTTCCACTGCTATCAGTGATGTCTGTAATGTGGCCGTTGTCTCCTGTGACATAGGTTTAATGCAACTAATAAGCACAGATGGTAGCATGTCAGTACTGTGAATTATGGTTTAGCTTAAATTGTGTGACTTTATGAGTTCATACATGCACAGTTTCTTGTATCATATGATATCGATTAAGGCTTCATTTTTTTAAACTGGAAGTGGCGGTAAACATTTGTGATGGGTGCCAAGGATGTAATGCTTTGATTGTATTCGTTGTTAACATTGCAGGACTTTTTGTCAGTGAAGTGGGGACAAGTGTCAAACTCACTGTGAAGTTGTCATGGTTAATGCTGAGCATAAACATATTTTAATTTGTATGCAGTCTTTCATTTCATGTAGACTGGATTTAATAAAGTTTGATGTACAGGATTTTTGTGCTGTAGCAGGCAGTAACTTCTGGGTTTCATGATGCAGGTACATGTATGTGCTGAGGAAAGTTAGTGTACATAGCAGATCCGTCCATTGGTGTGGGCCACACCTGTAAACATTTTCTTCTAACATAATAAGCAGTGCCCACTGACTCACCCTTACTTGCCATACTTGATTCCATTTAGTTTTGCTTTTTACCCTCTCTCTCTCTTTCTCTCAAAAACTTCTGCCTGCCATTGATGCATCCCTCTTGACTAAATCTGCTTTTATTCACCTTTTATTTCGCATGAGCTAAACTTGTTACCTGACTAAAGACTGTTATTTTGCTGTCCCATGTGGTGCTGTTAGACTTTTTTTCAGCAGATGTTGAGCTGAAGCAGATATCCCCTGCATGCTACGCTTGTTAGCATTTTTCAATGTTTGGCACCTTGATAATGCCGCTGCAGTGAATTAACCATCATCCCTGTGTAGATAAAAGCCAGTCTGCATTCACACTTTTATGCAGTGGCTGGGGACAGATACCTGCATGCATGGTTAGGACATTTCTAAAATGATCACTAGCTCAATGGGCTAGTAACGTCTTAAATCCACTACTCCACTGAAATTTCCTCTAGCCCAGTTTTTTTTTTTTTTTTGGTTGGTTGGTTGGTTTTCTTTTTGATTTGACAGTCTCTCGTGATAACACATTTTTCGGACTACACGTACAGATAAAAGTACAGTGGAAACTTTCATTTTATGGACATGCCAGTTGCATTTTCCTATCTCTGTACCTGTGGGGATGAAAAATATACTTGCTTTTCCTAGAACTTTTACAACATAACAGATTTCACAAATGCCCAAGTGTAGTAGTGGCACCAACATGCTCTGAATATTTCAGAAAGTACAAATTTAAAAAAAAATCTGAATCCAGGTATGCAGATGGTTTTGTTTCTAAGATGTGATGGCTGTGGTGGGAGTCTTTTAACATGGCATCTAAGGGTTTAGATCATTTTCGCTGTAGCATTGAATGCATTGCCTGGCCCAGTGGTGTGTGATTGTCTATGCAAATCTCCCAAGTTCTGCATGAGGAGTTTGTTTCTCTATCTTTCATTGAGCAACCCAGTGTACTTTAAAAAGTTGCATGCTGCTTAACAAAATCATTTTGTACCAAATGTGTCCGTTTGGTCTGCAAGGTTAATTTTGACCTAGTCTTTGGTTGCCCTTTTGCTTCGATGGTTCAGTTATATTTTTAAAGAGTGGAAAACTCGTTACCTTTATAGAGTCATTCAAGTAAGGACAGTCTGTTCGAAAATGTTTGGTTTAAATGATGTGTGAATGAAAGTTTGTATTGTTAATTTTCAAAATCAGTTAAATTCACAAAAAAAGGGTGGCCAATTTGTGAGATGTGATTGAGTTAGGCAGAATTCCTGGAATTTATCTCCTTTCTTGTCACTGTTGCTTTTACCGTAGACATAAGCTTTAGGATGTTAAAAAATAAAATATGCAGTTTGGAAGAAAGGGTGCTATTTGTATTTGTGTTTCACATTGTTGCTAAATAGGGTGTTTGGGTTTGAAGTTGCAAAGGGGAGAGCTTGGATTATGTGTATCACATTTTTATATTTATTTTGAAAACGTTACATATATTAAAAAGTGAAAGACATAATTTTCTCAATGTTTGATTAATCCCTTTTTCAGTTTGACCAGGACATAACTGTCCGAGATGTATTTTGTGTTTTGTGTGCTATGTGAACTGTGTGCTGTCAAATGAGGTGTTCACTTCCAAGAGAGCCAGTGTAGTTTAATGCTGTACTTGAAGTTTGGGAATGAATCTGTGTGACCTAGCATTATAAAATTACACATACTCTAAAGTGTTTATTGTGAACGAGACTCCACATTCATTACTGGATATGCTGCTCTCAAACTGCAATAGATTTTGTGTGTGTGTGTGTGTGTGAGAGAGAGAGAAAGAGAGAGTCAAAAGTTCCATTCAGATTTTTGAGCATTCAGAGTTACCAGCACAGCTCTTCCTTTCGAGATGGCAAAGATCAGTGAACCTGCATTGAATTTGAATTTGGTAACTTGAAGTGAAAATCTCTTGGGTTTTAATACTGTGAAGTTGAAATTCCACGTCTGTGTCCATTAAATCCCATGGAAAATGGATTTGATATATCACTCTGATTCATATCGTGATCACCTGTACAGTTCTACAAGTTTTATGGTTACTTAGCAGCTGGAGGCAGCAACAAAAGGCTGCATGGTTATAGGAATAGTGATCTCAACCCACATATAAAATTTGGTTGTAAGGAGACTGAAACGGATGTAGGGCATAAACTCAAATGATGTCATGCCCACTGTCCAAGTTGAATAAGGAACAAGAGCTAACAATAAAGGTAACTTGACCAAGTGAGACTTAGACAAGAAGTCAACTTTTCAGGGCGTGGCCCCTTTTTCAGAACGACACAAACAGATAAAAAAATGGTTATGTAGCTGACAGAGAAGCTGGTCATATGCAGTCGATGGACAGGACGAAAGTGTGGGGAAGAGGGACAGTGCATAGGGAGTAGAACGTGGTAAACCACCAATCAGTGACAAGGAGGCCTTCAGCCAATAGAATGGCATCTCCTATAAGGGCTGGTGAAAGGGGAGAGGGGGGAGAGTAAGGGAAAAGAGGTGTGTGGGGTGTATGTGTATGTGTGTGTGTGTTACAAAGAGAAACAGGAGAGGGGAGAGAAGAAGTGGGTGGAGGATTGGAAGGCACCTGACAGGCCAAAGGAAGTTTCTTCATAGTCATTGCCATGCTAATGAATGTTGAACTCAGTTCTTATTCACTTCTGCCTCTAATGGTGTGAGATCAGTGATCAAATTTGCTATGCAGTACAAAGCCACAGCTCTGCTTGCCTTTCTCTCCCATCCAGCCTCCAAACCTGTGATAATATTACAACTGCTTCATTTAAATTTATCCTTAGGACAGCTTGGCTTTCTTTCATTAGTTTGATCACTGATACAAGTATTAGTTGTCTGCAGGTGTTCAGGATGGTTGATATTTAGAACCAATACAAGTATGTTATATAACTGTGACAGTGATGTTTGTCAATTTGGGGAGGGGGGGTTCCTGTTTACTGCAAAAAATCCAGTCTTAAATTTCTTAAAATTTTGGTGAAAGTAGGCAAGGTTGGAGGAAGAGGGCAGTAGAAAATATTATCTTATTAGATCTCAGTGCATTGTTGTTCAAATATTTTGTACACAAAAATAAATACAATGAACACCTTGACAGTCCTGAAAGCATCTATAAATGTGCTTATTTGGTATTTAGTTACATTTTTTGTGTGCATGTTTTCAATGTGCAGGTATAGTACATATACACTAATTAGAGTTTAATATATTGTGCAAACTGAAGTGAAATTTCACACATTTTTTCCACCCACCCGCAAAAAAAAATGTTACCCCCACCACCACCACACAAAGGGGCACCTGCACACACACCATGGGTTCTGATGACAGGTTTTGGCAAAGGTAAAGCTGCTTTGTAAATTCTACCTGTCTTTGATACTTACAAACAGCCTGATCCAGTGAACTGCAGTCAAGATGCTAATTTTGTGAACTGGGAGTGAGAAAGCTACCACTCATTCTGAATGTAACATTTAATTTGACCCAGATTTGTTTTCCTCACATTCCTCTGTTTCTTCACAGCATTTGAGAACATTCTTGTGCACGCAGCAATGGGTACTGTGTGACAGATGCGAAGAACTGGTGCTATATCTGCTCCTCGTAAATCTCTTTCTCACCTGTGATCTCTGACACAGATCTCCCATCCCTCCATATCACAGTCACTAATCAGGAACAAAATGCTTTGGTTGTTGATACATTTATTTGCTTGAAGCTCAATAAACCATATGTCTTGCAATTAGGAAGAAAATGCTGACAAGAGTTATAAAGCAAGACAGCTAATTATTGGCGTTATGGATCCTTTGAACTAATTATGAAGTATTAGACAAAGCACATAAAGTGTACTAAATACATATGTTAATGACATAAAAACAAAAGGCAGAATTTAATGAATAGACACAAAATATTGTACCACTTAAGGTTAAATGTTGGTCAAAAATTGACTTTAGCATTCTAAATTCATGAAACATATTAGTTTTCACTTATAAGTTGAGAATGTATGAATGTTTTGAGAGTTGTGTTGACAGCATTTTCCTTCATTTTGTGGTCATGAAAAGAATGTTTCTGCAAGTGAGTTTTGGAAAACTCAACTGAAGTTTGGAAAAGTCATGGAATTTGTTCAGGGATAACCTATATAATTCCTGATGTTTTACTCTGTCACTGCATAGAGTTGATAGCAATAATACTGTGCATTCTTCACACACTTAGAGGTTAAGGAAGGGAAAAATGTGACAGCTTTTTGAGACAATGCATATCTCCAAACCTCAGCACTTATTGTCAAGTCTATCTCTTTCTCTGGAAATTGGGAATTATGTGCAGTCGGTATTTTGTCTGTTTTGTTCCACAGAATATGGATCAACTTGTCAAAATCATTGGTTCAAATATTTTCATCCAAACTTCCTGAAAGAGAAACAGACAGCTGTACAAGATTACCTTCAAATGAGATAGGGGCTGATCAAATGATTAGATGAAACAAGTTAATCATTATTGCTTGGCTAATACAAGTGCCTAACTGAAATTTAAGTGTTTGTGCATCTATATAAGGATTCATGCATGTACAGTCAGATCTCATTTGCTCCCCATCCTCCTAATACTGGCTGAACATACACCTCCATGTGAAATCAATGTTGAGAAGAAAAAATTATGTGACATGCCCTTTCAATCTGGCATTGATCTCATCTCTCCACTCAGTCAAAAATTACGATGAGAGTATCTTTGATGGTTTAAAGGTTTCCTGAAATTTAGTAACAGTAATATGCAGTACTGCAGAGCCAGCCCTTAGTCATCAGACATTGGTCAATGGACTCAATACGTTGGCTTACAACTAGTGCAGATAGTGCTTGGGGCCTGGTCATGTGGGCCGTAGAAATGTGAGTTCTCTGTGTAATTGTCAGGCCTTGATTGTCTGATTGAGTTGATTGACTGAGTTGATTGATTATCTGATGGAGTTAACTGATTGAGTGTCTGATTCAGTTGATTGAGTAATTGTTTATCCTCCTCTTGCCCAATTCAGAGCTGGACTAACAAGGTCTGACTGTACAAGGGTGTGTGTGTGTGTGCTAGACAAAAAATATGTATGTGTGTCGTACTACTACTAGACAAATAAAAAATCTGTGTGTGTATATACACATATATGCCTACACTATTGTACATCGCTAGCATGGAAGAGCAAGCTGTTTCTTAAAATTCTAAAAGTGACATCTTTATGCTCATGCAATATACAAGCAATACCATGCTATGTATGGCTTGTATTTACTGCTGTTGAATTAATGTGAATCAAAGAAATATGACAGAATTATTAGTGTTTAGCACTTTGTAATTCAGACAAGGCAGATAAATTAGCAAGCAAAAAACTCACTTTGGAAATTTTCCAAAAAACACAAAACCAACTGGCTGCCGACCTGAAAAAACATTGAGATAAACTGTTGTAAACAAAGATAAACTGTTACAAACAAAGATAATGGACAAAGTATAGAATGAAGAGTTTTAATTTCATCCTCCCCTTCCACCTAGGGGAGATAAAGTTGAAAAAACAGAAACAGTAAAAATGCCATGAAACAAATGAGAACACCAAAAATTAATCCACACATTATATGGGGATCACAGATGAATAAAATATATGATAGTTTTTATTAGTCTTTACTAATACATAATTTTTCGTAACTGATACATTTGACGCATGAGATACAGTTCCTATTAAAGTACAGATGCAAAATGATCTTATAAAATAGTAACTGCATCATTTCTGGTTCAGAATCAACTAGAAATATTCAGATTGTGCAAATGACACTGCAAAACTGTTCATGTACATACTTTCTCACTGTGCCTCAAAATCATGCAGACTTGACAGACTCAAAACTAAATATCGTTCTTGTGAGACCATCAACCCATGAAAAGAGATTTGTGAGAGTACTGCAACAGGGTGTAGCCATAACATTGCACTCTGTGAGTGATACAAAAAACAGGGACTGGAAACAAAAGACTTGCACATGAACCCCTGCCAGATGGCATCAAAACAGCTGGACACTGAAAGCTGCTAACTGAAAATTGTCTGTATTCCTAAAGCAGATTTGAGCGAGAAACAGAGAAAGTATGCATGTGTATGCATATGTTCATGAACATGCAAGGCTACACAGGCTTACGTTTGTCCTTGAAGAGTCTTTGATCCAAGGAACGTCCCAAAGACTCGCTCCCTGTACCGCTGTCATTGTTGACCAGCATCAAAACCAGCTTTCTGTCGGGCGAAGACAATGGAATTTCCACCATGCCATCCTTCTCTATCTTCTCCAAAATGTGCATTATCTTGCCTTCTGTATGTTGAAATATCTCTCTCATTTAATTCATTGCATAAACCTCCACAGTACAGTTAAAAAAAAGTGGAAGTAATTCTATTAAACCTTGGACATTTAAAAAATATGTTCCTGCATTTTATGGAGATGTTGTGTTCTTTATATCTACATTCTGTTTCTTAAAGTTACTGATGACAAGATTGCCTTAAATCCCTAAATATTCAGAAACTATAGGGAAAACATTATCATAATCATCTACTGTCTGAAAAGAAAAATTAGAAAAACTCTCCAAAAACTCTCAAAACATGTTTGGTTGGATGTCTGTATATTTATCAGTGAATTACCTTTTAACACATGATTGCTTCAAATGAGATGAGGAAATGTCTGTGAGGCAAATCCCTTAAATACTTTTTGATTATCATTCATTTTTACACAGATCATGCATAAGATATGCTCCGACAGGATTACCTGCATCAGTGGCTGACTTCTCCACCCCATTTAGCTCACCCCTTTAGTAAAGAAAGGTTTGAAATTCAATGCAAGCCAGCTATAAGGCTTGACACGTGACAATACAAATTTTATGAACAAGTCGTTTGCAAGATGTGATGAGACAAGCTGTCTAGCTCGGTAAAGCTTTACTTGCACAGAGAATGTGTCTAGAGATAATCATCACGTTGCTAACGCAAATATTTCAACTGCATAGGGAATCTCTACACCCTGTTAATTACATTTGTCAAATCTTTTTATTGGCTGTTGTCGGTAAGATTCACATTGTTCTCTTGACTTTAGTGGATGGAGGGACGGAGTCACAATTATAATTTTTATATTGGAGGCTGGCTCCCGTCGTCACTTTATACATAAACAAGCTTGTTTTAAAGGGAAAGCAGAGTTACCCACCTTAGCAGCACACCGATTGATGACTGGAATGGATATCAGCAAGTCATTAATAATTTTCTCTTATTTTGGCTTTAAAAGATGATTTAAGTGACTCTCAGTCGCTTTATAATGATAACCGATCGATGCTCTATAACAAGTAAATTCAACCCCTGCTCTCACTCAGGATATATAAAACAATTAAGTGATCCGATTTGTCAGATGTTAAAATCGTGGTCCATCAACATTTTATAAGAGACTCATAAATCAGGTATTTGTAAATGTTGTGGCTGTATAGGTTCAAACTGCTTCTGGATTATTTAGTATCTATGGAGAAGAGACCTGTATATCTGAAGGGTGTATGACTTTTTGCAGAGTACACATAATATCTTGGTATTTCAGTATTTGATAGAAACACAAGATTATGAGCTATGGTGAAATGAGTGCAGTTGTTACCCGTCTGCAGATATAGGTGATGCATTCACAGCCCTGAGTCTCAGACCACTCAGTACAACAAGGAGAGCAAGAAGAATTGAGCGACTCATTGTATCTACTCAAAGTGATGGCCAGGATCTGTGCAAGGCATAAAGTTAACAGGATAGAATGAAGAACATTGTTCCTTTACATATGCATGCATCCACCCACCCACACACACACATTCCACAAATGAAACACATCAGATAAAAAAAAAATCATCAGAAAGACCACATAAAAACCTAAGCCCTCATTTAATATACATGTATGCCCTTCATATTTATGTCTTTGCATTCCTTTTGCAAGCAGACATTCCCAAGGTGTTCATTACAACTTTAAACAAAAATCGGAAAATGTAACATTTCAGCATCACAAAAGCACACAAGTTACTCTGTCAATCTAAAACACTTACCCAGTCTTTGGTTGACTTACAGCACCAGGCTGATCTTTCACGACGGTTTGATCAGCAAGGGAATGTATGGGAAGTAGTCTGGCCACCAAGATATAACAAGCATTTAAGTGCCTGCTTCCCTTTTTTACTCTCCCTATTTTTACTGTCTGAACTAATGCTTATCAGGTAAGCACATCTGTTAACATAGTACTTCTTTCACTTTCTTATCGCTTGGTGCAGAGTTAGGAAGTTTGGTTGGTCAATTGTAGTCAAAGAGAAATTTCATCTTTGGTAAATCTACAATGCCCCTCCCCGCAATTTAAAAAGGCATTTAATGGTCAGTCTATACCACTTAAACATGTAGTGTTAAATCTATACGACCACCACCTGCCCCCTCACAATTTAAACAGTCTAAACCACTTGAACATATAATGGTAAATCTGCACCACTACTACCAGCTGCTCCCTCAATTTAAACAGTTTTTAATGGTCAGTCTATACCACTTTGACAGGTTCATAGACTAGTACATGTACTACTGGAGTCACCAGGCAGACTGCTGAATGTGTTTCAAGTTCTTGATTTCAGGATTCAAAGCTCTATACTTCAAATAAAGCTGATAAATTAGAAATGAGGGAAAAGCTTACCCATTGAAGGTGTATAATCTGTTACTGATTGGCCCACCTAAAAACAAACCATGAACACATTTATATATAAAAGACATAATATATACATGTAGAAAGATCCATGTATCCATAATGAGAAAAATAAATCATTTTCTTACCTATATATAAAGTAGCACTCTCTCTTAAGAATAGTTTGTTATACTTATTGCATGGAGATACACAGGTTTTTTAAAAATGAACTAAGATGCATGTAGCTGCATCACACAAATGAGGCTGATCGGACTGTTTCATTTCTGTTCAGCTCATTTGCCAACACTACCATGGGCAAGAGACTCGCGAATTACGAGTGAACCGAGTGATTGTATTTTGCACTAAAGTTTCAAAATTTCATGTTCAGGCTTGTGCATGTTGTTGTAAGTTTAGGAGTTTTTAGTTTTAATTCTTTTGGCTTAAGGTCATGCTAGCAGCTTAGGTCATGTCATGGAAGGGAAGTTATGTCCCGTCGCAAACAAGGTGCATATCAGGATGGTACATGTTGCTTGAGACAAGTTAACGTGCAGTGGACTGACCATTGCCAGGTGTACCACGTTCGTTCAAGTGCATCCGCATGCATTAAGTCCCTGCCATACAAGCTAGCGTCTGTCAACGCAACCCGGTTTGCCATTGCCCGCCAGTCGGTCAGTACCTAAGTTTTGGTCAGGTGGTGGTGGTGGTTATTTAGAGGGACAGTGCTTCCACCTCGCGGTGATTTCACACTATGGGGGATGGGGTCCTATTACTAAGCTATGCACTGAAAGAACCACCAGACTGATGGCTGCAGTAAGATGGTCAGTGCGGACAGGCAGTTTAATGTGCGGGAGATGGCCGAATGGAGTTTGCACAATGTTTAACTCCAGGAAATAATCCTTGGCCACACCAGGATTCAAACCAGCAACCTCCCATCTGCTAGTCTGCAGCTCTACCAACTGAGCTAACCCCCCCCCCCCCCCCCCCACCCAAGTTTTGGTCAGTCTGACGTTTTCCTACATGAACTGACAGGTGCAATCCCATTGCTGTGCATGTGCATGAGGCAAGCAAGCATGAAACTGCAAAGATACGACATGGTCACAAAACTGGGAAGATTTTTGGGATGAGTAATGTAACAGTTCTACCAGTTCTCATTCAATCGAACAGATGCTCAGACTAGGGGATTGCGCGTCCCAAATCTTTATTTGTTGGTCATTAACCCTTGCAGGTGGTGGCCGGCTTCTCATGCAACCTGTTCCATAGTCTAGTGGCTATCTTATAGGACCTCTTCTCTCTCACTACTGTCTACCTTATTAGTGACACAGACTGAAGCCTGCTCTTCTCTATTTTCTAACTTTTGCCTGGCCGCTAAAGGCAGTGGCTTCTTCCAGAGTATAGCTCCTTTGTACAGCTGCAGCGTAGGTGCATATAGAAGATAGCCCTGTGGCCCATCCTCCTTTGTGCCCCTCCCGTCTTCTGCCTGCTAACTCCTGCCTTGGGCCTTCATGGTCAAAACTTTCTAAGTCCCCTGGCCAAGCAAGCATAAGCCCTATGGGCTGGGCGTAAGCCCGAGCATGCTTCTTCCGTCTGTATCCTTCTCTCTCTTGGTCTAATCTCCGTCTGAATCTCCCTGATTCTCGCATGTCCCCCATTCTTATTCCTCCCTACTCCAACGCCCTCTACATCACATGGTCTATTCTTGTAAACAGCATCACGAGTTTCCAAGGCCAGCGACCGGACATTACTAATACATTCATGATCAGTTGTCGCCGTGCTGTCCCTGACTCTTGGACCTGGGAGGTGGGTTGACTACCCCCTTCCCCAATACATATTATTCTCTGGGAGAAACACGAAATTTACTTCCCTGAACTAAACGACCCTCTAGTTTAAACTGCGTGAACAATGCTATTTTTACACGCCAGGTCTCAATTTCGTTACAGTAATCAGGTGTGCTAGTTGAATGTTACTTCGAAACTGTTACAATGTTGTTGTCGTTAAACTTGAGCTTCATGGCTGCTTTGCACATGTGGAAGAACCTGCATCATACAAGTTGAGCAAACAAGCCAGGGGTGAGGGTAGAGGTGTGGTCACACAGAACATGCCATTCCAGACCGGCTAGAGGCATCAGGCTCAGGCCAAATGTCTCTTCTGCATACAATAAGAACA
Source organism: Lanistes nyassanus (assembly GCA_004794575.1). Taxonomy (NCBI): domain Eukaryota; kingdom Metazoa; phylum Mollusca; class Gastropoda; order Architaenioglossa; family Ampullariidae; genus Lanistes; species Lanistes nyassanus. The sequence continues at coordinate 50,345 of SMGT01009877.1, read as the reverse complement.
TGGGGGGTGTTGACAAGCAAGATCAGCAACTGCAGCCCTATGGCTGCACAAGAAAGTCAATGAAGTGGACAAGAAACTGTTTTTCCACTTTCTACAGATGGCTGCATTTAATGGAATTATTCTGGCATGCAAGAGTGGATACACTGAAATCTCTGTCCTTCCTGGAGAGCATCATTCTTTCATGGTTTTGGTCAGACACACCTGTTGCTTCTGTTCATGACCCTGATGTGCAAGATGATGCTGTGAGGTTGATTGAAAACCATTTCTCTTTTCCTATTCCACCAACACCCAATAAACTGAACCACCAGAAGGTTTGCAGAGTCTGCAGGAAAAACTGAAAGTGAGGAAAGACACAAGATTTTACTGCTCCTTTTGCCCCTCTGAGCCAGGCCTGTGCTATCCCCAGTGTTTCATGGACTACCACACAAAATTAGAATACTGGAAGTAATCCTGAAGGAAAAGCTGTTGAAAGACTGTTGGCTGCTTAGTGTCTGGACTTGAAAATTCTTTTTGTGCAGGTTTTCTTGCATTTGAAAGTGTACATACATCAAAAATATTAAACATGCTTTGTTTGTAAACATACACTTTTTCATAATCAAATTAAAATAAACAACAAAAATTCCAATAAGAAATTCAGGATCACAACAGTTTTGGGTTTTTATCAATCTACAATGTATTACCAGTCGATTTTCCAAATTTCATGTATGTATCTAAATAAATGAGGGACCAGGAGCAATTTTAGTGAAACAGGTGAAAAATCGCCTTTCTTCCCTGGCAAATAGGAAGCATATGAACACAAAGTAAGGTGGCAGTTAAAGGGTTTACACAATTGGATCACAAGAAATGGCCACCAGGCTTTACTCATGGTGATGTGGTTTAGTGATTTTAAAACACCAAATTTACAAATAATGCACATTTCATCACACTTCATTTAAAATAAACATTTCAAAAGAATAAAGCTGTCTATATTGAAGGATTTCTGAAATTTAGTTTGTGCGTTGGCAGCTTTTTAAAATATAACTGAAACGTGAGTAAAAAGTCTATCCTAAGTCTGTCATTATCCCAGAGTACTCCTGGCCTAATCCGCCAGACAAAAATTGCAGATGGGTAGGTCTGCTTATGATAACCAGGTATAAAACTTGGCTGGGTGAAAAGCTAGTTTACAGGAGCTCACACAACTTTTGAAGCCATGTCTACAGTACTCTCCCACCACCTCCCCATCTTCTCGATGTGAAGGTGTGAGTACTGTGTACATGCATTCCTATAGCTCTTGTAAAACAGGCCTGTTTAGGTACAAGTACTGTGTACATGCATTCGCTGTTTTAGCTCTTGTTGTGAAACAGGCCTGTTTAGGCCATCTATATCTGGCAAGCCTTCGATGTTTGCAGGCTTGCAGCAGCCGGCGCTGCCCTGTCATCCAGTGTATGGTTGGATGTCTCAGCGCTAACGACAATTGTCGACAACTTCTCATCACGATCAAATCACGACTCAATGTCCGGAACTTCATAAGAGTGAGTTGCTATCTTTTCGTTCAAGAAATAATCTCAGAAACAAGCAGTTGTTGACAGATTCTTGGCAAAAACACATTTACATTTACACATGTGGTGAGTGTGCAAGAAAGGGTTGAGTGAAATATTCTTTTGTCCAGTTTAAAGCCATTATTGCTGCAGAGAAAAAATTATCATTTATTATACAAGATAAACAGGTGAATGCTGCTTGGAGGAAAAACCTTTCTTAAGTTTAAAACAAGGGAACTGGACCAAGCTAAGACATGACAAAGACGAAGACAATCTATGTTTCGGGGCACTTTAATTACCCCTTCATCAGGACGACACAAAAACGACGATAAAGCGAAACAAACGAAAACAGAAGAAAAAGACTTATAGCTTCAGTAGATGTGGCGCATGGGCTGGACAGCAGGAAAATGACTAAGGGACAGTGAGTAAGAAGGGTTAAAAAGAAGGGCAGCCAATCGCAAGGTGGGTAGGAAAGGGTAGGGAAGGGTGGGGGTGGAGAGAGAAGTGCGTGTCAGAAGGGGGTGTCAGTGTGGGAGAGGAGGTGAGAGAAAAGAAGTAAGAGAAAGAGAGAGGAGGAGGGGTAAGGGGGTTAAGAGAAAAGTAAGAGAGAGAGGAGGAGGGGTAAGGGGGTTAAGAGAAAAGGAGGGAGGTGGAGGGTCAATGTTTGAGGTTGAGTCCAGTGGGTGCCATGGTACCAAAATTGGTAATGAAGTAGAATTCCATATTCTTACCGTCAATGGAATCGCCCTTCATTTTCCAGATACCACGTAAGACCCTCATGTTGTCGGCTGTGTGTGGGGGTGTGCTAAAGTGACGTGCAACTGGTGTGTTTCTGCAGTGTTTAGTGTCAGCTAGATGTTCTGTGAAGCGGGTGTTGAGTGTGCGTTCTGTCTTACCGATGTGGGATAAAGTGGGACAGAGGGTGCATGTGATAGCGTAGATGATGTTGCTGTTAGTGCAGGTGTGATGGCTTAACCCCACTTTCTTCCCCCACCTACGCAGCAACCCCCACCCTCCCACACACACATGGCAGTAACTTCTGGGTTTCATGATGCAGGTACATGTATGTGTTGAGGAAAGTTAGTGTACATAGCAGATCCGTCCATTGGTGTGGGCCACACCTGTAAACATTTTCTTCTAATATAATAAGCAGTGCCCACTGACTCACCCTTACTTGCCATACTTGATTCCGTTTAGTTTTGCTTTTTTCCCTCTCTCTCTCTTTCTCTCAAAAACTTCTGCCTGCCATTGATGCATCCCTCTTGACTAAATCTGCTTTTATTCACCTGTTATTTCGCATGAGCTAAACTTGTTACCTGACTAAAGACTGTTATTTTGTTGTCCCATGTGGTGCTGTTAGACTTTTTTTCAGCAGATGTTGAGCTGAAGCAGATATCCCCTGCATGCTACGCTTGTTAGCATTTTTCAATGTTTGGCACCTTGATAATGCCGCTGCAGTGAATTAACCATCATCCCTGTGTAGATAAAAGCCAGTCTGCATTCACATTTTTATGCAGTGGCTGGGGACAGATACCTGGATGCATGGTTAGGACATTTCTAAAATGATCACTAGCTCAATGGGCTAGTAACGTCTTAAATTCACTACTCCACTGAAATTTTCTCTAGCCCAGATTTGGTTTTGTTTTTTTTTCCTCAGTGACATTTGTCAATTTTTGGGGGGGGAGGAGGAGGGGTCCTGTTTACTGCAAAAAATTCAGTCTTAAAACAAATTTCTTAAAATTTCTAAAAATGTGCTGCTTATTTAGTTTTTAGTTACATTTTTTGTGTGCATGTTTTCGATGTGCAGGTATAGTACATATACACTGATTAGAGTTTAATATATTGTGCAAACTGAAGTGAAATTTCACACACACACAAAAAAAAAACGTTAACCCCACCCTCACCTCCACCACCACCACCACACAAAGGGGCACCTGCACACACCATGGGTTCTGATGACAGGTTTTGGCAAAGGTAAAGCTGCTTTGTACATTCTACCTGTCTTTGATACTTACAAACAACTTGATCCAGTGAACTGCAGTCAAAATGCTAATTTTGTAAACTGGCAGTGAGAAAGCTACCACTCATTCTGAGTGTAACATTTAAGATTTGTTTTCCTCACATTCCTCTGTTTCTTCGCAGCGTTTGAGAACATTCTTGCGCAAGCAGCAATGGGTACTGTGTGACAGATGCGAAGAACTGGTGCTATATCTGCTCCTCGTAAATCTCTTTCTCACCTGTGATCTCTGACACAGATCTCCTGTCCCTCCATATCACAGTCACTAATCAGGAACAAAATGCTTTGGTTGTTGATACATTTATTTGCTTGAAGTTCAATAAACCATATGTCTTGCAATTAGGAAGAAAATGCTGACAAGAGTTATAAAGCAAGACAGCTAATTATTGACGTTATGGATCCTTTGAACTAATTATGAAGTATTAGACAA
>SMGT01009877.1:27220-43442 GCA_004794575.1 Lanistes nyassanus | reverse complement strand
GAGAGAGAGAGGAGAAAGTTTACAGGAGCGAACCCGCTCCATCACATGTTCATGAACATGCAAGGCTACACAAGCTTACGTTTGTCCACGAAGAGTCTTCGATCCAAGGAACGTCCCAGAGACTCGCTCCCTGTACCGCTGTCATTGTTGACCAGCATCAAAACCAGCTTTCTGTCGGGCGAAGACAATGGAATTTCCACCATGCCATCCTTCTCTAGCTTCTCCAAAATGTGCATTATCTTGCGTTCTGTATGTTGAAATATCTCTCTCATTTAATTCATTGCATAAACCTCCACAGTACAGTTAAAAAAAGTGGAAGTAATTCTATTAAACCTTGGACATTTAAAAAATATTTTCCTGCATTTTATGGAGATGTTGTGTTCTTTATATCTACATTCTGTTTCTTAAAGTTACTGATGACAAGATTGCCTTAAATCCCTAAATATTCAGAAACTATAGGGAAAAATTATCATAATCATCTACTGTCTGAAAAGAAAAATTAGAAAAACTCTCCAAAAACTCTTAAAACATGTTTGGTTGGATGTCTGTATATTTATCAGTGAATTACCTTTTAACACATGATTGCTTCAAATGAGATGAGGAAATGTCTGTGAGGCAAATCCCTTATAAATACTTTTTGATTATCATTCATTTTTATACAGATCATGCATAAGATATGCTCTGACAGGATTACCTGCATCAGTGGTTGACTTCTCCACCCCATTTAGTTCACTCCTTCAGTAAAGAGAAAGGTTTGAAATTCAATGCAAGCCAGCTATAAGGCTTGACACGTGACAATACAAATTTTATGAACAAGTCGTTTGCAAGATGTGATGAGATAAGCTGTTTAGCTCGATCAGTAAAGCTTTATACTTGCACAGAGAATGTGTCTAGAGATCATCACGTTGCTAACGCAAATATTTCAACTGCATAGGGAATCTCTACACCCTGTTAATTACATTGGTCAAAGTTACGGGCCATTTGTGGATCTTTTTATTGGCTGTTGTCGGTAAGATTCACATTGTTCTCTTGACTTTAGTGGATGGATGATCGAGGGACGGAGTCGCAATTATAATATTTGAGGCTGGCTCCCGTCGTCACTTTATACATAAACAAGCTTGTAAAGAACAAAGAGCGCTATAAATCAAATGACAACCACAACAAAAGTACTGGCAGCGCTCAACACAACCGTATGCTGACGCAAGCAACCAAGGGAGCCTACCGTACCCAAACACGCAGCAAAGAGAGAGTCGAAAGTAAGGAACGTCCCTTTCTTTTAAACGACCCTAGTCTTCACACAGCTAGCCCTTGGTGTACCACGCGTGCATACAGCGAATCTGTATGCGTCAGCATACGGTTGTGTTGAGCACTGCCAGTACTTTGTTGGGGTTGTCATTTGATGATTTATAGGGCTCTGTCCTCTTTTGTTCTTTATTAATTATATTGTGCACCTTGAGGATTTCATGTATTTGTCGACCTATGTTGTGTTTGTCTCGGATCCCAGTTGTCACCATACGCTTATAGTGAGCGGGCTGACGATATAAATTAGGGATTCGCTGTATGCACACGTGGTACACCGAGGGCTATAGCTGTGTGAAGACTAGGGTCGTTTAAAAGAAAGGGACGGCAGATCTTTTTGAAGACGTGCCACGTTCCTGACTTTCGACTCTCTCTTTGCTACGTGTTTGGGTACTGTAGGCTCCCTTGGTTGCGTTAGCATACGGTTGTGTTGAGCGCTGCCAGTACACTTGTTGGGGTTGTCATAAACAAGCTTGTTTTAAAGTAAAGCAGAGTTACCCACCTTAGCTGCACACCCATTGATGACTCAAATGGATATCAGCCAGTCGTTAATAATTTTCTCTTATTTTGGTTTTAAAAGATGATTTAAGTGACTCTCAGTCGCTTTTTAATGATAACCGATCGATGTTCTATAACAAGTAAATTCAACCCCTGCTCTCACTCAGGATATATAAAACAGTTAAGTGATCCGATTTGTCAGATGTTAAAATCGTGGTCCATCAACATTTTATAAGAGACTCATAAATCAGGTATTTGTAAATATTGTGGTTGTATAGGTTCAAACTGCTTCTGGATTATTTAGTATCTATGGAGAAGAGACCTGTATATCTGAAGGGTGTATGACTTTTTGCAGAGTACACATAATTTCTTGGTATTTCACTATTTGATAGAAACACAAGATTATGAGCTATGGTGAAATGAGTGCAGTTGTTACCCGTCTGCAGATATAGGTGATGCATTCACAGCTCTGAGTCTCAGACCACTCAGTACAACAAGGAGAGCAAGAAGAATTGAGCAACTCATTGTATCTACTCAAGGTGGTGGCCAGGATCTGTGCAAGGCATAAAGTTAACAGGATAGAATGAAGAACATTGTTCCTTTACATATGCATGCATCCACCCACCCACACACACACATTCCACAAATGAAACACATCAGATAAAAAAAATCATCAGAAAGACCACATAAAAACCTAAGCCCTCATTTAATATACATGTATGCCCTTCATATTTGTGTCTTTGCATTCCTTTTGCAAGCAGACATTCCCAAGGTGTTCATTAGAACTTTAAACAAAAATCGGAAAATGTAACATTTCAGCATCACAAAAGCACACAAGTTACTCTGTCAATCTAAATCACTTACCCAGTCTTTGGTTGACTTACAGCACCAGGCTGATCTTTCACAACAGTTCAGCAAGGGAATGTATAGGAAGTAGTCTGGCCATCAAGATATAACAAGCATTTAAGTGCCTGCTTCCCTTTTTTCTCTCCCTATTTTTCCTGTCTGAACTAATGCTTATCAGGTAAGCACATCTGTTAGCATAGTACTTCCTTCACTTTCTTATCGCTGGGTGCAGAGTTAGGAAGTTTGGTTTGTCAAGTGTGGTCAAAGAGAAATTTCATCTTTGGTAAATCTACAATGCCCCTCTCCTGAATTTAAAGAGGCATTTAATGGTCAGTCTATACCACTTAAACATGTAGTGTTAAATCTATACGACCACCACCTGCCCCCTCACAATTTAAACAGTCTAAACCACTTGAACATATAATGGTAAATCTGCACCACTACTACCAGCTGCTCCCTCAGTTTAAACAGGTTTTTAATGGTCAGTCTATACCACTTAAACCTTTAATTGAAGTCTATACCACCATCACCTGCCTCTTTACAATTTAAACAGTCATTTAATGGTGAGTCTACACCACTTACAATTCCTGGTAAATCTACACCAACATCACCAAGTTAAACATTCATTTAATGGTAAATCTAAGCCACCACCATCTGCCTCCCCCTCGCAGTTTAAACAGTCAACGGTAATCTGCAAGCTGCAAAATTTAAAGACTAACAAATGGAGGACCAATTAGCTGTGATTGACATGATTTAACATTTTCAATCACATTTACTTAATATCATGGGCTGCAAAGGAATGGTTAACAGTAATGCTTATAATATTACATTTCTTCTGCACATGGCACCCACCATGTCTGTGAGATTTCCTACAAAGGACATCTAAATGCTTCACAGTGCTACCATTACTACTCCCCTTGTAATACACCAAAACTAAAATACTCCCAGCTAGATGCAGCAATGTACAGTTTTCAGTTGCTTCAATGTGCAATGAGTGCTTTTTCAACCCTTCCTATCCAGAAAATCAAAGAAACACCCTATGCAGCATTGTATACAGTAATGAATAGAAACTACCCTGCAGGTACTTGAAGGGGAGTTTGTGGCGCGTCGGACTTCACATTTGAGGATCTGATCTTCTTACCAACTTTCCTTTTTTCTACAGCTATTCCCTCGTACTGTGGTACCAAACAGCAGCAACGTGTCAAGATCCATTCTAGTACCCTTTGTCCTTTACTCGAATTTCTACTGTCACTCAGTGGTCTGCTCAGAAGCACACTGCATGCTTACAGGTAAGAAATGCTCTCCCCTTTGAGCCCCCCCCCCCCCCCCCCGCGCGCACACACACACAAATTGATGGGGGTATGGAAGTGTCAGTGCATCAAACTTTCTGTACAAGTTGTTTCTGGATGTGTGTGTGTTGTTGTTTTGTTTCCTTGTTTTGAGCTGTTTCTATTTTCAATTTGTGTCAAAGATACATTATTAATGTTTAAATTGTTCAGAAAATCATATGAACACTACGCGCATTTAACCAGCACACCCGGGCGTTGAATCCAAATCCAAGATAGTCCTAAGTTATTTAGAGTTTCGCTCACTGTGGTTATATAACTGGACTGCATCCTGTTGAGCTGGCATATTGTATATAAGCCAGTGGCATAGTTTGCATGTAAGCCAGTGGCATAGTTTGTATGTAAGCCAGTATGCTGTGCTAGAGAGCTTGTGTTTGTTTGCAGGGCTGATTAGTTTGAACCAGCAGTACAGCATTCTGCATTTAGCAAGGACATCGGGAGGAAATCTGCCTAACTCCCCTAGGATCATTAATATTGATGTACTTTTCTTCAATTTAAATGCAAGTTTATAGAAACATAATTTTGTAATGATTCCAGGCGCCCCCCCCCTCCAAAAAAAAAGTTGCTGCAGGAACACTGCAAGTTGTAACCTGCTCTGCTATACCATCTGCTGTTCAGGTGACACTACTGACTCCTTTTGTGGCCACACTATTATGGTTTACCAACTGTGACACTAAACAAGTATACAGTTCCATTTATCATCAAAGGTATTGTCATTGCTGGAATTCTCAGACATTGCAACTTTCCCCACAATCCCCCTCTCTCTCTCTGTTTTTTCCTTATAGGGTAATTAGGCATAACATGTTTTAGGTTTTTAAACTTTAATTTTCTCAGAGCTTGATAAAGAAAGTATCCTAGGCAGATTAAGAACGTAAAATATGTTTAAGCCTTACAAAGGAATGCAGGATAAGAGGATTAAAAATAGTTGTGAGATACTGAACACATATAGAGTACATTTTATATGCAATAATAATTAAACCACTAGAAGACTTGTTGAAGCCATCTCTGCATTAAAAACTGTCTTCCCGCCACAGCGGGTAGAGAAATTGTACACTAGAAACATTCCAGAATTGTGGAAAAAGGCCTGATCACAATTGCACCAACATCTGATATACGGTTAACCTCCAGAATGGCATATATTGCAGCAGAAAATTCTGGAATGTAACTGAAGCTTCTACAAATTGTCATAACTTTCAAGAAAGTGATAGACATTTTTTGGAAGGAATTACAACAATGAAGGCTTCTGGAAAGATATGGACATTTGGAGAGGACTTCATGCAAAGTTAGTCCTGGTGTAATTTTACAACGTTGCATTGTATACCAGAACTTTTAAAAATTAGGCAGAATTGTCTAAAACACAATGGAATTTTGCAAAGCAGAAATTTCTAGAATGTGACTTGTGGTTACGAAACATGGCAGAAGTTGCTAAAAGATGACAGAAATTTCTGGAAAGGAATGCAAACTTTCGAACTTTCAAAACATTGAGAATGTTTTGAGACCAACTGTCATTATTCCTAAATATTTTTGAAGATTGCTGACGCTTCCAGAAGATGATGGGACTGTCAAGAAAGTTGAACCATCAGCAAGCTCTAACATTTTTTGGTAATTGTGAAGTTGCAAAAGTGAAGGAAAAGTCAGCCTTCAGTGCTAGTCTTCTCCATAACCTGCCACAGCAGGTGCTCAGGCTTCAGATGCCACCACTTCACATGCACCCAGGCATCCTGCTGAATAAAATGAAGGTTTTGGGAGATCCAGTGGTGACATACTGGCTCACTTTGCAGTGATATACCTATTTCAGTACAGTTTTCTGCAATTTGGCAGATGTGCTACTGTCCTCTCCAAAGCCTAAAGAACTCTGGGACTTAAAAGGACATTTCTGGAAGAGAATAGAACCACAGAGCTGGCACTGCCACTTTGGAAACTGGCAGGCAGCCTCTGGAACCAGCCAGGGATCTGGGAATCTAGTAGCATACACAGCCATAGAAGGCCAGATGGATCCATAGAGCAACAGACTCAAGTACCAAATGAAAGCAAAAAAAATTATAATAAAGATTATATTACAGAGAGGATCCAGGACCAGGTATATGTGGTGCCAGTGTTAGATAATCTGATTGATAAGTAAAGACTCATTATAGTAAAGAAAAGTAAAAAAATGTCACAGAGTTAGTACAATGCTGTATATATTTCTGCACGAGACAGCGCAAGAGAACTGCATACTGCATACACCAAACACAGCATGGAAAAAAAACAGAAAATCAAAAAAGCAACCCCCCCCCCCAAAAAAAAAAACCCCAACACCACTGAATCTCTTTCAAGGTTTGCTGCTGTTGCTGTATTTTTCTTGGTGCTTGTATTACACAGTGCCTTGCTCTTTTTGGAGTGAGTTCATCATGCTCAGTAATTGTTCGATCATCCTCAGTAATTGTTCAAAGGTCACCCTGAAAAAAACCCCAGTGAATACATATAGGAGCTCCCAAATCAATACAGTGGCTAATCCTAATGTTAATAGAAAGGGACTGTTTCTGAAAGAGGGATGCAGAATGTCTAATTTTATACATCATGAGCACTACACAACTAAATTAGGTTGTTTACATGAACATCTCTTGCACCATAAGCAATATAAGGATTGTAGTTGAGTCCATTACATTACATAATGAAACCCAAATGTACAAAAGATATCTGTCAGCTACTTATAGCTGCTGCTAGCTTATCTTCTGCTACATTTAGACCCAGGTCACTGATGGGGAGCTAGCAAGGTTCAGGAGTACCTTAATTATACCTAAGCTCTGTAAGTGTATAGAGCTGTGTACTTATGCCCCTGACATAATGTGTGCATGCATGTGTGTGGATGCAAAGGAACTTGCATATATACATGTGCACGTGTGGGTTTGTTCACCCATAAGCATGCATGTGGGTGTGTGTATCCAAGTATTAGACAAAGCACATAAAGTGTACTAAATACATATGGTAATGACATAAAAACAAAAGAATGACAAAAGGCAGACAGAATTTAACGAATAGACACAAAATATTGTACCACTTAAGGTTAAATGTTGGTCAAAAATTGACTTTAGCATTCTAAATTCATGAAACATATTAGTTTTCACTTATAAGTTGAGAATGTATGAATGTTTTGAGAGTTGTGTTGACAGCATTTTCCTTCATTTTGTGGTCATGAAAAGAATGTTTCTGCAAGTGAGTTTTGGAAAACTCAACTGAAGTTTGGAAAAGTCATGGAAATTATTCAGGGATAACCTGTATAATCCCTGATGTTTTACTCTGTCACTGCATAGAGTTGATAGCAATAATACTGTGCATTCTTCACACACTTAGAGGTTAAGGAAGGGAAAATGTGACAGCTTTTTGAGACAATGCATATCTCCAAACCTCAGCACTTATTGTCAAGTCTATCTCTTTCTCTGGAAATTGGGAATTATGTGCAGTCGGTATTTTTTGTCTATTTTGTTCCATAGAATATGGATCAACTTGTCAAAATCATTGCTTCAAATTTATCTCCCAGACTTCCTGAAAGAGAAACAGACAGCTGTACAAGATTACCTTCAAATGAGATAGGGGCTGATCAAATGATAGATGAAACAAGTTAATCATTATTGCTTGGCTAGTATAGGTGCCTAACTGAAATTTAAGTGTTTGTGCATCTATATATGGATTCATGCATGTACAGTCAGATCTCATTTGCTCCCCATCCTCTTAATACTGGCTGAACATACACCTCCATGTGAAATCAATGCTGAGAAAAAAAAAATTGTGTGCTTGGGGCCTGGTCATCTGGGCCGAAGAGATGTGAGTACTCTGTTTAATGGTCAGGCCTTGATTGTCTGAGTTGATTGTCTGATTGACTATCTGAGTTGATTGTCTGATTGAGTTGATTGGTTATCTGATTGAGTTGATTGTCTGATTGAGTTGATTGGTTATCTGATTGAGTTGATTGTCTGATTGAGTTGATTATCTGATTGAGTTGACTGACTATAAGATTATAATACAGAGAGGATCCAGGACCAGGTATATGTGGTGCCAGTGTTAGATAATCTGATTGTTAAGTAAAGACTCATTATAGTAAAGAAAAGTAAAGAAATGTCACAGAGTTAGTACAATGCTGTATATATTTCTGCAAGAGACAGCACAACAGAACTGCATACTGCATGCACCAAACACAGCATGGAAAAAAAAACAGAAAATCAAAAAAGCAACACCCCCCCAAAAAAACCCCAACACCACTGAATCTCTTTCAAGGTTTGCTGCTGTTACTGTATTTTTCTTGGGGGTTGTATTACACAGTGCCTTGCTCTTTTTGGAGTGAGTTCATCATGCTCAGTAATTGTTCAAAGGTAACCCTGACCCCCCACCCCACCCCCAATCAATACATACAGGAGCTCCCAAATCAATGCAGTGGTTTATCCTAATGTTAATAGAAAGAGACTGATAACCAGATACAACAATTTGTTTCTGAAAGAGGGATGCAGAATGTATTTTCATACATCATGAGCACTACACAACTAAATTAGGTTGTTTACACGAACATCTCTTGCACCATAAGCAATATAAGAACTGTAGTTGAGTCCATTACATTACATAATGAAACCCAACTGTACAAAAGATATCTGTCAGCTACTTATAGCTGCTGCTAGCTTATCTTCTGCTACATTTAGAGCCAGGTCACCGATGGGGAGCTAGCAAGGTTCAGGAGTACCTTAATTATACCTAAGCTCTGTAAGTGTAAAGAGCTGTGTACTTATGCATGGAAAAAAACAGAAAATCAAAAAAGCAACCCCCCCCCCCCAAACAAAAAACCCCAACACCACTGAATCTCTTTCAAGGTTTGCTGCTGTTACTGTATTTTGTTTGGTGGTTGTATTACACAGTGGCTTGCTCTTTTTGGAGTGAGTTCATCATCCTCAGTAATTGTTCAAAGGTCACCCTGAAAAAAACCTCAATTAATACATATAGGAGCTCCCAAATCAATACAGTGGCTAATCCTAATGTTAATAGAAAGGGACTGTTTCTGAAAGAGGGATGCAGAATGTATTTTCATACATCATGAGCACTACACAACTAAATTAGGTTGTTTACATGAACATCTCTTGCACCATAAGCAATGTAAGAATTGTAGTTGAGTCCATTACATTACAATGAAACCCAATGTACAAAAGATATCTGTCAGCTACTTATAGCTGCTGCTAGCTTATCTTCTGCTACATTTAGACCCAGGTCACTGATGGGGAGCTAGCAAGGTTCAGGAGTACCTTAATTATACCTAAGCTCTGTAAGTGTAAAGAGCTGTGTACTAATGCCCCTGACATAATGTGTGCATGCATGTGTGTGGATGCAAAGGAACTTGCATATATACATGTGCATGTGTGGGTTTGTTCACACATAAGCATGCATGTGGGTGTGTGTATCCATGCGCACTCTAGTACCACATGCATGTTTATGTACATACCCAGCAAGACAAGCTACTTCAAATAAAGCTGATAAATTAGAAACGATGGAAAAGCTTACCCATTGAAGGTGTATAATCCGTTACTGATTGGCCCGCCTAAAAACAAACCATGAACACATTTATATATAAAAGACATAATATATACATGTAGAAAGATCCATGTATCCATAATGAGAAAAATAAATCATTTTCTTACCAATATATAAAGTAGCACTCTCTCTTAAGAATAGTTTGTTATACTTATTGCATGGAGATATACAGGTTTTTAAAAATGAACTAAGATGCATGTAGCTGCATCACACAAATGAGATTGATCGGACTGTTTCTGTTCAGCTCATTTGCCAACACTACCAAGGGCAAGAGACTCGCTAATTACGAGTGAACCGAGTGATTGTATTTTGCACTAAAGATTCAAAATTTCATGTTCAGGCTTGTGCATGTGGTTGTAAGTTTAGGAGTTTTTAGTTTTGATTCTTTTGGCTTAAGGTCATGCTAGCAGCTTAGGTCATGTCATGGAAGGGATACTGGAAGATGAGATTGGTTGTTAATTGCTTAACGTCCCGTCGCAAACATGGTGCATATCAGGACAGTGTTGCTTGAGACAAGTTAACATGCTGTTGCACTGGGACTGCTGTTGCAACACAGACTTCAGTCCCACCCATCACATTATACTGACACCAGGCCAACCAGTTATATTATGTTGACACTGGGCCAACCAGTCACATTATACTGACACCGGGCCAACCGGTCTTGGTGCTGTTCCCTATAGTGGCAGGCGTTCAGGAGGACAGCTACTAGATTGCCAGTTTTTAAGTCTTAGGTATGACACAGCCAGGGCGTGGATCACCGACCTGATGCCTAGGAAGTGGACACCTTAACTGTTAGCCTTCTGACGTGGTTATTGGAAGATAGGGTCCTTAAGTCCCATTACTAAACAAGGCACAGAAACATCCACCGAACTGATAGCTGCAGTAAGATGGTCAATGCAGTGAGGCAGTTTATTGCTAAGGGAGGATTAAATGGAGTCTGTATAATGTTTTAATTCATGGATACATTCCTTGGCTGCTGTTGGATTTGAACCTAAACCTTGGCATGCAATTCCAATGGTTTGTTGTTGAATTTGGTGGGAAAGTGATTCCACCATGTGGTGATTTCATATTATGGAAGGGGAGCGGATTTTTTGGGGTCTCTGTGGCTGTGGTGTTCTGGACAGGTGGTGGCAAGTTCACTGCTGGCTGTGGTCGTTTTTCTGATGCTCAGTCTTTGTTGGTGGTGCTTCGTCTTGTCCACAGTGGGTGCTGTCCCCACTGGCTGATCCTACTGTTGCCTTATTCCTACGCCCTACCTTTATGTTTCCCTTTAGTTGTGTGGGTTTTTTAGTTTTATGTATTTTGCTTTTAATGTTACTGACCTCCTCTGCACATATAAATCTTATTTCCATGGACTACTGTTATATGTCAGGTAGTTTATGGCGAATCAGAAGGCTGAGTGGCTAGAGCACTGGCCTCTGAACCTGAAGATGCTGGTTCAATATCCATGCACTGCAGCACACTTCTCCCAATTCACCCAGCTGTGAACGGGCACCTGACACCATGCATCCAGGAAGGTAAAGAAGTGAGGGAGAGGACATGAGCACAGCTCTAACAATGCTGGCCCTCAGAAAAGTGGTGGTGGTGGGGTGGGGGCAGGGGGTGGGAAGGATCATACAGCCACACTCTACAACTTAAAAAAAAACAGGTCATGGGGAAAACCCTGCCTTAGATTACACCCCATTTTGAATTTTTTTAAATGTTTTAAATATGTCTAACATCTGGCCACCTATTTACTTCCTGTATTGTGAGTTCAATTACATATATACACACACTGTGTATGTATATATATATATATTACCATATCTTCTTTGGAGGGTTCAGGGAGGATTTTAGGTTTAGAGAAAAAATAGAAGTTAAACATGAGTTTTTAAGATTTTCTCTTTCCTAGCTATTTAGGCAGCACCCAAGCAGGATGTGCAGTGCTGTTTCTCCACAACACCAGTTCCTGGATCTTTGTGGATCAGATAGTATTCACCACTTAGTCTCATACTTGCTACTCTGGTTTGGTTAGCACTGTTTGAGTCAAATAGTGTAAACCCATTACTTAGAGATTCTTCTATATGTATTTCTCTTTGTTGCCCTTGGTTTGCTTTTCACATTTTACTTCCCAATGCAGCTTTATTGCTGGTGGAATAACTGTCTTCTTCTCTTCTGTTGAAATGTGCGTTTTCATCTTAATGACCTTTGTTGTTGATTTAGCTTTTATTGCTAGTACATGTATAGAAAGTCTATGTGCTCGTTCATTGCCTTTAATTCTTATGTGGGAAGGTGCTCTGAGAAAGTTTACTTTTATTTTTATGAAGCCTATGCAAAAAGGTATCAGAGCCCAGTGTTCTATCACTGAGTCATCTATAAGGCCCCCATGAACGCAAGTGAGAGAGCACTCTGTGTTCATGAGAGAGAGTGTCTTTAGCACCGTGAACATTAAAGGGCCTAGCTGCAATGACTATCGGTTTCAGCACGGTTTCAGTAAACACAGTTTAATAATAGGACATTGCCCACCAATAATAGGACATTGCCCACCAATATTTCTGTTGTAGTATGGCCTAAACACAACCATGCAAGGCAACAAAAGCTTACGCTTTTCGAGAGACAGGTCATCTGAGAGATCCTCTGAACTTCTGCTGTCAGTCTTAGCCTCTGTCATTAGGACATCATCATCAGACAAAAGAATTTTCACCCAATCCTCCTTGTCCAGCTTCTCCAGAATCTCTACAACCCTCTCTGCTGCTGTGAACATCATTTATGTTTGTACTGAACTGTATCACACAATGTTTGACCTCATAACAGTTTTTTTTGCATGTTCTACATTTTGTAAAATATTTTGTTTTATTGTTGCATTTTCAGCTGTTCCTCTGAGGGTCGAAAGTAAGAATTATTTCTAGAAAGGGAATAATTATGAATAATGTCCCATGAAGATCTTGATAACATTTTGTTGCATTTTTAAAGATTTTTGTAATCTATGTTGACTAATAATCTTAATTATCTGAACTATTTTAAGGGAAAAAGTCAATGTCTTTCCAGTCTTTGAAAGGAAAAGATCCTTTCCCCACTTACCCCACCCTCCAAACTGAAAAAAAGAGCTGAGCTCAAGCTCTGGTCTTTAAAATCATCGTACAAAACCGTAGAAGAAATCAAAATCTTGAACAGGATTACCTGAAGCAGTGTCAGAGAGTATCTCCTCTTGCAGATCTCCTTCAGCCCTTTTTGTCAAAACAGAGGTTTGAACATGCGTAAGAGCTGCAGGTTCAGGCTTAACAGCTGGCAAAACATTATGGGTCTAAAATTAATAAGTATTAATTGAAATATGAATTAAAGTCAAATATGCATAATCTGCAAGATGTGGCATACAGCTTCTTTTTCTTGATACCTTACATGTTTCTTGAGAACACAATCAGTTATACAACCACAATGTTTTATCCATGCAACTGTTACACACTTCGGTTTGCAAAGAAATGATTTTATCTCAATACAGTTGTGCCCGTCTACAGATCTGGGTCTATTTGTTACCTATCAAGGTGCACTTATGCCTGCCTCCAGATCTAGGTGTAGTTGTAACCCATCTACAGATGTGGGTGCAATTGTTACCTGTCCACAGTTTTAGGCACAGTTGTCACCTCTCTACAGATCTTGGTGCAATTTTTACCTGTCTACATGTCTAGGTGCAGCATTCACAGCCCTGAGTCTCAGGCCAGCCAGTACAACAAACAGAGCCAGAAGAGTTAAACGGGTCATTGTATCAACTCAAGATGATTGATCCCTACAAAGAAAATAAATGCACAAGGATTTCAAAGATTTAGAACATAGTTCTTTTCTAATAAAATCTTTTAAAATACAAAACTACAGGTTTGTGAATAAGCCCATGAAAAGCTTTAGATTCATGTTAAATACTGACCTTTCAGACTGGCCAAACAGAAAAACTAAACTCACTGAATGGCATTTAAAGGGAAAAACCTATCTCCTTGCATCTTTTTCTTCTTTTTTTTTGTTGCAAGCAGTAACCACTTAAGTGTCAAAGCTGCAGCAGGAACAACAGCAGCACCAGCAGTAGCAGCAGCAATAACAACAAAAACGACAGCAGTCTGCAATCTGTCTTATTAGAAAACATTTACTGACTTTTTAAACACTTACCCCAGCTCGTTTGATCTGAAATATGGGTTCAAATCTGTCAGAAAACTTTGATCCACAAGAAAATGTGTTTTAGACGTGCAGTCAAGCTTCAGATAGCATTCAAGTGTCCACTTCCCTTTTTCTGCATTAGAGATATTGCTTATCAGGCATGCACACTCATGACATTTATCTGTCCATTTTTGTGGTAAAACAATTAGCAAAGAGTAAGAACATTTTATGCACTGTAGAGCAGCTATGGAAACCATCATGTGGTTGGTGGTTATAAAAAAAACCTATCATCTACTTCCTTTTGAGTCTTCAAATGATGATGATGATGACGAGAATATTGAGGATGATGAGAACATTTAGGATAATGAGTCAGCAATTTATATCAACTCAGTTCTTTTACATGTTTTTTTCCTTCGTGCACTTTTGTCCTTGTTTTTTTTTTTACACTATCTTGTCGTGGTATTTGATTTCTACATCAAGCTTTCAAACTAAGAAGTAATCTTTATTAGTAATGTGGTCTTTTTCTTTTTTATTAGGTATTCACCTTGCTTGTAAGTTCTCACGCCATTGTAATAGCCTATGGCCTCACAATAAAGAACAGTCTTGAATGCGAGTCTGTCAAGAATTTTGAACAAGACCAAAAAGTCTAAGAAATTTGGATTAAACATGTCATACATCAATATTTATGGCACAAACCTTGTACGGATATGGACTGTACTTCTTTAACACTGTCCTTGTACAGCACTAAATATGCAGGTCTTGGGTATCCTGCTAATTCCCAGGCATGTGGAAGTCCCATTAAAGGCAAGGAAAGATTTTCATTCCTTACACAAAATGGCCTGTATACTTACATGTATTTAAGTAATCAGTAAAAAGTGTAATGGTGAGGCTGTATTGAGATGAAACTTGCTTGAATATCAACATCAAGTCAGCAATGAGGGTTGTCTGACAACAGTTAATTGGAGGACTAATGGTGAGGAAGGCCTCTGGGAGGGAAGAAACTGGATTGCCTATAAGAAAACCTCAACATAAAAGAAAAACAAGTGACTGTCGCTTGGAGGATAAGCCCAAATTAAATGTAAAACAAGGGAACTGTACCAGGCTAGAAAGGGACACAGACGAAGACAATCTACGTTTTGGAGCACTACCCCTTCATCAGGACGACACAAAAACGAAAAGGAAAAAGACTTATCTGCAGTAGATGTGGCGCGTTGGCTGCAAAGCATTCTCCTGCTTTTCAGCCAACGCGCCACATCTACTGCAGATAAGTCTTTTTCCTTTTCGTTTTTTTGTTGTTTTTGTGTCGTCCTGATGAAGGGGTAGTGCCCCGAAACATGTAGATTGTCTTCGTCTGTGTCCCTTTTCTAGCCTGGTACAGTTCCCTTGTTTTACATTTAAAACCTCAACAGCCATATGCAGAGAGTATGTGTGGCAGGCATGAGATCCAAATATGCAGCCCTCTTTGTCAGTGGCAAGAACATGCCACGGCAGTGTCACAGACTGACCTCTTTAACTCTTACAACATGAAGACAGATGCAGAAGGGAGCATGGAAAAATAAGAAGAAAAGAATAGAGAGAGAGAAGGGGGGAGAGAAGAAAGGAAGAAAGGAAAAAACCCACACAACAGGATTGATTGGATTTTTGACATTTTACGGTAAGCCCTCAAGGGAGGCTATATCTATCATGACAGCGAAATCTATGAAAAATGACCCTCAGGGATAAAATACTTTTCATACATGAAATTTGTAATCCATGTTTTCTGATGCTGTCTGTTACAAGTAAATTGTTTTATTGTTGAGCTACTGAACTCGGTGAACTGCTGGGACTGAAGATAACACACAATGATGTACATGCACACACACACACACAAACTGAAATTATAGGAATAATTACTCCACAAGTGCCACTTTTTCTGTCTGGAGCCTGAAACAAGAACAAGGAGAAAAAGAGGAAGAAAAGAAAGATTGAAGAAACACCAAAAGAAAGATTGAAAGAGTTTATTTTAACAAAGTATGGAATGATAATAATAAGGCTTTGCTCATAGCAGAGCATGCACACATTAATCTCATTTCACCGAGGATAATGGACACTTCATTTTAAGTCTTTCAGAAGATGAGCTTGTTTACAACATCACATTAAACTAAGCTCATTTCACTAATGAGGAAAATAGACAAGCGGAACTCTCCGTTATCTCTCATTCCAGATCCTGCCAATAACCCACCTACCCACCCCTTGTAATCGCCAACCTTCCTAGAAAAGCAGACAACTGCTGCAAAAAGGAACAAAGCACACAGGGATTTCCTGTATCCATGCAGCAGTGTGAGTTCATGCCCTGCTATGTAGTTGATCTCTGCCTCACTCTTATTTCAGACTATGCACTTTCTTTTTTTTCTTCAAAGATTTTCACGTGAATATTGTTTGGTGGACAACGGCAAAGATGGAAAATAGCAGTGGCTGGGCATTTTCAGTGCAAAAAGAATGTTGAAGATTTAAATCTTCAACATTGTAAAGACTGACTGCAATAGTATGCGCCCATAACATACTCCTGCCCCTCCTCACAC
>SMGT01009877.1:9320-27189 GCA_004794575.1 Lanistes nyassanus | reverse complement strand
CCCCCCCCCCCCCCCCCCCGCCAAAAAAAAAGCATGTACGGTACATGCATGGAATCTGTGCACACATACACACACAATCTACATGGATGGATATGCAAAGAAATCTGTGGAACCTGCACAAGACCACTAGACTTTGCTAGAATTGTCTACTTTGTACTTGAGAAGGAAACGATACTCTAGTCCAAAGTCTGAGAAGTGCATTTAAAGTGAATTTGTTTGGGCTGTAAAATCTCCAAGCTCAGAATTGGGCAACATAAAATCATCTAGGACATCCTCCTGAAATACACTGTACATTTAGAACTCAAAATATTTGTGAAATCTTGCACCTCTGGTTTATCCTTGGTGCTCTTGCCAAATATTCAGCATCATACAATTATCAGAAGCAGCACATCAGAGATGTGTACAACTCCCACACATTCAAGAGCAAGCAAAAACATAAGGCAGTAGTTACAGCCACTGAAGCAAATTTTTATTATTATAATGAATACTCCTCTTACACAGACCTCATGGATATGTACACATGCTCACAAATACCAACTATCCTCATTCGCACACATCTTCAAGTGGCGTTACAGAGAGATACATTTCTACCTGGCTGGTTAAGAAAACCCAAACAATAAAAACACCTTTTTTTAATGTTAGCAGGCTGTAGTTGGCCATTTAAATGAGCAATACTCTGGTTTAGCCTAAACAGACACAACATTCAGCATCAACTTCAACCATTCTAAAGCTTTCTACATCCAGGTATCACCATTGCTTTCACAATCCCCACCTCCCCAACCTGGCCCACACCCACCCACTGTATCACAATCACTTAATCACATTGTTACCCATAAACAACCAATGTCACCCTGTCCTACTATTTGTCTTTTTCTTGTTAGAGATATAAAATTCACATTTTCATGAAGTAGGATTGCAGTTAGAGATGAGTAACATGTACAACATTTTCTTGGCTTAAATTGTGTGTGTGTGTGTGTGGGTGTGTGGGATGGGTGTGTGAGTGGGAAGTGGGGAGTACACTTACACTTTTTCCGCAATTCCCAATTTCTGGCTGTATCTAGAAAAGTTGCACCAACTTTTTCACTGTGTGGTTCACAATGCTAGCAAAAGGCAACAACAAAAGATATCTACTGATGACAATGACAATCTCCAGTCAGTTGTCACAACATGCTTCTGAAACTTTCGCATACTGTTTGTGCAAGGCAGCAATGCTTGAAACAATGTTCATTGCTACATGCGAAGAGAACCTGATGCTGGTATTTTCTTTTTCACAGACTGAAACCTATTTCTATGAGGCTGGTATATGTACCCCTCAGTTTTGTGTCAGAAAGTCTGATGGTTTGAACGGAGAGAAGCAGACACATTCTCTGACATCATCTACCCAACTGAAACTGCTGCAGGTAAGCCTCTATAATGGCACCATCCAGACATTTACAGTGCAATGGCAGGCTGAACAAAAGAAAGAAAGCCTTCAATCAACAGGTACAAAACTTGAAAGATTCACATTAAAATCTGGATTTGGTGATCTGTCTTATGTACTGGGCCACACATTTTACAGTCTTGATAACCACAGATGGACACACACACAACCCCCAACAATAGACCATACAAAAACAGTAAGAGAACATAAATCACCAGCGCCCCGTCTCAGATAATTTCAACAAAATGTGCACCCTGTCTGGAAAAATATTTATACACAACTGTGACCTATGACAGAGCTTACATTTACCTTCCCACAAATAAAGTTCATGCAAAAATTCAATATCATTTTGACCCTTAAAAAATTCAAAGCTCCTCTTTTAATGAACAAGATTTAATGTCCTGTTTCATTTTTAAAAAAACTCATTCCATTAAGCATATATGCGGAACAATGATATTTGGCCAAACCTGTTCACTATGTACTTCAGCTTCATTCACACATATCCATCCTGCAACTAATCACTCATTTAAAACACCCCACTAATTTAAGATGACTCAGAACTCTTTTTCTTCTGTGTGGGTGTTTGGGGAATAAAACAGCAAAACGTATCTCACTTTCCACTCTCTTCACTTAGTTTTAACCAAAATATTTTTCTTCAAATAACTTCTCAACATTTCGTGAAAACCAAATTGAAACAGGAAGCGTAAGATTCTGAACTATCTTCAAAACTCAAACTCTTATGAAATACTTTGAAAAGTGACAGTGTCACAAGGAAACTGGTGTTTCAACAGAAAACTACAACAAGACTTCTAAAAGGTTATGCTTGTAAATGTTCATAAGAGAAGTAAATCTTGCTTTCCAGTATTTCACCCTTCAGCACACAACAGTCGAACAAGACTTGACGAAAGTATTTTTGTCTGTCACTAAAGTCCAAAATCCAATGCATGAAACCTACTGGACACAGAACATTCCAGTAGAAGCATCCAACGCATGAAGGCCAGACAATTATTTCAAATAATTCTCTCTCATATAGCTCGCCTCAAATGCAGGCAGGGCACCATTACATACTGTTGCTATACACTTTATATAAAACAATGGATGGCCACTGGTAATCAGAAAAACAGTTATCAAAGGTCTGAATAAATACAGATTTCATCTCCCAAGATCATGAAATTAGCACATGGAACTTACAGTTCATTAGTGTGGAGTGAGTTAAAAAACATGCGGTATAAGCATTTACAATCTGTTTATTGTTTTCTAAAACTATTGCTAAAAGAAAAAAATAGGACACTGCTATATATAATCCCACTATAGAAGTAACAAAACTGAGTATGACTACAAAACTTGTTAACAAGGGCATAAACAGGATACAATATGCATAATAATTTTTAATGTAAAATTTTGAAAAAAGCTAATGCAACCATACTAATAAAATTCTCAAGAAACAATGAAAAATATGGAATGGGACAAGGAAAGGATAAAAATGACCTTGTTGATCATGTGTAAACAAAACAACAAAAAATGAAATAGAAAAAGCCCAATCCAAAATCAGCAACAGAAAACTATGCGGCTGCAGCAAACATTAGTTCATAACAAATCAACATGTAAAGGAGTACACAATCAAACTCCATATTCCCATGCTTAAAGAACAAATCATATAAAAATGATAAAAACCTCCTCTCCCTAAAGGCATACTTACAATGACTGACAAGGTATTTTCCCAGTCAATATTTAATATTTATAACTAGGCCTCGCAACTATCATGAGCCTTAGAAAATATCCAACATTATCATGTGTGTGATGAAGGTATTGCTAATTCTAAGCTAAGCTGCAAGCATATTGCATATACCTTTTCATAAACAAAAGGGCCCACATAGTTATCCTCTGAAATTTACAGCCTCTTTTACACACATTATGTCGAGAAAATGTGAAGCTTGCTTAATCTACCCCTAGTTGATCTTAGGTATTTCTCCAATCAATTTATGGCACAGACAAAAATGCTCAGACAGAAATACTCTGATGTGGGACCTGCTG
Organism: Lanistes nyassanus; assembly: GCA_004794575.1. Classification (NCBI taxonomy): domain Eukaryota; kingdom Metazoa; phylum Mollusca; class Gastropoda; order Architaenioglossa; family Ampullariidae; genus Lanistes; species Lanistes nyassanus. The sequence goes on along the minus strand of SMGT01009877.1, from coordinate 23,735 downwards.
ATAAGTTGCTCACATCATTTACAGAAGCTTTGTCCCTTTTTGAAATCTAAAATGATACTGACTGAAACAAGCAAATTATAGACAGGCATCACCAGTTTATAAAATTACTGACAAATGTGTGCCATGAATCAACTGATCTTTCTATCCAATATAAATAACATTTGGTTCCTTTGATAACACTAAAATCTTCCCCAAAATATAACGAGAAAAATGCCAATGCCAATGCCATCAGATCATCCCAGCAAGCAGGATTTACTGATCATTATGCACTGGTTTCAAATGAAAGGAAGACATCTGCTACCTGCTCTATTTCTGGCAACAGCTGTAGGTCAGCAGAGTGTATGATGGCAAGAGTGTAAGGAAGATATCTTTTGACACACCAATCACAGATCACACTCCTGCACTATTCTTGAATAAACTGGTTTGTTCAAGAATTTGGAGAATATGCAGATCCCTCTTCATCACCAGTTCACAGAGAATGACACCACATATATGAACCCAGATGTGAACAAACATGAACAAGGCTGGGCACAAATGCACCAATGTGTCTAGACCTGTTACTTTCAGATCTGCCAGATTGTCTGCTATGCCGCAAAGAAATATTCCTATTTTCCAAATCAGTTTTGACAAAAATTTAAACAGGGAGAAAGGCAATCCCTGACTTCAATTGGAACTCATTTCCTTCTGGATTCAGCTAACATTAATTTTGTATCCTGACAAATTTCCTATAACAGGCTTGCTGCAATAAATATTGCATTTTGATTAGGCCTTCCCGCATGGTCTGTTGTAACACCCAGACCTATCAGCAATAAAGACAGTGTATCAGATCAGATTTTTTTAAAAAGCACTGATCCAACAACTTAGAAGAGCTTACTCAATTTCAAAATATCAGAACAGACATTTGTGCTCCAAGTTTTGGCAACTTTGCATGGATGCAGAAAACATGGTCCCCGCAATGTCACATTCTTGTGGTGGGAGTAAGGAAGCGTCACTAGCTAAAAACACTTTATCAACATCCTACTTTAAAGGCGCATGCATATTTTCATATCCACACAAATAGCTTGTCTTTGAAGAAACAAAAACTAATCAGTTTTTAAACATTTCATCACAAGTTTGCATTCTACCATATATACATTTATAATTCGTCACAATATCTACTAATTAAGAAGTCAGATCGATTAATGAAACAAGAAACTTTATTATTTTTCTGAAACGCTTTTTCTTCTTGTTTTCCATCATGAGCACCACTGCTGATATCCTCTGCAGAACAGATGTCAAAAAACTGTCAAATGTGAATATGTTTGTTGTTTTTCCATATAGAGAAAGCAGCCAAGGCTGTATCATAGCAAGCAGCTGGGCCTTAGACAGGTGTGACATATCAAGAAAGTATATCAGGGAGATCTGAACCCCAAACACCCAGTTCTCACTGTCTTGGTGAGAGGCACTTTAACAATAAGCCACAAGACTGCCATGTCAAATGTGAAGCATGCCTGCCTTCATGTTTGGGTGAGCAAGCGAAAGCCTGTCACACCGAATGAGGAAGAGTAAATCTGAAAGAAATCTTACGCCTGTCCATGAAAGGCAAGTTGAGAAATGATCGAAAAGTACAGTAATTAAAGAAATATTAAAGTCCGTTTCCCAACAACCAATAAATATTACACACAGAATGAAAACGAATTGAGGTGGGATCGCAAACTTCCACAAGGGAGACACAACATAAAAATATACATCTCTGATATGGTCCATGGAATAGCAGCCACGATAAAGCTGGATCATAGTGCAGACACATAGTTTGTGACAACTATGAAGAGCAGCCAGATGGGTGCATATGACAGCACGTGGCCTGGTATCACAGTCGTCTTCATATACATGTACAGTTTAAACATGACCAACATCTCTTGCTTTTCCCTACTGATGTGAAAAAATGTTCACTAAAAATGAACATCACCTAACTTCTGATCCCAGATTCCTGTGCCTGGAGTATCTCAATGAGGCATCTCTTCACACCCACACACACACACACAGAGACCCTTACTTTCCAAGGATCATCAACTGAGAGATTGTCTGTTGGGTTGCATTGATTGAATATGGAATGTCAACTTCAAAGATTATGCAAAAGAAAAATAAATCCCTTAGATGGCTAACCTCTGGCTTGCATACTAGCCCTTTAAATCCAAACCATGCTCAGTTATATGTTGAAACAAAGAAAAGTATCATGCCCAGCAAACAACTTAATGCAGCTAAATTGGCCAAATCATACATCTCTGCATCTAGACTATAGATTCTGAGGATCATTACTAATGACCAGGTAGAGAAAAAACAACAAAAAACCTCAAACCCTATAATTTTAGTAGAGGTTATTATCACAACCCAAAGGTACAATTTGCTATCACATCAGAAAAAAATAAAAATGCTATTAAAAATACTTCCAACATAAAATGTGCAAAAGGAATGCCAGCAAAGGCATCTGTGACTCAGGAATATATTCTATTCAACAGAATAAAAAGATTTTGATATTTTACAATCTTTGTGACGTTTGGCTCTAGACAAATCTCAACAGGTAAAAAAATATGAAGTTTAAAGCTGTGTGGAAAAAAAAGAAAGTAAAAAAAAATTGCCAAAATTCAGAAAGTGGTGAAAGACAAACCTCATCAGATCACAAAATTTCATGAGATTATAATGTCTACTACTACAGCTTAAATCTGAGTCAAATGAACAGAAATGGAAATTGCCACTGAGTTTAACATAATGTAATATTTTCTGGACAGCAAAGCACATGCAGCATGACTTTTAAGTAACATGTCTAATGATCTGCACGGACTTCCTAAACCTTTTGTGCTACGCAAATCAGACATGGGACTGCCAGCGATGAAGGAAAAGCACAGCAGAAACACCCTGATAGACAGAAGGACGAGAGATAGAGGCACCTCTCACAGAGACAAAATAGTTGCAACTGGAAAGCTTTCGAGTGGAAATACAGGATGTCATCCATAGAAGCATAACTGCATTTTATAACACAAAACAAGTTTTAAATCGTGTTTTGTTTTGCTCCAGTTCCTTCAAAAGAACAAAAAACTTAGCTTTGGATCAGGGTTCCAACACAGACAAAGGCTGTCCAAACAGCATTCTCACTGCAAACATGAGCCGACTCAGAAGTCTTTGGAGGGGAGAAAGGACCTGAGGCTGCGAGGGTGGAGGGCGATGATTGAAGACTGAAGAAATGACACAAGGGTTACCCTAGGCTTCTGTCTCCACCTGGTACTTGGTGCCATTCGGTGTGCTGCTCTTCCAGAACTTAATGCTGGCTAATCTGGCCTTCATCTGGCTGGGGCGATGCTAAAAACAGAGCACAATGAGTTGAGGTGTCATACCTGCTAAATGATAGGCACTAAATGTCTGTCATTAGGCTGAAGATCTTAGACTGTGTATTTGAATTCTTATGCAGAGAACAGAAAACTGGAACATGGTGCATTATGCAGGTACCTGCAAGAGCAGGTGGATGGGTAAGCATGGGTGCACACACCCACACCCATGCACAAGAACACACACACACAATGTACATATGCATGGACACACACACACACACATACACACACACACATACAGACAGGACAACTCTACCTCCATAAGCCAAATGCCAGAAGATGAGGTAGGGTGGGTGTAGGCGTAGAAAAGCCAGATGCCCAACCCCCCAAACAGCAGTACCAGTGTAAGAACCACCACCACTATGGCTGCCACATTGCTACCTGCACATCAGAACAACAAACCAGAAACTACTTTTTTTTTTACAATTTTTTTTTAAAACTTCACATTTTGACTACATTTGTACAAATATCGGGTGCCAAAAAGCTAAAAGCTTATGAGCTGGTCACCACATAAAATTTAAAGCATATCGCATGCAGCTGTCACACAAGAATGGTACACAACAGAGGTCATGACAACAGATGAAGGACAAAGGGGGACAAATGTACAATGAACGTCCTCCATTTATTTTAGCTTAACCAGTGTTAGAAACTACTTTTAGCAAGACATCTTTCACGTCCATACAGACATGCATAATTCAGAATGGCAAGACATTTAGTTTTACAAATACAGTGGATTCTGCTTAATCAGGTTAAATGGGGTGGCCATTTGTGGAGAAAAAATCTTAAAACAACACATAGACAACTAACAGTATCTCTTTGGCTGAAAGGAGGATGACACGAACAGAGTGTTTATAATGCTACGAACATCAAGTGGCACAACATTCTGTTTTGTCAGGTGGCATTTGGTAAAGCAATCAACTATCATGCTGAACACTTAGTAAGATGTGTTGGATGCTGAAAATGGTCATAAACAGGACAAAACATCTACATGTAATCAAGTATTTTGTATTTTTTCTTACACAGTCCACAACCTTATAGCCTACATGATCTCTGGTGAAGTCACGGGCAACAGACAATGACTGTGGCACAGTTCCAAAATTTAAAGGGTTTTCTTACTTCAGATTTTTTTTTTTTAGCAGCAGCATCTCTCAATCTCATCATCCATTTGACTGAACTGATGCTTAAAGTTTTTAAAAATGTTATGCAATATGGAACTCACTTTTTTCTTTTTCACACTTGCCAGACTGTGTTTGCTGTTGAAAAGTAAAACAAACAGATATACAATCATGTCAAAGTGTAACTAGTAATAAAGCAAAACACTCCATAATGCAATGCAGTGGAAACATTATCATCAAATATTTGGAAGTACACTGTACATGTATTTTGTAGAACGATATTTATGAACTGAAAATGAATGCAATCAGAACAAACAAATCATGCAATTTTAGTGAGTGACCCTGATGATAAGCAAAAGCAGTTATGCAACTGTATGACGGCTAAGTGCTATGTCTGATTTGCTAACTGGTCCACAAAACAGTTTTAACAAATGTACAGTAATGTTTCGTAAGCCAAGTCACTGGCAGAAAATCTCTCCCCCCCCCCACCAGTTAAAGCTCAAAGGGGATTATGCTATGGCTTTGTGTGGTCCATTTCTGTCTCTCATACATCAGAATGCAAAAATAACTACCACTAGTAATACATTTTATTATCAACCATAAACTAAGCTACTTTACAGATATTCCAAGCAAGAAGCTCAAAGAACCTACAACCAAGTCTCCCAGAAAGGATGAACATTTAATATTTCAGCCTGCAACCAGATAACATCATGAAGAGGTCTCTCCTAATTGTCTTCTGTGTCTAAGTCAAAATCCAAAAGACTTTTGATCATTGCACACAGATAATTATAAAAGCCTTAGTTCTGATTATGGTATAACCCTGCCCCAGCTGTACATGGGTAGAAAATCCCACCACATGGACACTAAACTCTAATTTGTATGTAATGTGTGATAATGTGAGGTAGTGAGGGTTGAGCAAAAGTAAAACGCAGACAAATGTTATTTGCAAATGCATGATATCAGCTACGAATGAGTAACTGACAACCATAAGGCACTGTCGAGCTAAATATTTATCAAAGATGAAACATGCCGCATGCCTCTCACAAACACATCCGCTGTGACTTTTCTGTTGATGAAGAACTTGTCATCCACCATCATGATCCACTATAACTTTCCCAACTATATCTGGTTATAAAACTTTGTAGCATGCGCATGTAATATGGTCTTCGTTAATGTTAATACACCATTTCATTAATACAGCACATGATGAGAAGGAAACTTTTTGGGTTTACAATTTACACACTCTTTTAAATCTGATTATTTTCCCAACAAGGTTCACAAAACCTTTGAAAACAAGACTATGGAGAAAAAAAAAAGCTATTTGATAGGTTACTAATGCTTTAAAATCAAAATGGTAAAAGCATCTGTAGGAAAAAGCTGAAAAATATATGAGAGCATCAAAGAGATTCATTACATAAATATGTTCTATCAACATAGCACAGCTTCTTCTAATCTGAAATTGGGCATGCTCTTCGCTCATATCTTTGATAATGCATCCTATTCTCAGAAAGATCATGAAAAAAATGACTATATCTACTTGAAACCTACAACTGCAACTGAAAACATTCTGTTTGCTTGTCACAAAAGTATGCATTTCTGGAAATCTCACACCAAACACAGGAGATGGATTCCAAATCAGGTGATTTCAGACCTTGTTTGTTCTTAAGCAGAAATCCCAAGCCTGCTCCAAAAGTATAAAAAAAAAAAAATTCACTGCTTGAAGTGACCCTAATCACCACTTTATTATGCTGCATTATTCCTAGGCAGCTAAATGTTTTTTCCTTCTGGTATCAACAAAAAGTTCACTTTTAAGTAAGTCTCCTGGAGTGCTGCCACAAACCCTTAATATACGCATGTACACAGCATAGTGTGAGTCAGTGCCCAGCTACACAATGGTGATGGGAAAGGACAGCACTGGAGCCAAGTAGGAGCTCCGGGAACAGAAAGGGCTCTGTGTGTAGGACATGAAATGCATAGCAGAAGGAATGAACAGTTTTCTTCTGGGAGATGGGGGCAGTACACATGGTTATTCTTGAAGATGGTAAGTCCTTCACAAAGCAGCCCATGCAGAGTTAGAATTCAAAGCTGGAATATGCAAGAAAGCTTGGGGTCACAAGCAGGTTAGACGATAATAGGGCTTTAGAAAAATTTTTACCCCACAATTCTCTGATGTCAGAGATCCTACGCTCATCACACTGTTTGGATTTGTTGCTGGAGAGGAAGGTGTTGAAAAAAACTTTGAACTGTGAACTGCATCAGGTCGGGATGTGGTAAAAATGGCACTGGATGTGGAAACTGGGACAGGTGATGACTGCATGGCTCTGGTCAGAACGTATGTGAGGGCTGCAGCTGTCGAGGGCATAGAGGCTAAGACAGAGGTTTCCTTCATAGCAGTGGTGGGCATGTGAGCTGTGGCTGTAGTAGGACCAGGAGTATAGGGGGAGTCAGTAGAAACAGTGGGAGCAGCTGTGGAGTTTCCTGTAGTGCTGGGGATGAGCGTGTCGGTTCTTACTGCAGTGGGAACGTTAAGGGAACCTGTGGAGGAGCTGCTGGACGCTGTGGTTCCTGCTGACGTTCTTTCAAGGCCACCACAGCGTGACGACTGAACTAAAGCCTGTCAAAGCACAGGGGACAGTACTTTGAAAACTACTGCTTAGAAGATAAAAGATTATTTCTCACAACAGGCCTGTTTTAATACTGAGCTCAAATGTAACAGCCTGATGCACCAGCATGTATTTAAAAATGCTAATGAGAAGAAAATCCTCCATCTGCCACCCCTCCCACCCTTTACACCATAAAGTGCCACTAAATTCTAATTTGTAAGTAAAAATTTATTGAGAAGAGGTACGAGGAAAAAACCAACAAAAACACCATACCTGTGAAACACGGCCTATAGTATCATTCATAAGGATATTCTTTTGAAAGATTGTCACTGTTTATTTTGTTTGTTTTTCCTGGTCACAGCGCTGGCAAATTTTAAGCCTAAGATCCATTAAAATTTTTATAGCTGTGCATGCTACTAAAATACCCACATACTTTTTGCCTAAGGATCCCGCATGCTGTCTTACATATATAAAATGGAGGACAGAAATAGTACGACATTACAATTAATAATACAGCAAATTAAACTTTATTAAGTTCTATCAAACCCATGTTAAAAGCATGTTGCAAGAGTAAGCTGTGCAATATAACTTTCCTATTGCAGTCATTTATAGGACAGTAATTTATTAGATTAAAGCAAATCTGAAGTGGTAATTTTGACATGGTTGAACCACTTCTCTGAACAAGGGGTACAAAAGATGTTCCCCTTGCTTTGTCAAATACTGGGATGTTGTGGTGGTGGGTTTCAATGACACCAATGCACATTTTGGCAACAGTCCAGTACACATCCCCGATTCTGAAACTTGACAAACCTACTGTCAGCTGCTCCATCCAGAAATAACTGCTTTTGAGGATAATGCAGTATACGTTTGATCCGAAAATTTTTCCAAAACTCACATAAACAAAAATTTTGTGTAAAACTCCCCTCTCCCCCCACAACTCCTCCTCCTCCTTTGCCCAACCCCCCCCCCCAAAAAAAAACCTCAACAACAAAACACAAGCTAAGGAAATAATTGAGTTACCACAAAGAAGTCTTACAATTTTTATACATGTTCCATGTCACATTCCTTTTTCGTCTGCAAAATATTTCCTTACTCTGCTCCCTCAGCCTTAGTTGGACATTACTGGATAATCCATGGCTATGCTGTAGCCAGTTCTGTTGTTCTTTGCTTTTGACTCCAACATCTGCTCCAAAACCCCTCAGCCCTCAAAACCCCTCGGTCTTCAATGGTTGTTCTTGGCTTGGACTTCTTCAGTTGGTTCAATTTGAAAGCAATGGATTAATCTTATATAAGATATTTTCTCTATATTTTAGCCTATGGTTCTGTGACAGATAACACAAGTTCTCATGCTCAGAATGCAAGACAACTGGAACACTGCCTTTTAAAATATGTTTTGGAATGCCAGAACTTCACTTTTATATCATTCCCTTCATGGACATTGACTGTGCATGATCAGCATCCTTGTCAGCTTAGTTATATCTTTATTTATTGTTATCTGTCTGTGCCACCCTGAAGAAGGGGTTATGCCCCGAAACGTTGACTTGTTGTCTAACTCTCGCTTGCTAACTTTCTTTTGTTGCAGTTGCGGATCCAGAGGTGTGTGTGTGTGGGGGGGGGGGGGGGGGGGGGGGGGGGGGGGGGGGGGGGGGGGGGGGGGGGGGCGTTAGGGGCGATCGCCCTCCCTAGAGCTTCTCTTTTTTTTTGCACTTCAGTTCTTGCGCGCACTACTCAACCATTTGACTTGGACTCGAAAACCAGGACTCAAAAGCTGTGCTGGTTGTCGTGATTTCCAGTTGGCTCCTGCACTAGGTATCAGGTAGTGAGGAAAGATGCTGGATGTTGCCTAAAGGGGTCACATAATAGGGACAGTGTCGCCTTCCTGGGCGGCAATATTAGTTGTGATTTACACCTCGCTCCCTACTAGTTATCGGGTATTAGAGGAATGATAACAATGGTTGTATGTCGCCTTACCGGCTGAGAGGTGGGGTGGGGAGCAAAAGCAAACCTTGGCTTCAAACAGAAATACCTCACCGAGTTGCCTACTGGTGACTAGTGAGGGAAACTATACGAGTGTGAATAAACGGAATCACCAATAAAACCAGTCACAATAAAACAATCTTAAAGTGCTGATTACAATTATCCTTTAACTGTTTAAAGAAATGCAAATGGTCATGGTTGACATTTGATGAAGTTATGTGCAGTCTGCATTCACCACCAACTGTAGTCTAACCTAAGGCAGAAGACTGAAGCTAGGCAATGTTTTGCCATTTTGATTTATAAAAACTCCATGATTTCTGCAGGGACCTGCCTGGCACAATAGTTTTCCCATGCCTTTTGCAAGCCTGATATTTTTCCCAAGCTTTCCAGGCCTTTCAGGACCTCCATGCACCCTAGCAGTGTGTCAGCCCCTCGTGGATCCTACTTGCATGTGATGAAGCAAAAAAAACCCCTTTATTTTATAATGATACTTTGAAATTTTGGGACAAAACACATCTTGACCAGACAGGAAAAAAAGGCAGATCATCATAAATAAGAGTTTCTGATCCACAACTAAAAGCTGCCTCTAAAACCTGTTTGATTGTTAATCAGCAGCTGGATTCATGCAGGCCTGACAATGAAGAAAAAAATCCATATTCTTCGTGTGTGCAACTAGCTGTCACATCCAACACCACCTAGCCTTTGTCAAAGTTTCAACTGTCCTTTTGCCATGGCCAGAGTAACAACAAAATCCCAGTAGTACAGTCTCACACAAGTACTAGAAAGCAAAGGGAATGGAAAATATATTAATAACATTACTTAGACGACAACACCAGATCATAAAACATACTCACTGTTCAGCTAAAGAAAAGCCAGGGGGATAAACGGAAGCAAATACACAGCAGAAGTATAATCAGTATTTTTCTTTTACACAAGCCTTCCAACGTAAAAAGATTTTCTCCATGTGGAATACCAGCATGCATGTTAAAGAAAACACAACACATCTGAAGCAGAAAGCATAAATTAACTCATTCTACCCCTGCTACAGATTTATCCATGCCAACCTACCTGTCCATTTCTCAACAGGTACAGAAAAATCCATAGTAAAATATTCTCAGTTTGCAATCATTCCTACTTGGTTTAAAATGTGGTACACTTCAGCATTCAGCTTGAGTCAATTCACTGACACAAAAATGAAGTTCGATGTGTTTTGAAAAATGGAGAACTAATCTTTTCCAAAAGTTTTCCAAGCAATAAAATCTGATATATTCTATAATATTTTTCTCAATGTTGGTAAATTGTGAGTTGCAATATGACTGTTACTTTCAGAGTTATATTATTTTCTCTGCATGATCCCATTTTCAGGGTCCGAACAGCTGGTTCAGAGGAAATCGTTCTTAGCTGTTCAGTCAGGGTAGAAAGAATTAAAATGCTCCAGCTTCCCCACAGTGTAACATTGTAAGAATGCAAATTTTTGCACCATTTAAGAAACATGCAATGAATAATATATACCAGATTTGTACAACCCTGCTCAATCCAGTTCTGCCGATTCCAGTCAAGCCCATCTGAACAACGATTCACCTTCTCACACCATTTGCAATCGAAGTTGACATTTACATGCTCTGTGCATGTTCTGCAATCTTCTATTATGTTGCAAGCTTTATAAGAAAGAAAAAATCATATACTTAATAAAGTAACATGAAAAGTTTAGATTTTAAACTCACCTTAATCGCAAATTCATTTTGGATCAACCAGGCTATACTGGGTTAACCCAGGCCACAAGCGGTACACAGCTATAACTTTGTGCACATAGGTACTTGGCACACTTCAATAAAAGGGCAAAAAAGGCCCTTGAAATAAAAATTTCAAAAAGACCTTCTATAGCATATTATTCTGATTTCTGTTTTTGGTGAAATCAATAGTTTGTCTGAATATGCAGACTGCTGAAGTTACAACCTGAACAAAAGTTTGGTTTTTATTAGTTACACTAACAACTGGTAATGACAGAAAATTTGTATACAAGGGAAAAGTCGAGGACTGGGTGAAGCCCGCCCGATGTTTTAGGCACCATCAATAGATGGTAGTAAAATCCAGGGCTAGGAGTGTGAACAACCTCCACCTCTGAAGACTACAAGAGGGTGGCCACTGCCAAGTCCAAAGCTTCCTATTCGCGCATGTCCACTGGCAGGTGGAAGTGTGGTGTACACAAGAAAATGACACTCTGCACCCAGGGTCTGTGGCTGCAGTGCTGCCACGCGTTCATGGCATGAGACAGCCCACCAGCCTGAGGAGGGACAGGTGCAGGGGACTTGATGGCAGGGCCCCTTCATTGGAGGTGCTGTTTCCAGCCACAGCCACCAGGACCCCCACCCCGTGCAGGCGGAGGGTCGGTGCCAAGGCTGCCTCTGGACTGGGACTTGGGGCCAGGCTCAAACTTCCGTACGTAGATTGGCTGACCCAGCCTTCGGGCCATGGAAGACACCATGCCACCTCCAGAACTGCTGTTCTGACCATGGGTGACTCGCATAATCAGTATGCCTGCGAGCAAGCAGCCAGAAGATGGACAGAGGACAGGCAGGCCTCAGGTTTGTCCTCTTCCAACTAGCACTTAGACACACACTGTTGTGCAGCCTCCTGGAGGAGGACCACAAGCTCCACAATGGAGGGATAAAGAGAGGAGGGTCTCTCATCCTCTCGCTCGGGTTCTTGGGAACCTGAGCCCTACCCCAACTCATCCTCTTCTGCAGAGTAGCAGGGAGAGGGAGGAGCGAACCCCACCACTGGAAGTGTGTGCCTTGGCAGAACTGGGGACAACACAAGGCGGCCATTGCTGGCCTGACAAGAACTGCACAAGCCAGAGGTGCAAGGCATGTCAACTCGAGCAGGACCAGAAGGAGATTGCTGATGTGACCCGCACTGGGAGAGGATAGGTGCTCCCAGTGGTTGGCCAAGGGAAGCAGCATGAACCGGAACACACACACACACAGCCTGAGCTGGTGGAAGTGGTCCTTGTCGATTTGGTTTTCTCGAGAAAATGGCAAATCACTGAGAAAGTTTCCTCTCTGTCACATCCAGCAATCTGCCGTGTGACAGAGGATTCCGTTGACACTTCACCGACATTCAGATGGTTTACAGTGGAGTCCTCTACTACCCCTGCTCCGAGAGCAGCGGAAGTGGCATCGATAGACATCAGAAGTGCCTCATGAGCCTGGATGGGTCAGTGAGGGGAGTGCCAGTGTTGGGAGTCAAACTATAAAACTGCTGGGGAGACAAGGCAGATGCCATTGGCGCAGGACTGAAACGAAGATGGTTTAAAAAAAAAAGGGGGGGGGGACATGCTGGATTTTCAGGGATGGTGAGTTGTAGCAATAATCTACAAGCACAATGAATATTTCCTTTTCCCATACCCTGCAGGGCCTCAACTTATCTCTTTTGCAAAGTCAGGACTGTAAATCATTTCTACTGCATTGGGACTGAAAAGTTACGAAGTTCCGCTTTAAAACTAAAACAAGCGGTTGTAAAGTACATGAAAGAACTCAGAACTTTTCAAAAGAACCTAGGAAAAGGAGAAAAGGTAACTTCTGCAGAATTAAAAGGCTTTAAAAACTTATTTTTTAAATTGTAAAATTAAAGCATTTTCATGACCTAATTAGACACTAAGAACCCTGGTACTGTTGTGACTTACCAGTTGTGGTGGAAGGGGTCCTATTTTATGCTCCACAGCACAAAGCTTAGAGGGGTTTATAGGTATGCTATCTTGGGAATGTGTTCATTTTTAAAAATGTTTACAACCATAAGATGGGAAAAGCTGCAAATCAGATACAAGTGGTTCTGGTTACAAAGCTTTATACCAGGCTTGACCTTTCCCAAACACCAGCAATGGATTTACTTACTGGGAAGAGGTTCCAGAACAATCACTGTACCCTCCTCAACCTGTTCTGGCATGAAGGACACCCGGTGATACTCGTAAATAGTTCGCCTCTTTACACCTGCAGCCACAAACACTTTTCTGTTTATATTATTAAAATAAAAACAACAATAAAACTTGAATTAGCTTCTATTCTTGTTTTCCTCTAAAGGATTAAACAGCAAAATAATATTTCTTGACTGTAAAATATATTTGTAGTGCTAAGGTTTATGATTTATGGACTTATGTGGGAACTTGTGAAATCAGTATATTTCGACATAGCCAGCACACATTTAGACACATGTCTAGTGAAATTACAGGAAACAAAAGCATAGAACAATCAGGACAGTCAAGGGTACTTTAAAAAAAAAATCACCAAATTGTGGTATGAAGGTGTCGTTATAGAAAGCATCTGACAGGCCTATCTTGACAGGATGGTTCACAGTCGAGATGTTTGTCACTGAAACAGGTAGCTGTGTGACCGAAAAACAGTAGATTTCAATGCTGTCTAGCTGCATAAAGTACAGCAACTATAAACATAAAATTAAGACTTAACCATCACCAAAGCCATTAAGACAGATTTCATATAAATCAATTCATTATGCACGTTTTTTGCCTTAAGCTTTTTTTTCCTGTGATGGTGGGGAAGCACCACAAAGCAAGGTTCACCATGAATAAGTAATGAAACACGGTGCCAGGTAAAATGCCAGTAAACTGAAATATGGAGACCATCCTGTAACAGCGTAACTGGCCTAAACTGTGGCCTTCTCACCTTTAGGTAGACAAATGTGATGGTACCATCATTCCGCAGTTTGGCTTGAAAGACAAAAGGACCAGCTGCAAAATATCATAAAACATTTTTTCCTCAATAACGTCAATTCCTGTGTTTGATCCTTGTTAAAGTGACATGCTGAAACAGGATATATACTTGTATGAACATTACTGATTTCTCCTGCATTTCAACTATTTCACGTATTCTTCTGCCTATTTTCTTGCTGAAGCAGCCATTAGGAACAGTGGTATAATGTATGCTTGTCACCAATACAGAGGAGGGTGGGTTCAGATCTCCATGTCTGGCACATATATTCTTTTATGTGGCACCTGGAGATTTGGGGCTTTCTTTGTGTTGATGGATTTCCTACCCATTTTCTTTCCCTAACACCCACTGTAACTGTGTCCTCTCCCACCTTCTTAGTTTGCTGACTTGATCTTCAACAAAAGGTACTTTGTATAATTCAAAAATTTCTTGATAAATGTACATATATATATATATACACAGAACTAACTCAGACAGAGAGCTCTCTCCGCCATTCAAATACACCGACATATTTCAGCCATAATTGTATCATATTTCTAGTTCAAGATGTTCTTGGCCTTGGATAGTCAAGAGGTGCAAAACTGCAGATTTCGACTGGCTTACACGCCCCCCCCCCCCCCCCCCCCCCCCC
>SMGT01009876.1:221121-231878 GCA_004794575.1 Lanistes nyassanus | reverse complement strand
ACACACACACACACACACAACAATAACATTTTTTGACTGCCAATACTAAACCATCCCTTCCTTCAACAGACGAATAGTGCCAAAGGCTCCTTAAGTCTCATCCTCCCAGCCCCTCCCGTACTGAAAGTAACGGCGGTAGCAGGTGACGAGAATCGAAAATCCTCCAGGAGTCCGCGATCAAACACAAGTCAGTGACGTCCCCCAGCGTGCCAGCAGCGCCACCGCGCGGCGAACCCGCTCTCTGCAGGTCACCTTCTCAGCAGTGCTCAACACGCGCGAGGATGGATTAGACAGACACCAGTGCAGCCACCGACGGGACTATCTCTTTGAAATGTGACGAAAGGACTTCTGCTGGGACCCGCGGGCTTCTTCATTGAATTCCCCCCCCCCCCCACACACACACACCCTTCTTTCGTTCGACGTGGAACTGGAAGTGTTGAAGTTGTTTCAGATTTATGAAATATCCATGACTATTACCCTCACATGATATTCAGGGACGGCACGCAGACACTTGGTCGACGCATATACATACATATAAAGTAAGGTAAAGCTCGTCCCCTGTCCTGTCTTTTCACTGCCCTGCGGGAGTGTAGTGTTTGAGATCACCATTCTTTCTAGGGGCCAGCATCGTGCCCATCTCTTCTCCCTCGCTGCCTTCCCTGACCAGTGGGTCAGGTGCCCATTCCCAGCTGTGTCAACTGGGGGAAACATGCTGCGGTAAACGGGGTTCGAACCAGCGACTTCGGGTTCGTAGGCTTGCGCTGTAACCACTCGGCCATCCGCTTTCCCGGGTATGAACACAAAAGTACATACACTTCGAAGGTAGCTATTCCTGGTGCCCACTTCTGAGCGATGAGAATGTGGAAAAGAGAGATCTCCCCCTCTCCCACCCCCCACAAAAAAGTCTAACCCAAGACCTTCTACATGGACCTGTACGTAATGTGTGCAACAGCCAATAAACAGGAGGAAGGGGTGGAAGCAGACAGGTAAATTTTTTTTTTTAGTTTTGTCTGTACTAATGCATGGGTGTATGTGCCCACGCATATGCAGTGATGTGTACTGTGTGAATGTAGCAAGAATGTTTCTTTTACAAAAATAGATGGCGGTGCCTCAAATCAACCTTCAGTTACTGTAAACAGGAAGGGGGGCGGCAGAGGGTCAGAAAAAGGTCACAGTAAACGAGCAACTAAAAATAAGCTCCGAAGAAAATTCGCAGGTTCACGAATCATGAGACAAAAACTGATGTATTGATAAGGTCAAAAGTTGGGACAGATTCCTGCCCTCTGAACCTATGTCAAAGCAAGGTCACAGGATCGTGCGCGTGCATGCGCCTACATATGGCTGTTTTGTGTATGTGTACTTGCGTTATGTACGCGTCTTGGTGTGAAAGCGAACCTAGCATTAGTGTACTTATGAATTTTTTGTTTAGGGGGGAGGAGTAGCAGGGGTGTGGGATGTACAGCTGGGCGAGCAGGCGAGGGGTTTTGTTTAACTGCGTGTTTATGCGCGTCCCTCTGTTCAAGGGTATTTTGTAAACGTGTGAGGAATGTGTTCGTCTGTCTGCAGAAAGAGCAGCTGCAGCGTGCAAAAAACGGACCTTTCTTCGCGAAATCTTCCAAATCACAGCCTTTTTCCCTTCAGTGTATGTCCCTGGGAAAACTGAGAATAAGGTTAGTCATTTGGAACCGATGACAGTACAGTAGAGTAACAACTCTGACAATTTCTTTTTCGCACTAAAAGTTCCGACAGAGGATTCAATAATCGGAACTTATGACACCACTGCGCATGGGGGGAGGGGTATTACGTCACACACTTGCATAAGTTTTCCTAAGGGTGGACAGTTACAAAGATATTCTGCTCTCGGTGCCGAAGTGCTGCACCCTTCTGCTCACTTACATGAGCGCTGTTTTTGCTTAAGGCGTTTCGTAAGTGGGCAAATATTCGCCAAAGGGTTCTTGACTCTTGCCTATAGCAACCAATCGGAATGCAGCTCTCGTGTGATTTCAATGACTATGAGATCAAGTGGGCACATCAAGCTCCATCAAGCTAACTGTAGCGCCACTGCGAGTCCAGTGCGCACGCGCGACACTTTCGCTTCCGGGTCGTCTTTTAGTCTTGCCCCGCCTTCTTCGTCCTTGTGGATGGATTTTCAATAACGCAACTGAAAATCGACTGCGCATGCGTCAGTTTAACCCCAACCCCGGAGCATGCGCAGTGGACTTAAAGGGTGCTACCGCTATGATCCATGCGTGCACGCTGCACGGTGTGTTGTTTGACCGTGTTCCCCCGCCTTTTACCACACCATCCTGATGGTGGCACACAGTGTTAACATCGCCAAGGATAACGATAGGTTGGAGGGATGAAAAATGTGCTTACTGGGCGGGGAGGGGGATGCGCTTTGATTGTTGCGCATTTCTTGGGGTTTGCCACCACAACTAACGCTATACAGCATACACTTTTACACCAGATGAAAAGACCTCAATATCCCAGTTAAAGCCACTCCATCTCCAGTCTTCCTCCTACAATGAAACAAAACAGCTGATGAACAATCTAAAGGTGTGGGGGGGATTGACAAAGGGAGGTAGAGAGGACTGAAGTTTTATAAGGTGCACAGAAACGAATGCTTCCTGTGGAACTGGAAGGGGTGGTAGGCTGTAAAGTTTCAGAGAAAGATGCAAAACTGCGAAAGGCCTCCAATGCATATAGTCTCCAGGAAATATTCTAAACAAATGCATTACACATCATCGCTGATTGAATCCACCCTGCTACTGGAACCAGAAACACTGTCCTTTCTGCACAGACCACCACTAACAGTATATCATTGCAGAGACAAATCAAATGCCGCTGTCATCTCTTAACTCCTGAGACCTTCCAGGGAATAAATGCAGTCACTTAAAACCAAATGTGAAACACCTTCTGTGGATTCTAGTGTCCAGATGTTGGAGAGGTTTGTACAATAAGCATGTCGCTTTATCAATTGAATGTAGCTATTTTTAAAAATCAGATCACGCGTGCAAGTTTTTGTTTCTCAGTTCTGTCGGACAAGTCATCATACATTTTTGTTCCCCCAAAGGTGACCTGCACTTGCCCAACAAACAAAGCTACTTTAAAAATAATTACCAGGTTGGTCAGACAAGAAGTTTGAAACTTTATTTGCCCAACCATCTAATTAACTTGCCTTGAGTGATTAAGCAACTGTTACTGTCAAACTCCGATAAACATATACTAATGTGTCCAGCCTCGAATGAAATATCATAAACATTACCACAAATGGCAGGCAGATATGAATGTAACTGTCCTATATATAACAGTCGTGCACATTTATGTAATTAGATGAAACTCTCTGGTGTGTGCCAACACCAAACAAACAAAAAATCCGCTACATATGCAAATAAGGAAACAAAATAGGAATCTGGCCTTGCATTTATCTTGCTTAGAGTAAGAGGTCAGCCACACACACAAAAAGCAAAAAGCATGTTTCCTCCATGCAGTCACAGATGATGGGTGTGTGCACAATCTCTCTCTTTCTCGCTGATATACATGTATATGCACATGTAAGCAGATGCACACACACAGTATTGTTCATGCAGGCACAAAAACGTGCATGCAGGTCTTTACATGATGCACACATAGGGACTCAGCCCCCCCTCTCTCCCCATTCACCCCCCTCACCCATCCTCTCACATCCTCTTTTTTCCTTTTTCTTACTTTGTTGAGAAGAAAAGGCAGGATGCATTTCCTCTGGCGAGGCCCTCATGGGATGACTGTCATCATGCAAGCTCTGCTGTGGCATCTCAGACAAGGGGCCTGCCGTTCCCATGATGACTGCAGACTGCCTGTACGGCATGGCGTCTTCTCTGCGTATGGCTTTGTCGCCATCCACTGCATACTCCAAGTACGGGGGCTCCATCCCCTGGCGCACGAGGCCCACTGGGACATCCTGCCTATCATGGGCATGCGCATGAACGAGCATGGCATGGCTGATGCTAAGGTCTGCCTGCTTGCTGCCATGGATCTGGCTACCGGATGGTGTGTGTGTTGTGTAAGGTATCGGGCCTTCCTGGCGCATTTCCAATTCTTGAGGTGGATACGAATGTGTTCGCTCCAAAGGACGATGAGCTCGGCTAGCTGCTAGGTATCCAGGGGTCTGCTCGATGCAAGTTTGTCTCCCCTGGTCAGGGATGCCATGTGACTGCAGTTGCTTGATCAGCGGGGAGTGCTCTGCCTGGCTAGATAAGCACTGCTGCATGGGGGAGGGAAGTACACTTCCAGTCTGCATGGCCTGGTTGAAGACATTCCCAGGACTGACAATCACTTTAGACACAGGAGTCTTCGGGGTCAGGACATCAACCCCAGAGTCTTCACTGCGCCCAGAGTCCTGTTTGGTGAGCGAGATGCTACGTGGTTTAGCCACCATCTGATCCATGGCAATCTGGGACTGAAAAGCGGACATGCCAGAGACAGAGGAAAACCGAGGGCTGATGGGCAAGACGTGGTCAGCGGATGAGCCGGGTGACCTAGAGGGGGCTGCCCCCCAGCTTTTCTGTGGGGATGTGACGAAGCTTTGTGGAACCTGGGGGCTCGTGTGGGGCGAGATGGGAGTAAAAGAGGTGGAACGGTACATCCCTGTAGGCGACTGTGCCTGCGCAATTCTTGGTGACATTGGATTCTGACCTGGAGTTGGGGAAAAGGCAGGGGTTGTAGACCTAGAGTTCCCAAGGCAGACAAGCATGTTTGCTGCCTCTGTTTCATCCATTTCGAAGCGAGACGAATGCTGCCTCTCTGGATCATACTCTGTCTCTCTCGAATCAGTTGCCCACTCTATCTGTCCTTCTTTCAGCTCACCTTTTCGACATCCAGGAAATGATGGAGCCTGCCTCAAGCCCTTACCTTTCAAAGACAGATGCCTTGAGCAGAAGCCTCGTCTCTGAGATTCCTTTGTACATCCCTCTTTAGAACACAACCTGCGCCACTGCTTTCCATTGAATTTCTTTCTTATACCATTAGGAGTGGACACAACATCTCCCTTTTTGTACCTCATGTTCATCGTAGGGGAGCGGGGTGTGCTAGATCGACTACTTTCAGTCGACTGCACACTTCGGCTCCTGCTTGTGTCCCTCTTCTTCAGGGGCTGCTTGGACCTGTCCAGGTCATTGTGTGACCTTGACCCTGAACCTGGGGTGGCACTGCCAGATCTAGGTGTGCTCATGCCAGATGAATCAAAACTGGCATTTCCCACCGCCAGCATCTCATCTTCTGAGGACTCGATGTGGTCGAAGGAGCCAGCACTGGATGATACTGGACGTTCCATCGGGTACCCTATGGGCGGATTCATAACTGGAAGCAGCGGGTGTTGTGGTTCTTGCGGTTCTGCTTGCTCTTCCAAGTCTTCGAACCATGGAGGCTGCAAAAGGCGGATGTTGACTCGTGAGACCCAGTGCTCATCACTAACATTTGCATACAGCATAGTGTTCAGCTTCACTCTGTAGGTGGTCACTCCTTGCATCAGCCTCTTTTCCATGACCGTGCCCTCGTAGAAATGGTAATTATCTGTGTCTATGCGAGCACACACAACCCGACCATTTCTGATCATCGACGGCTGAGGACTGTTGTCACTGATGATCTCACAAGTGGGAGAGTCAAACACGTTCTCGTAACTGACCAGGCTTGCGTCATCAAATACAATGTTCAGATGCTGGTTATTTTTGTTTCCTTTGATGATTCCTGACTGGAACACCCGATTTCGCCGAGCAAGGACTCTGTGGTTCTTCCACTGCCGGAGATCCACCCCTATGTGTCTGACAGGAGGGTGTATCGGAAATGTTGGAGAAAGGGTTGGCCCAGAAACCCCCATGTCAGATGCTTTCCGTTTTTTGGGTGGCTTGGCTATGGCACGCCTGGAGGGGTCATTGGACGGCCCTTCGGTGCTGGCTTCTGGCGTCAGGTGGGGGGTGGGGGGACCAGACACTGGAGAAGCCTTGGCCAGATCGGAGACAGTCGCTGCTGGGGGCGAGCTCAGAACAGGTGGACTGGACATCTGATGGGGCAGGGGCATGCTGCTGCCAACTGCCTGCATGTACAGCATGGACTGAGGCGGCATCTGCACTTTTTCCAGCTGATGCTGTTTCTGGGACTGTTGTTGGTGCGCATGCAGCTGTTCCATGTGGTGTTGCTGCAGCTGTTGCTGATGCTGATGCAGATGTTGCTGCATCATATGCAGTTGCTGGTGGTGGTGCTGCTGCAGTGGTTGTGGTTGCTGCTGCTGGTGTTGCTGAAACTGAGGTGGATGATGCTGGAACTGTTGATGATGATGCTGTTGCATTTTTATCTGAAGCTGCGAAACAGGCTGCGCCATTTCGTGGGAAAATCGCTCTGCCTTCTGCAAAGAGTCCAATGGCAGCTGCTGCTGCTGCTGCTGCTGCTGCTGCTGTATTTGCTGCTCCTGCTGTATGTGTTCCTGCTGTGCATGCTGCTGCTGCATCAAAGGCGCAGCGGGCACCTTTGGCTTCGACTGCCCAGATGTAGGATCGGGCCTGGTGTCAAAGGACGGGCTGGTGGTACGCTTTGGTTGACGTATCGTCCTGCCCCCACGTGTTGTGGTCGTGACACCGATTCCCCGTTTGTCTGGATCTCTGGCTGGCTGTTTAGCTGGTGCCTGCTTCTTTGGTGCCTCGGTCTCTTCTGAAGGACTTCCAGGGCCAGGAGACTTTGGCTCGTCCTGATCCTTCAAAGAAGAGGATCCTTCCTGAGTCTCAACATCCCCCGCACCTGCCTTCCATCTGGATTTTGGAGGTCGGTGCCCGGTAGGTGAGGAGCTGTTGGGCTGACCCCGTCTGTTTATTCGACTGTCACTGCGTCGGGGCATTTCTGTTAAAACAAACAAACAAACAGAACTCTTCTCTAACAGCCTGACAATTTAAACATGTTCCAAGAAAATATAATTTTTTTATGAAAGTCCAGTGGATTATGGATTTGCTCTAGCACCTGGAAACAAATAAAGACAACCAAGCCTTGCATCTGTAGGCTGGTCACTGATAATGAACTGTGAACATTGCACAGCATAAAAATGCAGATTCAAACATTATGCCCATATTTATAGTAATTATACAGTTACAGTGAATGTACCATAAACCATTACCCATTTTTATGCATACTGTCTACAGCTCATCTGGCATACCACTCTGTACATTCTCAAATCACCATTCCAAATTTTATAATCCTCCCCCCCCCCCTTCCATTTTAATATATTTCTTTGAAAAAAGGTTTACCATGAACCATCAGTAACCCACTCTTAATAATGTACACAAAGCACTATCAGAAGAAATGATGTCATTAGACTCAAGAAGCCTGAAACTAATCACAAACTATTTTACATTGTATCACTTACACTAACCACACAGACAGAAGACAAGTACCAGTGTCCACACAAAATAACCATGGCAAAATTATTTGGTCCAAAACAAACTTTTATCATATTTTGTTGGTAACCAGTTCCACATCTGTTAGCATTACCAGAGCACACAAGTTTTCATTCCAGAGAATTTTCAACCTGCAGTTCACTTTGGCTACACACTCTGTCCCTCTCTCTCAGAATCAAAACTTCTGATATTTCCAGTCTGTGAGTCCAAGACATCAAGGTCACTCTCTGATTACTGCTTCACACATCAAAATATGAATAAAGAAGTTGTCATCCTGAGCTACAAGCAACCCTCCACCCCCACAAAAAATTGTGTCAGTTTATCAGACAAGTCATCCAAGTAGCAACTATGTCAATCAAGTGACAGTTCACATAAGACAATGTTTAAGGAAGTCACTTTATACAGAAACCAGAAAAAGGTCAAGCACAGCATTACTAAAAACTATTCTGAGCAGAAAAGCAACCTTGCCACACAAGCCAGGGTGAAAATAGACGTAAGTGTGTGTTTATTACATTTTCATGTTACGTGCTGTGTACTTTTTGGCACGCGTGACTGCAACACTGAAAATGTGCAATATGTGTATATGCAAACATTTGCAAGAATATAAGCCTTCTGTGAAAAGTCTGGCTGCAAGGAAACTGTTTGCTACAGTGGAGACCGTGCCTGCAAAACATCTGGCTCTGAATGAATAAACGGTCTCCCCATCCAGAAGTTAAAGTTTGGACCTCAACCAGAAGTTAAAATTGGCACCGTTGGACCTCGACCAGAAGCCAAAACTTGCACATTTGGAATACAAACACAGAAAGCAGGAAAAGAAGCTGCCAAACTGATTTGTTAGTACCATCAGTAATAGTCTGGCAGGTAATACCAGCACAAGATCTGCCACAGAAGAATTCAACCATTCAACAGTCACAGCAGCATCAGCACTGACACTGACCCACCAAGTCCTTCTAAAGGGAAGGTGGTGGAAGAGTCAATGGCTATTACTGTTACATGAAATGTATTACAGAGAAGTGTCACAATCAGAGTCCAGCTAACAGCAACAGCATGACCAATGACATCAGAATCAAGACCGACAAGCTAGAATCATTCCGCAGCTTTGACCGCTTTAGGTCCATTGACAATGATGAAGGCCCAAAGCCAGAAGTACTTACCAGAATAGAACAGACAACTGCAGCACTTACAAAACTGAAAGCCATCTGGAATGGCAACATCGCCCTCAGTTCCTAGATCAGGCTGATGCATGCCCTAGTAATCTCCATCTTTCTCTATACCTGTGAGACAAGGACCCTGATGGCCAATCTGCACACAAGGATCCAAGCCATAGAGATGTTTCAGACAGCTCTTTCATACAAAGACTGCACCGCCAATGCGGCAATATGAAAGAGGACACAGCAAGCCCCTGGACCACATGAAGACCTGAAGACCGCTGTGACAAAGTGCAAACTGAAATGGTACAAGTACATCTTCAGACCATCAGGACTTGCAAAAACCATTCTGCAAAGTACAGTACAAGGAGGAAGAAGACAGAGGCAGACAGAGGAGGCGATGGGAAAAAACATCCAAAAGTGGACTGACCTAATGTTTGCAGGCGCCCAGAGAATGGCAGAGGATAGAGAGAAACAGAGGAAGCTGGTTGCCAAGTCGTCAGTGGTGCCCCAGCTGTCTCCAAGGCTATGGTACAGAAAATGAAGTAGACAGTTCAAACAAGCAAAAGAATAAAGAATACAACATTAACAGTTTGACTGGCTAGTCAACACTTCTCACTGTCTTCATTAAAGTAGGGGGAAATGGAAAAAGACACTTAATTCTTTCACTCAAACCAAAATTTAAAGGAATGCTTACAATGTCTTCTTGAATAACTCCTGACAACAAAAACTAAATGTGTCTAACCCAACAACTTACAGCAAGTAATTTAACATAAAGTTGATGCTGCTTGCACGGTAAACATATAGCAAGAACAAAGAAACTGAATGTTACTTGTGTGTGAGAGAGAGAGAATGATTCTTATTTTTACATTTTTAATCCATGTGCTTGATTACATATATTATCATTATTATTGCTGCTCATTATTGTTCTACGGGATTACTTGCATACACTTGAATATATGTATATAATCCAAAATTCTGAAAAATTAAGTAAATTAAAAAGAAACTGACACAATTCTCTGCTAGATCACTCTGCTGGCCCCACCTGGCCCAACATGCAAAAAACATAGGCCTACAACCAGGCAATACTGGGCTGACAAATGCATCCCAACTGGGCAACAGATATTGCTAAAGCCACTGTATCTGGACAATGCTTGTTTTTTTTTAAAGAACAGTTTTTGTAAAACAAAACAGCAAAAACACAACACCAAGAGACCTACAGTTGCACCTACAGATTAACAAAGTAAAGAAGAAAAGAAATTAGTATTAGAAAATCCTCCTCCCACTCTGAAATCTTGTACAATTTGGCCAAGATGGTCTGTCATGCTTGCTCACCTACCACGAAATGCTTGATACCAACCTACCAAGAAATGCTTGACACCAACCTACCAAGAAATGCATGATAAAGATGACGACGATGATTGTGATGGTAGTCACACTCTCATAATGAAATGCACGGAGCACTTGAGTGATATTTTTGTTTCCACTTATCTCTCCAGTTGTTACTATTGTTTCCTTGTGCAACACATTTGAAAGGTATTGCATCCCCTTCCCCACTCCTCCCCTGTTAAACACCTTACATCCTGGTTTGCTTTAACTCAACAGAACTTTATTCAGAGATATCTGATATTTCTTTTTTTAAAAAAGCAGTCTGATAAACACATGAGCAACGCTCATCCCTTGCATCTTCTGTCAGTAGCCCTATCACAAAATCAGCTAATCCATGGATAAGCATGCGTTTTACTGTACATTATGTTATGTACAGATCTGTTTAGCTCCATAACCAGTAGCACATAATGTTACAGTCTCCTTTTCGCGCGGAACTTTTTTCATAAAAGGAACCTAAAAATCAAAACAGAGAACTGTCGTCTATGGTCCGACATAATCTTCTGACAACACGGAAACTTTTCTGTTCTGCAGCAAACGCGTCACTATCAAAATCACAAATTTTTCTGACAAAGCACTCTAAGTGTAGTGCTGAGAATGGCATGAAAACAGGTGTCTTACTCACAAATTGCAAACACACTTTTGCAACAGGAATTACCTAAGCAGTTGCTTTGTCCAGATATATAATATCACAGCCATAATTTTTGCTAAAGCCTAACTGGCCCTTGCATGCCTTGCATTTGCAAGTTCGTCTCATGCCAATAGTGGTTTGTCCATGAATACGTGAGTATGCTGGGGGGGGGGG
>SMGT01009876.1:201781-221112 GCA_004794575.1 Lanistes nyassanus | reverse complement strand
GGGGGGGGGGGGGGGCACAGGTAAGGTGGTGATTAACTCTCATTTGCCCCATGCAGTCTGAAAAAGATGGTGACACTACCATTTTAGTTAAAGTGGCCTCACCACTGCCCTTCCTCAATGCATTACAGGTCACAGGTCAGAACATGCTGCATGTACGTCTGCATGCAGCTCAAGTGGTTTATGAAGCTGTGCAACCAGACTGCCCAGCTTCAAATGGGATAAGAGGTGTCAATAACAACCAACTGCCTATTGTGCATTTGCATGAGTCAGCCTGTGCAAAAGCTGTGGAAGAGTCACTTTGGGATGAGTATATGCTCATCTGTTTGCCCTGTGGACTAACATCACCTTTGGCACCCCTGTATTTGTCGGAACTAATAAAAATATAAACATCACTTTTACAAATGAGAAAAAAAAGCAATATTACATGTTCACTGTTTACCTTATCCTGTTAACTGCTCTTGCCTGTATCAAAATTACATCTGATATGGGTGTAAAGTCTAAACCTATCTGTAATTCTTTGATGATTGCATGCATATCTACGCATTTGTGGACGTATAATCTTACATCCAGACATAGCAATCAAGTTCATTCTCTCATGCACATGTTAAGAAAGTAAATATGTGCATAGATGGTGCAGTTGTATGTAATATGTGTATGTACATGTGATAGGTGTGTAAATCTTGGATATGAGGAGTGGCTTAAAATGTTGAATGGAAAATGCAAAGAAGAATACACTCAGAACCTATATATTTTTATAACACAGCTAAACTTGGACTAAAAAAATAGGTATATTGCAGATGATGTAACACATTAACAGTCTTGCTTAAAGTATACAGACTAATGTTATTATCTAAACGTGCACCACCCAAACTTCAACAGATGACAGCTAAATTTCCATCACTGAGTTAGTGAGTAGGTTATCTCCACATATTCTTACTGCTTTTTCTGTTTCCCCTTTTCATTGACTTTTGAGTTTATGTGACTGTGAGAGAACCTATGCACGTGTGAGAGTGCCAACTTTATGCACTTCATGTTAAACGCTAACTTGAAACAATACTTACATTCATAACTATCTTCGCAAGGGTAACTTCCAAATCTAATCTCAAATTGGGTCGACAATAATTAAGGAACCCTCAATGTTATTCTAAGTATACGTGTCTTGAAGTGCACAATATAAGTGGGTGGGGGTGTCTAACCAAAGCAACAGATTTGTATTATATCTATATACTTCGAAATCGGCATTTCCGACCTCATTCTATTCTTGGGGCTAGGAACGGCGGTGTCTTTACAAAAATGCGGTGTGAAAACGTGGACAGCGAAGAATATCTTGCTTGTGCCACAAGCATTCGTCGAAATGCATGCAAGATGCTAATGCGAGAATATATTCCAACATACAGGAATGGCGCCGGATGGAATCTCCTTACGGCGATCGGCTGGTTGAGTACGAGACCCTTTACACATTTCTACACATGCAGTGCAAGGCAACACACCCTAAAAATAGCTCGAGGTGCTATGCGCGGGGCACTATAACCATCGAAGCACGTACACGCCCAACAACTACGCTCCCAAAAGCCGCCATTTTGATTTACAAGTCAAAATTTTAAGTACCACAGGTGACAGAGGATGGAATTAGGAGCAAACAGATGCCATAAAATGTTTATTTACCTGTGTATTTTTCACATTCTTGGCTTTCGATGCGGACTGCCCATGTTCCTTCTTAGGGTAACTTCGAGCTATCTGCCCGACATCTCTCTGCAGCTTAGAGGTGAATGAGCATAACCATCCAGAATTTTTCTAATCCCATTGGCCAGCTGATTCCAGTACCACCTTTTGATTGGTAAAGCTAAGGTCATGGGTTAGGGATGTTGTTTATTCATACTTTACAACCGCCGCAAGGAAAGAGGTTCCGCAAATCGGGTTATTATATTTGCAAAACTTGCTAGTGTGCAAAGAAAATAAGATGTGCAATTTAAAAATTGATCATCTGGGTCACACTGCTGAGTGTATAGTTAATCAATATTGCATTAGTTTCCTCACAGATGCAAAGAAATCCCTTCTGCCGTTGTTGCCCATGTGCGCAGGGACAAAGGCATCTCACAGCCATACGCGTACAGCTCAGGACCAATCCGAGCAACGTAATGTAGGTCAGAATCTTTATATGGAATATGAGTGGAAGGGCTTCGCGCATGTGCGATGAGTTACTATGAGCCTTTACTACACGTCCTAGTAATCCATGTTCTAGGGCACACATCACTCCTGCAACTAACACAGCTCTCTCTCTCGCTCGCTCTCTCACGCTGCCAATGGCGTAAGTTTACAGTTATTTTGATGACATCTGTGGCTGTTGGCCTTAAAGATGACCAGAAATTAAATTCTGCAGCCAGGTCCGTTAATTCTCAGTTCACTTATGCAAAGTATTGCATCGAAGCTTTACCAGACATAATGGAATGTCAACCTACTTTCCAAACTTCTCGTAGTTTGTCGACCTTCCACGATTATTATGTAATAAAGATCCACAGCTGCAGTATTCACAATACAAATGTGTGACTCATTTTTGATTGTGCTTTGGCACGCATCGCAAAGCATCGAGCCGGGCTGTGCAGTTCGCGTCAGCGTCAGAGTTCAGCGCCGGTACTGACGTGGCAACATGAAAGGGCTGCTTGGCTGAGGTTTCGAAGGTCATCCGTTGGCATGCGTGCAGCGTCAGGAACGCCCAGTGGTAGATTAACGTCTGTCCCCTACTATCCTATTATCCCTCGGGTTTATTTTAATATCACCACTGGGGTAGGTCTGTTACCGGCTTCTATCATTGCTGCATCGATATGAAATCTCTACGTCACATAGGATGCACGCATGCATTTGTATCGATAACACGCGTTGTCGCTGAGAGCTGACTGGATTCGTCACAATTCAAGCATTCCCTGCACCCCATATTATTAGACTGGCGTGTTGGCATTGTTGGTGTGCTATTGCACAATCTTAGGTGACAGGTTTTTTATTCTTTCTCTCCCTCCCTCACTCATCCCTCTCTCTACCCATTATTATGTAACAGTTACACTGATTAATGCTCTTTTTTTATTAAAAAAAACAGTACAGGATTCAGCACCTTCCTTTTGGCTTATACGAATAGTTGTACAGTGCAGAGAATGCGTGTTTTAAAGCAAGAATTATCATCTTTAAGATTTCTTCTATTTTTCTTGTATTTTTCATTTCTCTGCACAATTGTTATTCATTCTTTATTTCAAATCCTTCTTTCTTTCTTTCTTTCTTTCTTTCTTTCTTTCTTTCTTTCTTTCTTTCTTTCTTTCTTTCTTTCCTTCTTTCTTTCTGCCTCCTTTAAAAATAATAGTTTTAAACTATTTATTTCTGCACAAAATAAATCTCGGTATCACGAAAGCAGTTATCTTAGAGGTGTGGGCATGCACAGCAAAGAGACATGCTATGGTCAGCGAACACAGTAAACAACAACGAAAATAAGTAATTAAGATAAGTACACAGATAAAACACATCTGTCGAAAATCTGTACCGTTTACATTTAGACTGAGTAAGTAAAAAGCAGGGAGACAGAATGATGAGGAGATTGTTCACAAAGAGAAAGCTGTCCAGACGAAAGTGAACAAACAAGGGTCGCTTTTTAAAAACTATTCGTAGATTTGTATGATCAAAGTTCTTATTCCAGCCGGACCAGAACCGTCAGGGGGGACGAAACAGATCCCTTGTGCTGGCAGAAATTTTAAAACGGGAAAAAGACATGTAAACATTCAGAATTTTATATCAAGCTTTTCTTGGAGCAAACACCACTGGGCACCTTTCACATGCATCACGACGCTTCGCCTACCGACAATTTTTGTATGGTTATAGCGAAGTCGTCTTGTTTCGATAGTTGACTGATCCGTACAAAAATAAGTCAACGAATGACAAGGCATTATACTGGAGGCATCGAAACGATGCTGTTAGAATAAACTCTTCCTTTGCTGTTTGGTTTACCTAATAAAACACGTACACCAAAACACTTAGCAGTCAAAAGAGGAAGGCAGGCATGCGGGTTTCTTTTCTTCCTTTCCTGCCTTCCGTCCTTTGCTGTAGTCGTTTCCTTCCCTTTTGAAGTACATTGTTTTGTTGTTCTGCTTGACGATAAACCAGACTGAACCGGAAAGCTTTAGAGTACGCATGACATCAAAACAAACATGGATGATGTTGACTCTCTGCTGATGTCATTTGTTTATGCCATCACGTAGCATGCCTCCCCCCCCCCCCTTTACGATATAAATAGAAGAAAAGAAGTATTGCACGCACATGGACGATGTTCGATATGTTAGGGAAGACCATTCTCAAGCATGCGCTTGGGGAAGAAAATAGATGGCGCGTCAAAAAGACAGGAAGGAAATGGAAAAAGGACATTACTTGCTTAGAGTCTCCAAAGAAACTCTTCATTGTTCTTTTCTAGACAGATTTAATTGCAGGAAGGTGAGGCGGGGTGAGAGCAACGAAGAGAGTTAATTGTCAGGAAACAATGAAAGGAGGAAGAAATTGTGCCTGACATGAATGGAGGCTGGAGTGCCAAAACAAGCCTTTAAAGGTAAATTTAAGATGCGAAACATGAAGATGAGGAAAATGCACCACAAAGGGTCAGCAGAAGGAGAACACTGAAAGGAAAATTTTAATTGAGAGAAGGAAAGAAGAGAATATTACGAGGGTATGAGAGGTCGGGATTATATCGAGCGGTGGATCAGGTGAAAGAAGAGATAGAGACAGATAACCTCTGACCCCGAGAAAAGAAAATGACAACACAAAAGTCCTGACCGACATGCTAGACCGAATAAATGTGGGGAGGATGGGTAGGGATGAAAAAGAGGAGGAAGAAGAGACAGAGAGACAATCAGGATTCCTTATTATTAACCATCACAAAGTAAACAAGTGCTTTTTGTCCATCCAAATTTACCGCGAAAGAAAGCAGCTAGACTGCTTCAGCATACAATCAAAAACACCACATAACAACTAAGAAAAAAGGGAGAGGACTAGTAACTTTAATTAGGAATGAGCTAGACAGGAAGAGCTACAGAAGGTGAGAAAATGGGGAGGAGAGAGAGAGGTGCGGGGAGGAGTAAGATTTGTGGTAGCGTACTAGCGGTCGTAACGCAGAGGCGTGACCCTAAAGTGAGGTCAGGCGCTGCGTGAATTTACCCGGGACCTTGAACTTCGTCGGCTGCGGTGCGCATGCGCGCCGTGTGCATTGCCCCACCGCGGCGGATAAACTGCGCACGCGCGTGCCTCGTCACTCTCCGCCGCAGTAATGATTCTCGATCGATCTACATGGCAAAGATCCAGCGATGATCCAAGCTAATAAACACGCGGGCTGCTTACGTAGTCGATTAAGTTCAATCTGTTTTTTTTTTTAGAGTCAGTCTAGTTATCTCCAGCGATGGTCTGCTCGCGCTGAGCAGTAGTCCAGAATAAAATCTGTCAGCTCGAATCTGTGACGTTTTGATTGTCTGTTGTGTGTGCGTGAGTGCGTACCTGCGTACGTGGGCCTGTGTCCAATTTAACGTTATATCCAGAAAGGAAATATATACTTGCAGAGGCACACGTGCATGTGCTGCTTTAAGTGCATGTGTGTGTGCGTGCATTCCTTTTTCCGTGGTTCTATCTGTCTCTCATTATTCCGCCCAGCTCCAATGAACAGTAATTAAAGATGTAACATGATCCTTAACGTCTATGTTTTTGTTCTACAAGCCTTATCCAAGCCGAATCCTTTGTGCAGATGATTATGGCTTATGTTTCTGGAAAATACAAGTCCTTTGCCGTGATTGGAGACGATGTGGGAATAGCGTCTGTTTTCCTAATATCTATGCACGTATTTATATAGACAGGCAGAGATGGAAAAGAGTCATATGTTTACTTTTTTAACACATAAACAGAGACAAACATACACAGGCACATATAGGTAGTCACAAACGTGGGAACATGCATACACCGATGCATAAATTTGCGCCATGAGTATACAGAAACATACTCTTACATACGCATATGCAACCGCGTAACATAAGCATTCTCTTACATATACACATACACACGCACACATACACACGCACACATACACACGCATACATACACACGCACACATACACACGCACACATACACACGCACACGTACACACGCACACATACACACATACAGTCATACTTGGGCATATGGTTGGACCATTTGATCTTTAACATACTTTAATAATTTGTTTGTGGGTTTTTTAAAGGAGGTTTTGTTCGTTTTTTGCACAAAAATGTTTGACATAACTTTTATCTTTTGCAATCGCTGGCTTCGAAAGACCGCGGTCTCTGCTGCCACAAGGGCTTTCTCTGTCGCCCCACGGTGGGGGAGGGAGGGGGCTAATGACGCAGGAAGGGCAAGAAAGCACTTCCGGTTTGTGAACAATCCTCTCCCACTCAATTCCTGCGTTCAGGTTTCTGACATCTGACTGATAAAACTAAAACTTAACTCTTTTATCTATATGCGCATTACGCGCATCCACACACACACACCCAACCTCACACACACACACACACTACCTACCTACCGACTTACGTACCTAGCTTTCTTTCTATTGTCCGACCGACCTACCTACCTACCTACCTACCTACCTACCTACCTACCGACTTACGTACCTAGCTTTCTTTCTATTGTCCGACCGACCGACCGACCGACCTACCTACCTACCTACCTACCTACCTACCTACCTACCTACCTACCTACCTACGTACCTACCTACCTACCTACCTGTCTGTCTGTCTGTCTGTCTGTCTGTCTGTCACAATCAGATTCATATTCATATTCGCATGCACCATAAAACCGCCATCAATAATACAAATATTTGATCGTCTCGTGTGACCCTGCGATCACGTTTCGTCCTTCACTGCAGCACCTGCAAAATATTTTCGCGCAAAGAAAAGCGAAAAGTTAGTAGCTGTCCGATTATCTGCTTTCCGCCGCAGCCGCGGAAACGCGTAAAATTTCGTGCAGAATTAAAAATAAACACCCTTCATTCATGGGCCCTCGCGGACCGATTTTTTCCTGAAAACACAACGCCTGTCCTAAAGGCACGCGCGTCATAGCTATTCCTGTCCTTTGTTCTAAAGGGCCCGCGCACGCGCACGCGCAGTAATTTGACATAGCAACCGTCTGCGACGCAAGTTCCCCTTTGCTGGTCGTCAGTTTCCCGGTTGGACAGAAGAGCGGCCTGGGCTGCGACGGGCCATCTTCCAACGCGTTATTCTCCCCCGTCGTCAGCTCGGGCTCTCTGGTCGCTTCATGACGTCACGGGGATCGATACGGTCCTTAAATTCCACGCCCTCTTTAAATGGAAGGCGGAATGACGTCATCGCGTCTGCCATTTAGCTCGGCGGACTGCCGTAAAAAGGGTTTCTAGTGCGTAAGAGATGCAGCGGACGTAAGAGAAAAAAGTTTTTATTTATTTATTTTTTTTTGCTGCTGCTGCTCCTGCTGCGGTGGCGGCGGCGTTGGCGACACCGCGTTGCCAAGGGCGACCGCGGCTGCTTTTGATCTGACTTGTGTCTATATATGACTTGAACTCTTTGGAGATGCGGGCAGACCGAAGTACGTCCGCTTGCGTAGCTCGCAAACATGAGGTGAGACGAATTATGAAGCTGAAGTCGTGAAAACAAAAACAAACGATAAAACCTACATTGACGACGACAAAACTTTGTTTTAAAAAAACACAGGGAAGGGGTAGGAGAATCTGTCTGGCGGAAGAACTTAAAAAACAACAACAACAGAAGGTTGTCTTTGCTAAACACTCTTTGGGATCAAGGTGATTGAAATAATCAGGAGGGTCGCGGTGAATGAGTTCGACACATCTATGCTACCCAAAATGTGAAGATTACAAACACAGAAATAACAACTTAGTGCGTACCACAGGTTAAGCCCCTAACAGCGGCTTACCAGAAGCTGAGGCGCTACAAGGGTTGACACAACAGAAGGAAATTCTTAGCTGGCTTTGCGAATGGTTGGTAGCGGCCTCATCCCTCATAGCGCCTCAACTTACTGTAAGGGACCGAGACTAAGCAGTGAAAGGGCTGCATATCCCACACGCACACAAGCGTATTTCCGTAGTTACTCATCGAAGAGAGGCAACAGAAGAGGTACTCGGGGAGGGGTAGTATAATTTATAAATTCAGCGAACAGCAGGTATGTTGCGACGGTTTTTCCACACACACCTCTAACCCTGCTCAAGAAACTTAAGCCATAAGTATAATCTATGCTCTAACTATGGTTATAAATATGGTTATAAATATGGTTATAAATAAACTATGTGTTGACATCATGAGCGCGAGTGCATATATGTCTGATTTGTGCTGGCACAAATTTGCGAGCGTGTGTGGATATGTGAAAGTGCATTTATAATGTGAAAGTTTAAACATGTACGTGTACTCATGTGTTTGCGCACGCACTTGAGTAGGTGAGCACAAATCCCATCTTACCCCCACCGCCCAAATAACCACTATAGACTGTCAGATCAGTAAGCAACAACCTGTGGACAGACCGCCGACCAGAAATCTGCCTGTGCTATTTTCAGGACGGTGGGGACACAAATGCAGAATGCCTAGCAACGTGAATTTCCGCTTGTCCTTTTTAAGTGAAGCTATACTGATGGCGTCATGCAGGCTGTCTGATGCTCTGAACATGACTAACAATAGCCGAGAATCACTACGGAGATTGTGCCATCGCTTGCAGTCCTTCTGTGGTGACATTCAGCGGTAAGAGGTTACAAACCTCGCTAACGAATCAAGCTATTTTAAATTTCTCCTTGAAATTCTGGATGATAACGGAGGAATTGTCGTATGCTAATTTTCACTCGTAAATGCCATTTCTTGTCCCGCATGGTATTAACACGTCTTTAGTGCCCACTGGATTATTTTTGAAACAGATTTTAAAGACTTGGAGCATTGAACGAGCAGTGTCTTCTCTCGGTTAGTCTCGGCTGGCCTGAGGGAACTATTTGTTTAGACAATTGCTTGCTTTATAATACAGATTGTTAATTTCTCATGGACACTAAAACTCTGGCGCACATTGCGATCTATGGTGCGATGAATGAGTAGATATTGATTTTCTGTTTTACTGGGCTATTATTTTTAGACCACGCGAAAGATAAAGGCTTTAGAATAAAGCGCTCGATCACCGATGTTAAGTGATATTGACATTTCAATGTAGCAAGAATGCGAGGAAGTTTCTATGGACCACAAGGCTGGGAGAGATGGCAGTGAAATAAAATCGAGCGATATGTGCAGGGTAATAAAAAATTATTTATACAGGGAGGCAGTTATAATCGTGTGTCTACGGAATCAACTCTATTTTACCACTACGAGCTCACTATAGCTAAACGCCTGTTAGCAGTTTGTGGTAAACGTTTCGCTATCAGCGCGGGGATACACCGACACTACTTCCAGCAACGATTACAACAACAACTGCCATTGCTGGCTCAGTCTGCTTTCAACGCTACTATGTCATCAATACATTTTCGCCTCTTTCTTCCTTCATCAGTCAAAGCAACCCATCCATTTCTATCGAGTCCATCGCTGCATTTGTTGATGCTTTGAGAATGGCCCTTCCTCGTGAGGAGAAATCTCCTACAGGAAGAATCGAAACAGAGTTAAAGATTTTATCTCCTTGCCAGGAGGAAACCCGTACAATGATTCCAGATGACGCAAAACAGACGTCAGACAAAGCTACACTAAAACCCCCTCCAACCCCCACCCTGCTCCCACCACCTCGCCCTCCGAAAAGGAAATCAGAGATCTTACCTCATAGCAGAACTGAGAACGCCACGCCTGCTCTACAAGGATAAGAACTACAAATACAAGGGCTAAATAACTCATCGAATCGCGTAAAGAAATGTGGATATTCCGGTGCAATTCGTCAGCAGACCTGCGTATAATCGATCCATCAATAATCAGATTGTACGTCATGCTTACTTGGAAAGGCAATGGTAATTCTGATTGAGCACAGCAGTGGCGCACTGAAAACAAACATGACTCACAAGAACTGTGCTGAACGAAAAAAGAATTTAGATTCTCTCCCTTTCTACCCCCCCCCCCTTGAGTCCTACCTCCTCCTGCATGCTAATGCCAGAAAGTTACCGTCTTCAAACTGTTTCTTCCCATATCAGGAGCAGCTACAAATTTTTATAATCACATCTATTATTTAAGAAGCAGTGATTTTGTTTTAAAGATGACGTGATGGAGTTGCTCTTTTAAAGTTTGTTTTTAAAGTCATAGCTTCGAATTAGAAGCAGTGGTTTTGTTGTAGATGACTACATCATAATTTTTCCGTATCCAGGACAAGAGTGTTTTTCACATTCTAATTTCTCAGTTGCCATGATGACGTTAACGTCAGTATCAGTGGTTATGTTGTAGGTGATTAAATTATAATTTGTTTCCCGTAGCCAGGATAAATTTTGTTTCATGTTTTAAATTTTCGGTTGCGATAATGACGTTTTAATTCTCAGTACCAGTGATAACATTTCTTTCTTTCAAGCAACAGCTGTTAATGTCTATATCCAAGGAATGCGAATACCTCTTACGGTAATTGCTTAAATATTATTTTAACATTGACCTTAACCTTTCTATCAGTTTCAAGAGCATTGTCTGCAAAATACTATCAAATTCTCAAAGTAAACACAAACACGAGGCGACAAAGAAACTTATAACAATGACAGCGAATAAAAAGAATATATTTTCTGCTGGGCCCAGAATGTATAGGCCCTATATATATATATACATCCAATCTACTTCCCTTGCCAGATATTTGTTTTTCTTGCCGGTGGGCCAAAGCGCGTCAGCTGTAAGTCGTGACAGTTCCGCCTGACCTGCCGTTGATAAAGCACTGAATCAGCAGAGGCAGCAGGATGTAAGAGCACTGACCCCAGGGTTGAGTTCGACGTGCAGGAAAGGGGGTCACGTTATTTGACAGGATCGATCATTCGATCTACGTCACAGATGTTGTCCTTGCTGTTCTTGTTTTGATGCTTCTCTGAGAGGGGGGGGTGCGCTAGTGCAGTTCTGTTTGTTTTCTTGTTCTTTTATTTGCTGGTTCGGTTTTGTTTTTTTTTTTTTTGTTTTTTTTTTGGTTCTTTTGTTTGTTAGTCCGTTTGTTTTTGAGACTGTTGGACTTGTTTGATGGAACTAGTTTTATATAATTCACACAGCTATTCAACTGAAAATATATTGATTTCAAGCAAACTTATGAGCTTATTTTGGTTGTTGTGAACGACAGATATAGGCAGCCTACAATGATACATTTATACTTGTTGTTTGAAACATTTTCTCGTCCGACCTTTTCAAACCTTTTGAGAAAAGCATTAGCCCCACGTGACTGACTTTTTCCAAAGAGGGGGGAAAGGGAAGGGGGTATTCCCAAAGGATGTTTTGGATGCTAAATCACACACCCCTCCAGTCAAAAATAAAAGGAAAGAAAACTGAAATTTGAACCAGATGAACAAGAAGACAAGCCATGCCTTCTATGAGGTACAAGAAAGTGCTAGGAAAAACAAAGATGCCTGATGAACAAAGCATCGGAATTGCGCGTCGTAGGTTGCGGGTTTGAATTCACCACTAGCCTGGAGCTCAGCTTTGTTCCTTTCATCCAAGTTTTCTTTTTCGCAGTACCCCCAGTCTCCCCCATGGAAGATACTGTCTTTATCTTTGTCTAACTTTCCTTTTTTTTCTCCCCTTCCTCTTTTACACAGCCCCGAACAAAGTACGAAAAATGGGGTGAGATGTTTTTTTTAACTCCCCCTTTTCTACAGTCCCTACCCTGCCCAAGTATAATTATATATTTAGGCGGGAAAATGTTGCTTTGACACTCAAAGCCGTCTTCTGCTCTCGACCCCCCCCTCCTCCCCCACTCCCCATTTCCCAGATCACCTGGTTTCAAACTGTACGACCACCAAAACAGCGAGAGTGAGGGGGCAGAGAGGGGGGAGAGGGGGAGAGAGGGGGGAGATTTCGACTTTTGAACTTTTTTTCGTGGACAACGTAGTCCTTTCAAAGGGCAAAGCATATGTTCGATGCTACAAAATCACAAATTCATCAGCGCGCATTCATTCGCTTGCTCAATCATAGTATAGGCGCGCCCCTCGAGGTAAAATTTATGGCCACAGCTGACCATAGTCTGATGGCTTCATATCACAGAGAGAGAAAGAGAGAGAAGGAAGAAAGAGAAAGAGAGAGAGGAGGGCACAACAAGAAATTTATAGCTTTGTTGGCCCTTTATGAGGTAGATGATTTAGAAGACGTCTTCTTATCTCCTGTTTGTGCCTGCCGTTGAAAAGTGTTAACTGTTTCACTACATTATCTCTACATTATTTTCTTGAGATGACGTCATGTACAGACTCAGTGACCTTTGAATAAAAGCAGATCGAAGAAACATAAAGTCAGCTCATCGCACATATGCCACCTTTGGGAAGTGTTACATCTTTAGTTTCTAATAGGGAGAAATAGCTGGGACAGGTCTCAGCTCTTTAACCTTTTTTGCTACTTCCAGAAACTAACAGGTAAAAGGCTGTTTGCACAACAATTTAAATCTACAGTGAGGTGTGCAAAGGTTCCCCCCCCCCTCCAAAAGCATTTCACTTACCTCGCATCGGCTATTAATAGTTTAAATGCGTGAGAATCCATCAGCTTTATTGGTTTGCCTCAAAAGTCCCTAGTCAGTTCCGCTTTGTAATTTCAACAGAAAGATCAAGCTGAGACTAGTCAGGCACAGAAGTTCATTCAACCGTACACAGGTAGTGGGGAAGGAGGAGGCCAAACTCCCACCTGGCTTCGCTTTGCTTCGCTGCGTTCGGTCAAAGGCTGAGAAGAAAGTGTTCACAGTCCCCGCTGAGCCGAGTCGCCAATCGCCCTACTGATACAATTGCAGGGGATTAACAGGGAATATCTTTGTGAAGCTGGTCGTCAAAATTAGTAGGTCGTATCTCGGTGGGTAGCAGTATCTTAGCATTTTAAATATGTCGTTTTAATATGTACCCGTCCCTCCGAGGTTAAGAATAAATTTTGCCTTAACTTGCCTTGCTAGCTACTACAGCCTCCATGTAGGGAAAATGACAGCGATATCAGCAGACGCGATGTGTGTATGTGTGTGTGTATGTTTGTGGTTTTTTTTTAACCTTATGGGATTTAAAGGGAAGGCCCCCAAAATTTGGGAGTTCGCCTGCCGACTTGTCTGACGGCATAAACTGTAACCAGTCCTGTAACCAACCGGACCAGATTCTTCCAAGAAACAGAAGAGATCCCGTGTGCTGGCAGAGTTTAAAAACAGAAAAAATGAGAGACACGCATTTAGAACACGTTAGCCTCGTCTGGGAACAAATACGACCGTGTAGCTTTGGGGTTAACTGCTTTGTGTATCGGGACAGCTCCGCTTTGAGTCGTCTGCGCTGGTTCGAGATACAACTGGATAGCAAAGTGAATCTCGTGCTAGTCTGGCTAGGGACTCAAGCGGAGAAAAAGTATTGTCTGAGAACATCAGCACTTATACTGCGCCCTTTGGGACACCAGGTGGTTTGGATTTTCTTTTTTGGTCGGCGCCACCACATACTGCACTCTGTACTTGCGGCCCGCCAGAGAAGGCGACCGACTGGTGCAACCTTCAGTTAGATCCCCACCCGCCAGTCGCAATGCGACCTCGTGAACTGCACGTGACCTGTGCAACGGGACTAGTGCAGAAAGCCTTTCCGCTCCTGGGATGGCTGGCATGAGCGTTCGTAACTTCTCTTTCCGTCATACAAGTGGTATTACAGCCAGTTCTTCCTGTATATTTTACGTGCACCCATGAACATGAGTGAAAAGCCTCGCGCAAGCCAGCCCTAGACATGGGTGTGTCTGACGGTGCTAAACAGCAGAGTGAACAAACCAACCCTCCTGCTTCTCCTCTGAGAATGTTCAACAGTTCTCCGTTTACTTTTGTTGGCGTTACTTAGCTTCTAGCGCGCGTCTCACGCGGTTTGACTAAATTCAATAAAGACGCCACTAGGAACTAACACAACCCCCAGAAACAAGGAACTAATCCAAATTTGACTGAGAATACCCCCCCCCCACACCATTCCTCCTGAACAAGACGTGCAAAGATCTGATAATCTGTTACTGACAAATTCTCCTGATAATCAGTCACTAGCAAATTCTCCTGATAATCGATTACTGACAAATTCTCCCCTAGTTCTTTTTTCTTTCGCTTGTAAAGGCTGTTGGAGTAATTCTTTACAATTGCATTCATTTGACTTAATGGAAATATGGATATAAACTTGCCTTTTACCACAACGTTTAACAATAAATTGAATGATGTGTCCCGATGACATAAAAAGTAGCATGTTTGTTTCTTGTCTTTTTTCTTTCACATTTTAGTGTATTAATGTATCCAGCAATGGATCTAACTGCCACTGCACGTTTAACAGTAACTGATCTATTTTGACGGCGTTATCAACACTTCTGCGTATTAAACTGACAACTTTTGAAAAGCAGCATATCATTTGGCAATGTCTGTAATTCTGCAAGGTCTCTCAGCTCTGAGTTTCAAGCAATGAAGCTGTTCTGATATTGTTTTAACTGTACGGCTATTTTAAATATTCTGTAATAGGATTTTCTGAGATGTTTGAAGACGTGTCATTCACTTTCAGTCTGCCGCATCAAGCTGTGGGTAAAATGATCGCTTCTTGTTTGATGCGATATCAGATCTTTCACCGCCAGTTCTAGCAGATATCTGCTGACAAGGACAGAAGTGAAAAGAGATACATACAAAAGGTTTTAAAAAAAGCACAAGTTTTCTTAATATTTATCTATGACACAGGTTTGAGGGGGCCTTAACGTAGCAGTAAAGTTTGGTTGTCAACAATACAAAGGGTTGTGGGTGTGGCGAGCACACGTAGGCCTACTTTCTGTGGATGTGATATCTGTGAACAGGAATGATCGTCAGAGGTTCCTTCTGGGAGCTCCGGTTTCCTCTCATTTTCTTTTCCCCTACACCATTGTCGACAACAACAACACCACCACCAACAACAACAACAGCGTGACCTGCTCTTAGTCTGTCCGCGCCTCTAGCCACATTAGCGAGCGTACACCGCTTTTACCCGTGCGTGTGTCATTGTTATCTGGATTGGTGCATGCGCACGGGTGCACACATATGCAAATGAATGTGTGCGTGCACGTGCTGTGAGCAGCCTTGTCCCTAAAAGTTTAGTGAGTCAGCCGGTGGAAACAAAGAAAGGTAGTCAGTACTTAAGCGCGAATTGCTTACATCTGATGCAGGCCCGTATACATGTGGGAGTGGGGGGGGGGTGAGTGAGTGGGACATCCGTTACTTCACAACCATCCAACAGAAGGTATGTTTGTAATGATGACATGGTTGGGTTACCAGATGAAGCATCTGTGTGTGTGTGTGTGTGTGCGTGTTTTAGAGACAAAAAAAAAAAACAGGAAAGAAAGAAAGGAAGGAAGGAGGAAAGGAAGGAACCACGGAAGGAAGAAATAAAAAGAAAGAAAAGAAATGAAAGAAAAAACGTGAGAGTTAATGCCTTTGGTGAAACAAATAAACATGAGGACATGTAGAACGGGATTGCGTGTTTTGGAAAGGGTAGGTAATTCATTTTAGGACAGTGTTTCCACCTCGCGGTGAGTTGCACCATGAAGGGACGGGGTATATATTACTAGCTGATGCATGGACTCTGCACATGAACTCTGAGATTCTTGGCCATTCCCTCCTGGGCTGACTTGCATGAGTGTTTTTATCCCTTGTCCATACGTAACGGTGCACGTAGAATACACATTGCGAATGGGCCTTACGACCACTCTTAGGGCCGGAAGAGAGGGTACGGACGCTCATGCAACCTAGCTCTGGATTCAAACCAGCAACCTTCCATGCGCTAGTCCAAGATTCTGTCCGTAAAGCTGTCCAAGCCTCATTCTCTCCAGCATTTCGCGATCTAGTTTTTACACCTGCAGCTGACTGGTTCTTGTGGACATGCTACTGCTGCACGCAAACTAACAATCTCGAACTCTGCTACGCTGCCGTCTGTCCGTCCGTCCGTCTGTCTGTCCACCCGTCAGTCCTTAAGCCGACATACCTACCAGATAGTCACCAAGCCATGACAACCCCGCAGCGGCGCGTAAACTGTCCCCACTATAGTTCCCTGCGTCATACGTTTGCGACGCGCTGCACGCATACAGCTGGTAAGGGCTGGGTTTTTTTTTTGCACGAAACCGGGGAGGGGTGGCGGGGGTTGGGAAGTGGGAATGAGGTCATCGCTGCAGCTGCCGAGAGTATGTGTCATGTGGAAGGCGTACGTGTGGCAAAGTTCTTGCGTGCTTGAATCAGTGTGTGCTTGCGGGGCTATGTATGCAAGCTTTGTGTATCCTGTTGGGCATTTTTGCTCATCACAGAAAATAACTTTCGCTGCCCGTAGAAAAACGTGGATCCTGGAGGGGCATGCGTGCACGTCTGTATGCATGCGCGAGTGTCCGAACGATCTCGACTACGTACGTTTCAAATTAAGTTCTTCTCTTTATCATTTGTTGTCTGTGAGTCCCCATGTATGTTTATGCACACACACACTCTCTCTCTCTCACACACACACACACTGTCTCAGATATATATCTATACACCCAAGTACATGTGTTTGCACATTTCAGAAAATTGTGGGGTCATATTACGAACAAATATTTTCGTAATTTTCTTCCAGGTCACGACTGCCCTCCCCTCCCCTCCCCCTCCTTCAAACGCTTCCCAGTTCCGCCACCACCAACCACTTACACCTTTCATCAGCAGTATTTTTGAACGCTCACAGCCCTGGCCATGAACGGACCCAACAGCATACGCGGCTGCCAACTTTGGCTCGCAGCCAACCACGCATATCATTGGCTGTGACCAAGTCCTGCGATTGGCTGCGGGCAGGTGCCGTCTATTTTTAACAACGGGGCTTTCCGCTGCGTTCCCGTTTGGGCGCTTACTCTGATTTCAACTGCGCAAGCGCAGGATTTAGGGCAGGCCTTGCGAAGACCCCCCTCCCAACCACCACCACCACCACATTTCTTTCCCTTCATATTTTTTACGTCAAGTTGGCGACGAAGGCCATAAAAATATGGCGGATGAAGAGCAAATGGAAGGAAACAAGTACCCGAAGCTCAAACCCAACTGCCGGCTCTGGAAGCAGGTGCCACATGCAGAAAAGGTATGTGCGCCGGCCGTGGGATCCGAACTAATATGTGGCCCTCAGTATCCGCGACAAGCACTAGCTGTTACAGCGATGCGACAAGCACCCAGCACCAGTCTCTAGAGAAGGACAGATGCAGTCCATGAAGTCCTGCGTTGTCTTTGGACTGATGTGTTATTATATTTAGTGCGTGCCGAAAATCAGCATCATAGACAGACATTTACTGGGAGAGCAGGCCGCGTTTCCAATTCCAAATACGCATGAGTAACTTCTAAAAGAACTAATGATCTCTTCTCTCATGCACTCGCCCCCTCCCACCTCTGTCTTTACTTTGCGTGAAGTTAGGACTCTTTCTTTCTTTCTTTCTACAAGTAACCCCCGCCCTTTTCTAATTCTGTCTGTCGATCTTTTTTCTCCCCCTCCCTCACCCCCACCCCACCAGCAGCAAGGCTCTTACCTCCCACACTTACCTCCCACCCTCTCTTTCCGTCCCTCCTCTCGTTTGACCCTAAACCACTTTCTGGAAATAATTTTAACCTCTTACGTAAAGGCCCTGAAAATGCTGGAATCT
The DNA here is from genome assembly GCA_004794575.1 of Lanistes nyassanus. Taxonomy (NCBI): domain Eukaryota; kingdom Metazoa; phylum Mollusca; class Gastropoda; order Architaenioglossa; family Ampullariidae; genus Lanistes; species Lanistes nyassanus. The sequence continues at coordinate 203,328 of SMGT01009876.1, read as the reverse complement.
GACGAAAGTTGACACCAGTATGACATGACTGGTAGAGGCCGGTACGCGAGGCTCGAGTCGGTTTACTAACACAGCCTGTGGCAGCAAAGGAGAGAGAGAGAGATGACGCAAATGCTAAATTTAGCCAGCACCCGCAACCGTGCAGAAGCGAGGGGCTTCCAGGTAATGCTAAGCGTGTGCTACGCATTCATTCACGTGCTGTGCGACATCGTGTGTGCATGCAGCGATCCGGGGTCGGGTGCACGAAGAGAGGACGTCCCAGTTAGGCTCTAAACCCGCACTGAATCACAGAGCAATTCTCAAAATAAACTCGCAGCTTGATAGGCTGGCGCCAGCAGCAAAATTCAGCGTGGAAATAATAAGTCCTGCAGTTTAGTGTTTAACGTCAAGTCAGCAACTAAGGGCATTTTATGATGGGGAGAGGAGGCAAGCGGGCAGGGAAAAGTGGTGTGTGTGTGGGGGGGGGGGTATAGGAGGCGAGGAAACAGGAGCACTGTAGACCCCCCAAACCTCTGACGGCTAGCCTTGTAAACAGGTGCCACACGCAGAGAATTACCGAACCCTTTGTATCGGTTGCAAGAACGCGTTACTGTTATGCTAGGGGCCGCGCGTGGCATGAAATGAATGTAGCCAGTGTGGGCTGACAAATCCTCAATCTTCGAAGCTCATAAAATCTACTGCAGTAGACAATCATTCGAAGATTTTATGAGCGTCATTCTCGGGAAAGAAATAAAATGAAATTTGCTGAAGCTGCAGCCAGCGCCAGACCTCCACCTAGATAAATCTGTCCGTGACTTTTGTATCAGACCAGAGCAACAGCAAACTCAGATCAATGTTAACATTAAAAAAGCAATAAAATAAGAAGCTGTATCAAATTAACATCCGTAATAAAACAAAATACAAAAACAGGGCAATTTTTAAAAAAAAGTACAAGACTATAATCGAATTACACATCAATGGTCGACTGACAAATCGGGTAAATCGACAGGAAAGCAGAGTTGTATGTCCACAATTCTACTCTTTGTTAGCACCGGAATAACGATGACGATATATGAAGGCTTCTAGGTTTCCGTTTGGGAAAACATTTTTTGGCTTGAAAACTCTTGCGAGCCTGGTATTCTCCTTTGGCTGGGGGATCGAGTGCCAGTGGCGCGGGGTGGAGACTGGAGACGCATTAGTTGTCAACAAACAGGATTAGCCAACGCCGAGATCGTTAGGCGATTTCAGTAACCGCGCCCCCGAGTCCATTCCTGCAAGTACCAGGATGGGGGAGGTCTTCACGCCTCCACCCTTCTCCGGGGGTTCTTGGTGGTAAGACAAAACTCTAGCTTGAATGATGTATACGCCGAGGACGAGGAATCAGCTCTTTCCTCCTCCTCGTGTTGCTCCTCCTGTTGCTCCTCCTCCTCCTCGTGTTGCTCCTCCTCCTCCTGTTGCTCCTCGTGTTGCTCCTCCTCCTCCTTCTGTTGCTCCTCGTGTTGCTCCTCCTCCTCCTTCTGTTGCTCCTCCTGTTGCTCCTCCTCCTCCTGTTGCTCCTCCTCCTCCTC
>SMGT01009876.1:121847-197058 GCA_004794575.1 Lanistes nyassanus | reverse complement strand
GGGGGGGGGGGGGGGGGGGGGGGCGGAAGGCGGTATATTAGTAATGGGGACTTAATGTGCATGTGAGAGGTAGAGGGGTCACTGAAGGTTAGCTATGTAATGAGGCAGGAAGACAAAAGGAAATGCTTGCATCGCTTAACATTTGTTGTTGTTTACAAACAAAACCCCTGGTTGGTTGGTTGGTTGGTTGGTTGGTTGGTTGGTTGGTTGGTTGGTCTGTGGGCACTTTCTTTCTTTCTTTCTTTCTTTCTTTCTTTCTTTCTTTCTTTCTTTCTTTCTTTCTTTCTTTCTTTCTATGATTCTAAACGCTGTCCGCTGTCACAAGCCAGCTCACTCTCTGACGAGGGATCACGTCATTTCGCGCGATCGCTCCTCACGCTGGAGGGTGGGTGAAGGGACAGAATTTACGATGGGGCTGATATGTCGTTAAAATCGACCGTGCATCTTTTTGATGGAAGACGGCAGTGCCACTTTCCTACACAAATGAGACCAAAAAATGCTAACACGCAGTGGAATAATGACAATGTTCTACACCCACTTGATGAATTTTGACCTAAATTTAGGTCAGTTAGTCATAGTATTCATGATTATTTTTTGTTTCTCTCACCGAAAGAATAGCCTATTTTATTGTTTGTTCCCGGGATATGAAGAAAACTGTCTCCAGAGGGCAAGCTAAAAATAAATTCGGGTCCCGACAATGGCGTCAGAAAGTGACGCAAGGAAGTCGTCTTGCAGACGTAGAATAGTTGCGTCCCTTCATCAAAAACTCATCTGTGTAAATTTCTGAATGATTTATTTTAAAAGCGAAGAACAAACCACCGGAGGTAGAAGTCACTGAAAAAAGTCACTCTTCAATTTAAATTCGACATGATCTGGAGCTAGATGTTTTGGAAGTTTCGGCGTCCAGCAACTCAGACAGGGCACGGGTGTCAAGCGTTACGCAGTCAGAGATCAGTTTGACAGTCGTGAGCGAAGGTCGCATGGCGATATTGGAGAAGTGAGTATTGTTGCCAGCCAGTCCCGGAGAGATTACCTCTCGCTAATGGTTGCGGGATGTAACAGCTACGCAAAGTCCATGCTTGACTGCTTGACTTACAAGCTTCCAGGGAAGGCTGTAGTCCTCCCCCCCCCTCCGACCAAGCCCCACCCCAACACTTTGTGAAGTTAAATTCCCAAGATGTAAGGAGATCTTATAGTGAGAGGTTGCAGTGTGACATCCGTTTAAACCAGTGGAAACCGCTTCTTAACATATTGGGGATTAACATATTGCTGTCCACAAAACAATGGGAAAAGCTTGTCATTATCGCTAAAGGTGATAAACGAGATAAAATATAAAGCGTTCCTCCTACACACGTCTCCCCATCAACATCCTCCCCCCTCTCTCTCTCTCCAGCTCTTTATCGCTCTCTCCTTCCCTCTGTCAGCTGCGATAGTTTTGTCTATCAATTATATTTTGACCACTATACTTATCTTGAATTCAAAAACTGCCGTCTATCCGCACTTATGCAAAATATTCTTCACTCGATCTGTCAATTTGCACATCAAGAAGATTTGGGGGTGGGGTGGGGTGGGGAAGACAATCTGTCAATTTGCACATTGTCTTCCCCACCCCACCCCCAAATCTTCTGCTCCACCCTTACGGCCCCTCACTCATCCTTTTCAAGTAGTATTTGTCTAACGGTAATAAAGAAGCTTTTCTTTTCTTTCTTTCTGACAATTTGTTAATGTTACTCATGAGATATATAGTTTATTGTGTGTCTGTCAACATCCGTGCTTATCCACGCGCATACACGGATGCACGCAAAAATAAAGGCTTGTGCGCGCCTTAAGGCACACACGCATGCACGCACGCATGCACATGACACAAAGACACTCATATAAACACGCGGGCATAGACATAGCCTCACGTAAGCCTGGCGCAACGCCACATAACAGTCAGCGTTCATCTCCGCAAGATCAGCGAGTGAACAGCCTCGGGCCTAAGTTATTCTGGTGCTTGCTCATGTGTGCGATCAGCATTCAGGATTTCGCTCACAAGCGTGAGAACGTACGGACCTCAAGCCCGAACCAGTCATTCCACGCGGAAGCCAAACGCTGTGAGAAAAGATTTCTCGGGCAAAGGCAAACACTTCATAATTCGGCTTAGATTCGAGTAATACAATCCCTGTAAGTTTGCAGCAAAGTCATGTATCCTGGTATCCCAGTCCCTCTCAGGGTCGCATGAATCTTCAAGTCTGCCCTTCCAGTCATGAGAACCATAGCCAGCCCACCCCCAATACACACTGTTTTTAACTTGAACGTGGAACGTGGAAGATGCGAATAAGCCCCCACCCCCACCTTTATCAGTCCCAGAGTGTTGGTCGTTGAGCACAAACCACTCACACACAATCAGCTCAACCACAGCGTACAGTTCGTTCCAGTCTCAAACAGTGTTACGTCCTTTCTTAACCGGACGAACTGGCGTCTTGGCTCGCCGAACTCTGGATAAAGACCTCAAGATAATACACGCGAAATAAAACCAGACACACCTTGCATTAGCAATTTAATCAAATTTTTGCATCATTGGTGACACAAAGAGCTAAAAGCTCATGAGTGGTCTCCATGTCAAACAATCAAAACAAAGCAAAACAAAAACAAATGGCGGGCAGTGATATGATATTTGGGGGAAAGTTGTGAAGGAGAGAAGGAAAAAGGAAAAAGATAGGGAAAGAGGGAGGGAGGAGGAACCACGATTACCATGCTATGGACTTGTGTACTGGTTGTGCACTTAAAGTAGGCAGGAAGTACAAAAGTGATCAAAAGTAATACTGAAAATACAATTCAGGATAGCAGCAGAGGCCGTGCTCATGCGAGCAGTACTGACAATCTATTGGAATCAGAGAAAGCTAGAAGCGTTTTGATTCTTTTATAAACTTGTGTAGACACAAGAAAATTTCGGTGTTCTTAGAGACAGACAGATCTTGGTTTCCTGAAAGTAAGAGGTCGGTGTTGAGGAGAGAGCGATTGCATTAGCAATGTCACCACAAAGCCACAAACACACTATAACGCACTTCCGTCCGGTTAAGAAGAGTTTAAGCAGTCGTCTGTCGAACCGGTGAAGATGTTTGAAAACGGAGGTGTGACAATGCACTAATTTCAGCTGGCGACGCGTCGTGAAAGCTGTTAAAAGTTACACATCGTCTTTGCGCCCCAAAACACTGATATGACCTGTTCTGAACAGGTACATGTCTTGGTCCTTTTTTAATTCTCCAAGCACAAGGGATCTATTTTGTCTCGCGGAGAAATCGGAGCTGGGTAAATATCGAACTGTAACGACGTTTCATGCGCAAGCGAACTAGAGATATACTGCAGTCATCGGAAAAGCCAAGCATACCCTGCATGGATGTAAACGGTGCTATCCTTATTCCCGAATAGCAGATTTTTTTCTGTCTCTGAAAACGCTGTTTCGGTCAACTTAGAATAAGCTTTTCCCTCCTGGGACGACCGAATAACTTAATTATTACCGAATAACACAGGAAAAATAAGCTGCTTGGTTTTCGTGCATAGGAAATTTCAATGAACTTATTCCTGCAATGGCACTGTTCTGGAATACGAAGTCTATTCGTGTTTCTTGCGTATGGGGCCGCAGCCAGCCTATAATTTGCACAGCGATGTCGGAAGCGCACTGAGCAAACGTTATTTCTGCGTGAGCTGAATGACAGGAAATGCCGAAGTGTCGTGACAGGGATAAAATGTCGTGACAGGGATAAAAAATAAAGTTATTTACGGATTTATTTTCAGTGTTAGACAATTTTTTTTTTCACTGTTGCGTCGCGCGGTTTGGCGCCCTTCTGAGAACCGCAGTTGACGTCGCAGGCTGAAAGTACATTGTGATAGCTTGTGTGGGGTCGTTGATAGAGGTTAAATGACGTCATGTCTTACCTCAAAGGGCGGGCTGAAGTACAGGATGAATCTCGACAAATTCGCTGCAGATAGGATTGCACCAGCGACATTCAGCGTTGTTGTCGAAGAATCTTGCTGGCGCTGGTTTTATAAGTTGTCAAATACTGTGTAGTAATTAAGCAGGTTAATCTGAAGAACAAACTACTGCCTTTGAAATGCCGACAATTTTTTAAGGGTTCCGGTTGTACTTGCTGAAATGTCAGTGGAAATAAGATGCATGTCTCGGTGCATTCACAGGCCTGTATGTGTCTGCGGGCATGCGTTGATGCATGCATGCGCGGACGAGTGCGTGTGTGTGGTGTTTTATACCGACTAAGTAGCTAAGGCAATTCAAGCACCCGAACATGTGCCCATTTACCTGCAGAAAAATTACGTAAGATGGAGATCTGAACCCAAGAGCCCTTCGATTCTCAAGCGTCAAACGATTTACCTCTGTGTCGCAGACTGGCTGTATTAGCGCGTGCAAAACTGAGTAAGCACGTGATGGGGATGGAAGGGGTGGGGGAAGAGACAGGTTTAACATTCAACGCTGTTTATTGTATGGCCATATATTTTATATTTGTTAGATTACCTGACAGTACAATCTCCCTCGGCTAAGCAACCATATACAAAGTATTCCGTGGTTGTCAGCGAGAGACAGTGTCCCACCGCGCAAGCACGAGGGGACTAGGTGCTAAGTGGGTGGATGGAGGGTGTGGAGCAGGCCAGAGCTCGCGCGCGGGCAGGATCCACCTACAGATTCAAAGAAAAACTCATTGCCCAGGAAAGTGGATACGAACCCATTGTTCACTGGGTCTTTGACAAGACCACGTTAGGGGCAGCGCTACTGACTGGCAGAGGTACAAAGCGATGACAGAAAGTATCTGCTGTGTTGTTGCTGTGGTGGAAGGTGTAGACGAGCAGGGAAGTGTACACGCATCCATTCACACGCCTGGACACGCACGACCGCACGTGCTCATGCGCAAGAGCTCCACGCATTCTGATCGATCCCTCAAGTCCTCCATAACGTCTGCGATGTGCCGCAAATAGCCGTGGCGCTGTCGCTGCCGTCACAGCAATTTTAGCTTCCCGTCCCCGCCGCTTGCGTCCTTGCCGACCTAAAATAGATGCGCCCCCTCCCTCGCGGGTCCTCGCCCCCTCCCTATCCCCCCACCCCTGCACGGTATAAATTTACAACTCCCAGTAATTTAGCTACTTTGGCGAAAATCACCGCTCAGCGCTGGCAGCTATTGCTCCACCCAAATCTTTAAATACGTTATCTGGTCTCCCCCCATCCCATCCCATCTGTTCGCGCCGTTCAGCTTTGCTAGGAATCCAGTTGTTTTATTCTGATGCTGTTCCTGGCCTTAAGATGTTGGGGGAGGTGGGGGACAGGGAGCGGAGGTGCGAAGCCTGTCGTGTAAGTGAAGCAGATTCTACCACATAACGCTTCGCCGTCGAAAATGTCACATGAAATATAAAGTCAGCATGTTGCGTGTGTATGAGGCCGTGCAAGCGCATGCGTGCGTGCTTGCTTGAGTGAGTTTAAGCGTGGTGTTAGGTACTGGGAGGGGGCTGGGGCACTTTCTGGATGAACTGGAATGTGTTAGCTCCAAGATTGATTCTACTGGTCTTGAATGGAAGTTTCGATTCTTGCATTAAATGATGATTTGCTTTGACGCAGTGTGTGTGTGTGTGCCACCATAAAGATACTGGACTGATTGATTCTAGTTTATTGCACCGAGGTTAAGAAATGTGCGGTGCCCGTTCGGACAGTGAAGAAGAAACAAAAACAAAAACGAAAGGAAAGAAAGAAAGGTGGTTTATATCCTCAGGAGGATCAATTGACGAGAACTGCGGTGAAGATAATACGCTGACAGGGTCATTACTACCAATATGTTCATACAAAGCACTCCACTTCGCAACAATAGAAATAAGACCCGCATTAAATCAGGAAACGAAAAACGATTCTTAATAGGGCTTCTCTGGCAATGCACAATCTTGAGACCGCATACCCCCACGTGACTGACGTTACCGTGTGATAGTGATGTCAAAACGAATTAGTGAAACTGTCGCGTGGCTAATTAAATGTAGACCACCTGGGAAATTGACTTCATGAATACTATGCACAGAACCTGTGAAAGGGGCGTCATTAATTATGAAACCAGCTGGTTATAGAAATTGAAAAGGCGTTCATTGACTGAGGTCACGACAAATGTGTATAGTCTGGGTATAGTCTGTGTATAGTCTGTGTATAGTCTGTGTATACCTCCTGACTCATGTACGATCCAGTGAAACTGATGTAAGCCTGATCACACAGTACGTCAGACTGACCCCATGAAAAGTGTACACAACGTGTAAAATTAATGTCTTTAAGGTCCAAAACTGTAAACAAGAAGTGTTCAAGTTAGAACAATTATTTTTTTACCGAAACAGAAAGCATTTTACATTGATTTAGAACACTTTAGATGTGTTGGTTCTAAACTACTGTAAAAAGTGTTTCGGGCAGTGTTCTCGAACGTGTTCAAATGTCCGGAAAATGTATAAATGGTGTTCTGATAATGTTCCAAATGTGTGCCAGCAGCAAGTGTTCAATAAAGCAGGAGAATATTAAGAACACTTTGGACACATGCACCACACATCTTACATATTATTTACACACGCAGCACATATTTTGCACCCGCTTTTACAAGCAATAAGCGTTAAAATATTTAGAGTGAAAGACGCTGATGTCATGACAAGTGTATGGAGGCTGCGAAATACTAGCCATGCAAAGACAATAACACCATGACAAATGTGCACAGCTGTGAAAGAAACTGGCTCCATACAAAGAGAGCGAGGCTATGACAGATGCACGCATTCTGTGAAAGAAAGTTTATTTCATGCAAATGCCACGACGCCATGACTGACTCCAGTCAACCTCTCCATGACGCCATGACTAATAAGAACATTCTGCGGAACTGACGCAAAGCGCCGTAAATACCTTAGTGCCATGGGAATGGATAAACGCCTGATAGCCGTGCGCTTAGCATTGTAAACAGATACAGCAGTCGAGACAGCCTGATTGTCCTGTCAGCAAAAACACAGTTAGCGAGACAATGCCACGCGTGGGAGGGAATCGAAGCGAGTCTTGTGGCCTGCAAGTTTTGCAGACCCGAGATACGCGAGGCTCGCGAGCGATGCTAGGTATAGTTTCTGTCAAAGTTTCCACGGGCGGCGTGGGGAGCAGGGAAAGCTTGTTTCCGACAGACACCAGAATCGAGTCTTAGAGAAGCGAGCAAGGTCAAGTGGTGACGTCAGAGCTCCCACAAGCTCTGGCGTCACCACTTAACGACCTTTGGTGTTTTAATTCCTAGCCTTGAAAAAAGCCGGAACAGAATTCGATGCATGTCAAACCGAAAAGCCAGCGAACCACAATAACGAAAGATCGTTAGAAAGACGATGAATGATGACGTTTATGCAAAATGGGGCATGCTTCCATCTTGTGTGAATGACGATTTTTTGTTTGTTTGTTTGTTTTGGAAGATCTGGGACAATCTCGTCTCTAACGTAGGCGTGATTTGTTACAAGTGTCACACCAGCTACACATGCACGCCAGCAAAGATGAATACTGTACTCTGAGGATCTGTACAGTCGTGTATCGAAACAGCGAACTGCTGAAAACGGAACTGTTACAATACACCAATGCCCGGTAGCACAGTAGTGTTGGCTCCCAGAAGAGGATGATATGACATGTTCCGATTGTGTACTATCCTTTTTTCTGCTTTTCTAAATTTTACGAGTACATTGGGGTCCTTATTGTTTCGGCAAGTTGTCCCGTGTGATTCGATATAAAGGACTGTATAATATGCCCAGCTATCTGTTAACGCTTGTTCTGCTACAACTGTTACAACACATCACTGCTGCATAACAATCACAGATGTGGTAAAGAGACGATGTTGGTGATTGTTTATAACGAAGAAGAGCTGTTGACACAAAGCTCGGCAGTCCTAAACAGATGGACTCAATACTGCAAGGAGCAGTACAACGAGAATAAACCTGATCCCAGCCTGCTTGGCACCAACATAGGCACAAAATTACCAGAGCCATTGCTTTGAATCAAGGAGGAGACAGAGGAGGCAATTCCGAAGGGAAGCTGAACACCCTGGAATAAAGACAACATAGCAGAAGAACTAATCCAAATGGAGAGGAATAGACGGTAAGGGTAGTGAGCACGCTATGCCAGAACATCTGGGAGTCCAGATGGCGCCAGCAGCGTGGACACAATCCCTCACAATACCCCTCCCCAGGAAGAGTAACAGCCACGTATGCAGGAACTACAGGGCAGCAAGCCTCATCAGCCACCCCAGCAAAGTCATGGTCAACATCACACTCAGCAGACTTGAAGCCCAGGCAAAAGAACTACTGACCGAGGAACAAACCGGCTTGAGATCGGACAGGAACACAGCGGAACAAATCTTCAACTGCCGAGTCGTTATTGAAAAACATCTGCAACCTTAGAAAGACCTGTTCGACCACTTCATCGACTTTAAAAAGACCTTCCACGGGGTGTGGCACATGGGCCTTTGGCACGTGCTGTGGTCATTCACGTCGAGGAAAGCCTAGTGCAAGTCTCTGACGCACTGTGGGAAAACTCTAGCAGTGCTGTGACTCTAAACAACCAGGCAGGCAACTTTTTCCCAATCATAGCAGGGCTTCCGACAAGGTTGACTGCTGTCACCAGATCTCCTCAGCCTCTTCTTTGAAAAGATCGTGCGTGAGGCCCTCCACGAACCCGCGCTGCCATCTCTGTAGGCGGAAGAGTTATCTCCAACATGCGCTTTGCTGATGACATCGACCTTCTGGGTGTTAGCAGCCAGGAACTGCAGGAACTGGCAGACAGACTTGCAGAACGAGCGGGAGGTGGGGGGTATGGAAGGGAGGTGAGCTCTGAGAAAAGTGCAGTGATGGTCAACAACACAAGCTACACCCAAGCAGACATCATTAGGAATAAAGACAAGCTGGAGGAAGTGGAATTTTTCAAATATCTTGGCTCTGCTCTGACCACAGATGGAAGGTCGGCTACAGAAGTCAAGAGCAGACTAGTCCTTGTCACAGCAGGACTTTCAAATCTCGGCGAATTAGGGAGGGACAGCAAGCTCAGCTTCTCCACAAAGGTCAAGCGCTTCAAACCTCTGGCGCTCTGCATCCTGCTGCATGGCTGTGAAAGCTGGGCATCGACTGCTGAGTTAGAAAATAAGATCGAAGCCTCTGAGACCAAATGCTTCCGCAAGCTCCTCAGAATCTCCTTGACGAAACACAAAACAAATGTCTAGGTCCACTTCAAAGTAGACAGACTGGCTGTCCTCAGGAGCCTCTTCCCGCCATCATGAAGAAAATGAAGCTGGCTTGACAACATCAGGACAGCACTTGGCGTCCCACCTCTGCTACAGAGAGCAGAACAGAGAACAGGATGGCAGAGATTGTCGGAAGCTGTATCCCGCACGTCCCCTCTACAGCCTTCTAGGAAACGAGACGAGACGAGACGAGAGGAGAGGAGAGGAGAGGAGAGGAGAGGAGAGGAGACGAGACGAGACGAGGTAACGCCCTTTTTGTCACACTAGACCAGCACTAGTTCTGCTTCAGGTGTCACAGTAGATTTGACGCTCTGCATAAATATCAAGGTGACGATTGTTGAAATTCCTGGCTGTAACGCCTGGCTTTTCACACTAGATCAAAACTGTGTGAACGACATATAGGTGTACACTAGCGTGGCATGCTGCGATAATACAAGCTGCGCGAAGGAGTAGGCAAAAGAAATAAATGCTGTTTGAGTGCCACAGTCTGTGCGATAGAAAGGAGACGGGTGGGTTAAGTCAAAAGAAGAAAAAACTCAAGGGCAAAAGTAAAATTTGAGGTGTAAACAGACAAGGAAGAAGTCAAGGCGAAAAAGTCCAGAGGAAAAAAAGTCAAGGAATAAAATAAAAGAAAATGAATCTTTGACATTTACCCCATCGTCGTAGGGAAACAAGTCAGAAGAATAAATTCTTTGACATTTCTGTGATATTTCTTTGACATATAACTTTTTCTGATACAGTCAGTAAGAATAATGTATGATTACTAGATAGCTGACAGAGTTTCCCCATCAAAGAGACTGTTTAATAAAGAATTTGTCATACGATGGGTAATTGAAGTTGCTTTCTTGAAATTATGAAGGGAATGTGATTTGTTTTTAAAACATAATTTAGCGTTTGACTTTTTCTTCCGTGATCTTTTCCCTTCGATTTTTTTAACTGTTTAACAATGTGTGCTTAAATGCGCCTGCGTGCATGAGCGCGTGTGTGACTTCATTACAGACCTGCCCAAGACTGTCACACTCAGACATGGTGTAACGCTTGTGCTATTACAACAAATCAACACGATGTGATCAAAGACACTTCCAATTCTGTATAGATCCGTAATAATCCCAGGGTTACGGTTTTTTTCACGACAGACACCGTATGCTTCAACATAGGTGTATGAAAGACTAACTGCTTGCAGGTCTGTTGATGAAACCAGTCATTTGTCATTGGCAAATGACACAATCACTTGTCACAACACACAAACACTCACAGCAACACATAAACACTTGTCACAAAACACAACCACTTGCCGCAATACACAAACACTTTCCACAGTACACAAACACTTGTCACAACACATAAACACTTGTCACATGATACAACCACAGCATTATGGCAGCATGTTTTCACAGACGTGTGCAATTGACTAACAGCTTGCAATTTTGCGAGAATCCTTGTGGAATCCCACACTTTTCTCGGCATTTTGACACAATATCATCACAGACGGCAATTGACTAACAGACTGTAGGTTTGTGATACACTGTTGTAAGTCACAATTTTCACAAGTTACAGACACAGTGTGTCTCAACAGACCTGTAGCGCCATGGAGGTCTGCTGATACTTCAAGCTTCTTTCAATTCACAATCACTGCATGTTTTAACATGTAAGCGCGAGATCTGTTGATAATCCCCTGACGCAAGTCACAGTTTTCACAACTCACTAACACTTTATGGCTCAATGGCCTTGTTTAGCGGACTAACATTTCGTAGGCATACTTTCGTTAATGATGTACATCAAACTTTCCGCAGCACACACAGTGTCTCCACAGACGTGTAGATGTAGATCTGTTGACGGTCTAAGCTGTAGCCTATATTGAACGTTTAGTATTTTGACACGACACCACTTTGTCACAGACTTGTAACTGACTGACAGGTTGCAGGTTTGGGATAATCCCTTTTGTGCGTCACTTTTTTTCGCTGCGTTTTGACATCACATCTTCATCACAGGCTTGTGTAATTGACTAACAGTTTGCAGTTTTGCGATAATCCCTGTGGAATCCCACACTTTTCGCGGCATTTTGACATCACGTCTTCACAGAATTGTAATGGACGGCTTGGGACGGACAATCCCAGTTGTCGGTCAGATCTTTCGCAGAATTTTTACACCTCATCTTCACAGACTTGTAAATGACATTTTTCACAACACCGGGTCTTCACAAGCTTGTTGCTGACGAACAGCTGGCAGTTTGGTGATAATCCTTGTTGTATTCATCACACTTTTCACAGCATTATGACACCAAGTTTTCACAGACGTGTGCAATCGACTAACAGCTTGCAATTTTGCGATAATCCTTGTGGAATCCCACACTTTTCTCGGCATTTTGACAGAATATCACCACAGACGGCAATTGACTGTAGGTTTGTGATAATCACTGTTGTACGGGACACTTTTCGCATCATGCCGACAGCATGTCTCCAAAGATGCATGTTCATCACCAAAGAGATTTTAGGCGCTCCTTGGTAATACGCGCGTGTGGCTCTGTTGACAATTCAAGCTTCTCACAACTTACAGCCAGGGTTTGTGGCCCCAGGTCTTCGAAGTAGACCAGCAGCTTGTGGCTTCCTTTTAATATCAGCTGTCCGTCTCATTGTCCCAACATGTAAACACTTCTCACAACACATAAACACTTGCCACAACACAAAAATATTTGTCGCAACACATAAACACTTGTTACAACACATAAAGACTTGTCAAATGACGCAATCCCTTGTCACGACACACAAACACTTACAGCAACACATAAACACTTGCCACAGAACACAACCACTTGCCGCAACACACACTTTCCACAGTACACAAACACTTGTCACATGATACAACTACTTGCCACGACACACAAACACTTGGTACAACACAAAAACATTTGTCACAGCACATAGAAACTTGTCCCAACACATAAACACTTGTCACATTACACAACTACTTGTCACAACACACAAGCACTTATGCTAACATATAAACACTTGTCACGCTGCACAAACGGTTGCCACAACACAAACACTTGTCACAACACACAAACACTTGTCACAACACACATGCAGTTGTCACAACACACAAACACTTGTCACAACACACATGCAGTTGTCACAACACACAAACACTTGTCACAACACACATGCAGTTGTCACAACACAAAAACACTTGTCACAACACACAAACAGTTGTCACAACACACAAACACTTGTCACAACACACAAGCACTTGTCACAACACACATACACTTGTCACACCACACAAACACTTGTCACAACGCACATACAGCTGTCACAACACACAAACACTTGTCACAGTACACAAACACTAGCTCCATGGGGGAAACAGAACACACTATCGCCTTGCAGGCTTGCTGGTACTCTTAAGTTTGTATGTAACATTGTTTTTTCCACAACTCAAAACACACAATTCCAGTGCTACGTAAGCATTTTCTGGTCACAACAGGAGATCGCGGTGCAACCAGAGACAAGCCCATCCCTCAAGAGGAATGCGCTATGGTCCCCTTATGCGTCACTGTTATCTTTCGCAATACATGCACTTCATGTCAATGCAGGAGTTTGTACTTAGGCTTAAGGTCGATGACTGACTCAGTCAGTTCTATTATTTATTATTATTTAAAAGTGCGCGTACAAAATATTGCAGCAGATGTTGTGCATACACTGTTGGGTAAATGTCCTTAGTCACTGGTCTCTTGCCATCAGAGTTATCCCTCCGGTCTGAAGATCACGTGACCTCCGAACTAGACAAACAAGACTTTATACGATCTGTGGGATGTTTTCGTCCTTTCGTGTTTGTCGAGCTGGCTTGTAGATGAACGATTTATACTCACACGCATACGTGTTCGATCGGGTGATGGACTACAAAGTGCATCACACACTAAACGCTACTAAAGATGTGGGCCACGTTTGTCTCAGGCGTTTGGGCACGGGGGTCGGGGTGCGGTGTCAGCTTCCTGTAGCTTTTCTTCTGGTCGCCGTTTGCAAAATTGCTTCAAAAACACTAGTGACGACAACGAAGAGAAACGTGGGCGTGAATTCGAGATTATCAGGGGTACTCGTCACTGAGAAGTTTTGGAAGCCACCTGGTACGGTCCAAGACAAGGCATCTGTCTAGTGACGACAAACATTTTTTAAGCTCAAAGGACAAAACTAAGCGCTAAGAAAAATGCATTACAGTATACATTGATTCTCTACAATACATACATGCCTGCACGTGCACGCACGCAAGACGAGAGACAGTGGAAAAGATTGGGAGACGGGAGAGAGAAAACGGGGGAAAGTTTTTTCCTGCACCTTCGGTTTTAGAGAAATATTTATCTGAGGATTAAGGGATAGCCTGGTGCTACAGAGAGTAGATATACCTTCCAGAGTAAAATGGAATGCTCTGTTTATACGCTATACGTGTTTTGCTTCTCCCAACAAAGGCGGCAATATATTATGCGTATTTGTTCAAGACGTGTATATAAATCTGCCGGCTGCCTGAACAGCGTCGCACATTTCTGTATGAGTATGAGAGAAGTCAGATATTTGTTGACAAATGCCAGCTCAGCTCCATCATAGAAAATTAGAAAATTAACCGGTACAGATAGATAGATAGATAGATAGATAGATAGATAGATAGATAGATAGATAGATAGATAGATAGATAGATAGATAGCATTTTGCATCCTGTTATATATGCCGTATTTGTTTTATATGTGTTTATATGGTTTACTGTCTTTTCTTTCTCCTTCTCTCTGTCTCCGTGTATGTTGGTGTGTGTCTGTGTGTTTTATTGCGTATGCGCGCGTCTTGTGGAGCTGCGCCGACATGGGCGTGTGTGCGCGCGTGGGCGAGTGCGTGCTAAGGAGTGTACTGTGTGCACGCGAGCTTGTGCCGTTTCGTGTGGCTGTGAAAGTGTTTGGGGCGCTTGTTGAAACAGAAAGGTATGCGTGCATAAGCGATAGGAGGGAGCGACCGACTGACTGACTGACTGACTGACTGACTGACTGACTGACTGACTGACTGACTGACTGACTGACTGACTGACTGACTGACTGACTGACTGACTGACTGACTGACTGGCTGACTGACTGACTGACTGAGTCACTGACTGACTCACTGACTGACTCACTGACTCACTGACTCTCTGTGCGTTCGTAACTCCCTTTCCGGTCATCAAACATATAAATAAAGTTGACAGCGCTTTACTTCACGTCAGTATAGCAGAAGAATGGTGTATTTGGATAAAGAATTGTGAAACATCTGAATGTTACAAGATAACGACACCTCTGTATCCAGTAGACAAAAAATCATCTTGCATCTTGTTATCGCACAGCAGTAGCCTACCCCAACAGTCCGCTAGACTGTACGATTTCTCGCACTGTGTGCATGACAGCTGAGTTGTTTCTGGCTTGAGTTAGTGACACATCGGGAGGCGGACTGTCACTATTTTCGTCACGAAATATAGTTATGTGGTGCTCATGAAAGGGCAATGCTGCTTAATACTTCATTATCGGCTACCAATTGAAATACTGTGGCACAAAAAACACAGGAATGACAGGTCTGGCTTCGGGAGCAGATTTTCTCGTGTCATAGCATAACAAGCATGACATGTGGACGTTGAAGACTGATGACGCACGCGGATGTTTCAGAATAATGACACATGTGGTTGCTGCAGAAAAATAACATCTCCGGATGTTGCAGAGTCCCACTTAGATGCTGTTAAATAACAAAGACCCACTGGCTACAGCAGAATAGTGGAAAGTCTATATCTTGCACCCACATGATGCAACTTGAACCAGCAGTCATGCCGCATGTGGGTGTCACCTCTTTTCGAGATTTCTCCAGAGAGGTCAGATTTCTGCATTTGATTTCTGTCTTTGAAGTTGCATAAAGAGTCCAAACAAAATAGCAAATTAACATTCTATCAAAAGGGAGGGGCCTAGTGGTAGAATATTTGTTTTTCTGGATGTAGACCTGGCTTCGATTCCCAGTTTACCTTTTAAAATATATATATATATAGCACTGTTTAATGTTTTATAACGCATCTTGCTTTGACTGGCTAACCGAAAGACTTCTCGCATTTCAGCTATGAAGAAAAGGACTTCACTCAATTTTTTAAAAAATAAAAAGGGCTCTTCACTGAGTAATAAAATAAAAAAAGGACAATTGCTGAGCAATAAAGTTAAAAGGGTTGATTGCTGAGTATTAAAATTAAAAAGAGCTCATTGCTGAGTAATAAAATAAAAAAGAGCTCCTTGCTGAGTAATGAAATAAAAAAGAGCTCATTGCTGAGTGATAAGATAAAAATGGATCGTTGCTGAGTAATAAAATAAAGGGCTCATCGCTGAGTCATAAAATAAAAAGGGCTCATCGCTGAGTCATAAAATAAAAAGGGCTCATTGCAGAGTGACATCACATGTGTATGTTACAGAAACATTGCTCATCCTGATGCTACAGTAACGGCACCTCTAGACACCATCAAGTCGTACCATGTCGAAACAGGTGGAAGATGCGCAGCGTGTTTGGTGAAGACGGACGGTGGCTTGCAGCTAACGACAAACGAGACCTGACTTGCGTTTCGGAGGTCGTGGGTTCAAATTCAGCAGCGGCCAAAGATATGCTTGAGGTAAACCTTCTGGCAATGGTCCAAACATGAAGCTGACTCTCCACACTGGCCACCCCACTGCAGCTATCAGTTTTCTGGATGTTTCAGCGCGTGCTACCCCCCCCCCATCCCCAGGATGCGAGGTGGATGCCCTTCCCCTCAAACGACCAACCCCCCTCCCCCCAAGCAAGATGACGACAAACGCACCAACGTGTGTCACCTTACGGTTTCACCAGAAGACACCATGACTCGCCGATTGGCCAAAGGACTCTCCGATTATCAAATGCAAAAGCTATTATCTGTCGTCAAATCTCTACAACTAATAAAATTGTTTCTAACATGATGATGATGATGATGATGATGATGATGATGATGATGATGATGATGATGATGATGATGATGATTACAGCACTTCTGAATTTGCCAGAGCGCTCCACAGCGCATGCACAAAGATGCAGAAAGAGGAGGATAGGAAACAGAGAGGGAAGGTCGGGAGGGTGAGTGCAATGGTGACTAATACACAGCGTCTTGGGAGGAATGTGTAGATTCAGTCAGCGTGCTGTGGAAGCCCTCCTGGCTGTTGTTGTTGAGCAGAGAAACCGACAGAGACTCAAATTCAACATGCCTCGGTTTTGTTTTCCTTTTTTTTTAAGGAGGACGGCGTGTCCACTTCAGATGAAAGGAAGAGAAGAAACTGCTTACAGTACAACTACTATTGTTTCTGTCGGATGAGCGCAAGTTGTCTATTGTTTATGAACACATGTCTAAAAAAACATTTCGCTACATCACTGCAGTCCACTTGTGTTTGTAAACATTTGTGGAATAGTTACATGAGGTTCTTGCCTGAAGAAGCAGCATTTATTATTATTATTATTGTTGTTGTTGTCGTCGTCGTCATCGCTGTTGTTGTTGAAATACAAACTGTGGGGTAGGTGAAATATGGAAAATATGGTCAGCTGGCAGTTCTCGTCGGCATTTAGAGTCAAAAGGATGCAAAATAAATAATTAGTGTGAGCGAGCCGAATTCAGAGAACCGTTCAAGAAACAAAGGAACATGCGGGTGTGTTCATGCTATTTCAGAGAAGCCTGTGGGCTAAGGTAGGTCTCACTTACTACTGTACAGAAATACCTGACTGAACAGCAAAATCAGCCAATGCCAGATCTTGGGTTTTGTGCCGTTATAATCTTTTAATAACTCTGCCTGGATTGTATGTGTTCAATTTTGTTGCCAGTCTAGAAATGGTCGGCTAATTTAGTACTTAAGATCTAGAGCAAGTCAAAGCTGGAATTACAAACCAACACGGACCCAGATCTCCCCTTTGTCTTTAATTCGAAGTTTGACGAAATGAAAAGTTAGGTAAAAAGGCCTACGTAAAGGCTGCTCCTCTCTCTAGACACAGGTTCAAGAGATGCACAAGCTAAATTTGGACATGCGTCGCTAGATTGAGCAGCTATAAGGCTAAAACGACCTGCACTAGAAGCAGATAATTAGATCGAAGACATGGAGAGTAGATCGCCATAACGAAATAATCTGATATTCTATGGGGTGGGCAGAAAGAGAAAGAAAACTGCAGAAGAATGCGAGGCTATTGTTGATCGGCTGCTGAGGGACAAGCTAGAGTTGACTGACAATGTGCAATTCGATTGTGGGCCACGAGTCGGCGCCAGAAATGATTCTCTGACAATCGTCAGAGTTACATTCTTCAAAGTGCGCATCTTGAAAGCCAGATTCCAGTTGCAAGGCTCAACCCTCTTCACTGGGGATGATTTTTGACAGGCGTTTGCAATCCCGGGTGGAAAAAAACAATTTAACTGGTGAATGTCAGGCTAGTTTATAAGAAAGGCTATTCTACCACTGACCATTATTAGCATGTATGCAAAAGTAAATTAGATTTAATGGTAAACTTTATGTTTAAATGTGGTGACCGTGAAAAAAATTTGACTCCATGAATAGACATTTTCTTTGGGCTATTTTGTTAAGGAATTGCGTACGTGGAAAAGTGTTTCTTTGTGTAAGGAGTATGTATGAAAGCGTTAAATCACGCGTGAGAAGTGGTCAGTCAGTATGTAGGCTACATTGTCATTCGGGGCTAAAGCAGCGGGATGTTCGTACCACTGTTCTCTTCTTGTTTATAAACGAATTTGCAGTTTGTTATTACACATGGAAAACAGCTTGTTATGTCTTTGTTGGATCTCTTTGAACGGTTTATTCTATTATTATCAGATGATGTGATTCTTCTTTGTGAAACTATTGTTGGATCATACAGACACAGCTTGGAAAGGGCGGTTGTATCACTTGGTCTTAATTAAGGTCAACTTGGACAAAAGTATTATTTTTGTGTTTAGGAAAGGAGGGACTTGAGCGACAGGGAAAGCTGGGTTTGCAGTGAGAATAGAATGCATAAAAATGCATTAAAAATATCTGGATATATACTTTCCCACCGGGCTATGTTTTGATGCTATACGCAGATTTGGCAAACATACAAGCAAACAAAAAAAAAACCCCGCACATTCTGGTTATCATCCATAAACTTCATGTTTATAAAAACCACTCTGTAGATGCTTTCGTCAGAATTTCTGAAAAGGTGGCACAACATTACCAATCAATTCATATGTTTGCTTTCAACAAATTTCTGTCTGTGTACTTCCTTGTTCTAAATGACAGTGTATACAGAACGTAACAGATATACAATCATTATTAATTCAGTTGCTGGCTGCATTCGCTATTCGTTAAAAGTTTTACAAATAAAAGATGATGGATTATCAAAAAAGCCAATAGTATGCTTTATAATTTAGATGAGAGGGGTAGGATAAACGGGCTGCAAACATTCGCTTGTGCCTGTTCAAGTTTGGCTTTGGTGAGGTGTGAATAAATCCAGGGGTAGGAGGGGAAAAGAAATTCTTATACGTGTTCAGACCCATTGAATGTAGACGGCAGGATGGAAGGAATGAGTCAGTCACATGGAAAGCAGCGAAGGTTTTACTATGTACAGGCAATTGTTGTCCTTCGCATTATGTACCCAAGTATCTGATGTCACACACACACACACACATACACTGTGATAACAAAATTTAGACTAGATATTCCCTCTTCGTTGACTCACTCTTATAGAAATTACACGCCTAAAAATATGTTATGTTCCCCGTGTAAAAAAGAAGAAAACGAAAATCATTTTATACTCTGCTGCCCATACCTCGAGTTCTTAAGAAAATGCTTCACTTCACCAAAATATTACAGATCTCCGAGTGCTTTTCTTTATTACTGTCATCAGACAATGAGGAAACCGCAAGGAAATTGTTTATTTTTGTGTACCACTCATCTAGATTAAGAATCCTACCTATATGATCTTCTTAACGTATCTATTGTATAAATTATATTCAACTCCTTTCAAACGGGGGGGGGGGGGGGGGGGGGGNNNNGGAGGCGGCGTGTCCTTCTGATTCATTCATTCATTTGCTTCTTATTTGTCATCTGTATGTAAGCATGTACTTGCCTGCAATATTTCATGATGCTATTATGAAACTGCAAAATCTATCTCAATTTTATGACATTCATGTAATGGCGAGAAAGTCACAATATTTGATTTGTATACATGTTTTACTTTTTTTTATTGGGAATCCATCTGATTGTGACCAGAAGGTAAAAATTTGCGTACTTGCTAAGCTATGTTTGTATTCTGAACGACACACTTTTACAACAGGTGTCGCCTACTAGCTGTAACGCGATAAAGCACTACAAACATATTCCTGTATCATGTGAGCACATATGCTTGACATATTTCTCTGAAGTATAACGAAACATTCCGAACGAATTTCTGAACATACAACGAAATCTTTCTGACATGGTTCTGTTACTTCCAAGTTGCAATGAAGTATATCTGACAATCTTTCTGACACAATTTTTTTTACTTGCAACGGGGTATTTCTGACACATTTCTGCGTCACAGTTGTCATTTTTCTGGAGCAAGTATTCGGACATGTTTACGACATTTCACGAAAGGTCCATCGCATCTTCACGATAAATGACGTAATCCGGACACACAGTGTGCTGAAATGATACACTTCCGTAACCTGTAACCAAATGACCACAAAGGAACTAAGCCACAGTTTCGACGTTTCGCGTCATCGCCCCTTCATCAGGGTAACACAAACAGGTATGTGCTAAAATGAAGTATTCATGACTCGTTCCTGTGAGATAAGATGAAATATTCCCGAGGTATTTTAATAACACATGGTCCTGCACCACTGTTCCCATCATGTCATCTTCAGACCTGCAGTAAAATGTTCGAGCTTCTGCACGTCTGGTTTCCACCAAGCTAAATGGCAAAGCAGCTCATAATATATGTTGTAGTCGCTTGATAAGGGAGTGGTGGCGACATCTTCACATATTGTCCTCTGCTGCGAACGCGCGAGTGCGTACATAGTAAACAAGAAGTGTTCAAGTCAGAACACTTATTTTGTTACCGAAACAGAACGCATTTCACATTGATCTAGAACGCTTTCGATGTGTTGGCGCTAGTGTAAAACGTGTTGTGTCTGTATCTGGAAAGTGTTCACTTGCTTTAACACATTTTACATGTAATTAGTGCTAAAATATTTAGTGTTCATTCGTACATGTTGTAATATATGTGTGTGTGTGTGTGTGTGTGTGTGTGTGTGTGTGTGTGTGTGTGTGTGTGTGTGTGTGTGTGTGTGTGTGTGTGTG
Source organism: Lanistes nyassanus (assembly GCA_004794575.1). Taxonomy (NCBI): domain Eukaryota; kingdom Metazoa; phylum Mollusca; class Gastropoda; order Architaenioglossa; family Ampullariidae; genus Lanistes; species Lanistes nyassanus. The sequence goes on along the minus strand of SMGT01009876.1, from coordinate 176,469 downwards.
TGTGTGTGTGTGTGTGTGTGTGTGTCTGTAAACGAGCAGAAGGGTGGAAAAGCGAAAGAGAAAACCAGAAAAGCAGGCAGAGATGAAGGGTTGAGAGATAAAAACCGCCTACCACATTGTCAGACAAAACAACACAAGATAATGCATAGGCGTGGGTGTCGCTGTTAGAGTGTCGAACAGGTTCCTGCTTGCAACAACCTGAAACTGCATTTCGATACGAGTGCACACGTGCAAGCATGTGGTGTGCGTGCATGTGTGCGTGGGCGCTTGTGAGAATATGCATGCATGCATGCGCGTGTGTATGTGTTTGTGCTTGGCTGGTTTTACCTCCCTCCTGATCTCTCAGTACGCTCCCGACCCGCCGTTTCGTCCCTTTCTAGCCATCCTGACGTCACTGATTCTTGCTTACGCACTCGGCGATTAATTCTCCAGAGAACTGCATTGCTGCCTGTCCTTCTGACTGAATTAATTTTAGAACTATTAATTATTCAAGATAGTAGCATCCTTCATCGCGGTTCGTTTGTTCCACATGACGCACATTCGACTAAAGTCCGTGTCAGTGTTTCATTTGAATTAACATGTGACACATATGACTTGTCCGGATATGCGATCTTCTGTATGGTTATTCCGGTGTGTGCGTGTTTACCAATACAAGTGCATGTGCAGATAGCATGCTTTGTGGCAATTACAGCAGTAACACAACTAAGTCAACACAAGAATTTGTCTAATGCTAGAGAATAGTTTTCAATCTTATGAGAAAGACAGACAGACAGACAGACAGAAAAAGAATAAAAAAAGATGGGAGGGGAAAAGATGGAAAGGAATTACAAACTGAAGAGTTTTATTTCTATATATCTCTCTTCCCTGGCCCCCACCACCCCCCACCCCCACCCCATCTTGAGCATCATTTCTGATCAAGGGTGAAAATGCACACAAGATATATCTCCCAACTGCTTCTAAAGACGTCCACCCCCCCCCCCCATCAAACAAACAAACACACACGCACACACACCTTTGTGAAATATGAAAACCTTACTGGGTGTCGTTTCGCTGTCTTCGAGAACCGCCGTATATGAAATTCCAAGTTCTACAAAAGTGTTATATTCTGCTACCGACGTTAGTCTTTCTGTGTTTAATAATGGTGTCTAGAGTGTCGAAATTGTGAGTGTGTTGACTTGTTCGGCCTATCGTCATCCCCCCACGCTTGTTTGTTTTCATTCCGGGGATGGCCTGCATTCAGTGTTCGCATCCCCCCTAATGGTTATAAGACCGGACGCAAATCCCGCTCACACTGTGTATTTTACCTGTGTTTTTTTTTTACCTGGGGAGAGAGGGGATCTAAACGTCCCATGCAACCCAGCCCTCAACTTTTCGTTTTCTTCCTTCTCTCTCTCTCTCTTTCCAATTGAGTACATGAAAGTTTATTTGTTAAATGCACTGTGTACAAATGTATGCTGTGTTAAAAAGTTATTCGTGCTTGCATCTATTAGTACTGAGTATTGAAATTAAGTCTTAATATATTAGTACGTGTGCTCAGTAACATGTACTCAGTATATATGAAGACTTTAATTATGAAGTATTATTACCCAGTGACTGAAAATAGTACTTCTTGAGTACGTACTATCCAACGGTCAAGATATGAAGTTTGATGGTATTACTTACTACACTCTAAATATTTTTAACGCTAATTGCATGTAAAAAGTGTTAAAGCAGGTGCAAAATATGTGTTTTGTTTGTAAATAGTATGTACGATGTATGCTACATGTGTTCTAAGTGTTTTTAGCATGCCTCTACTTGAATGAACACTTGCTGCTGGCACACATTTGGAACATTATCAGAACACCATGTAAACATTTTCCCACCATATGAACACTTTCGAGAACACAGACCAGAACCTTTTACGCCAGATCGTTGCAGATCAATATAAAATGCGTTCTGTTTCGGTAGCAAAATCAGTGTTGTAACTTGAACACTCCTTGTTTAAAGTGTATAGTGGTTCAAATTCTCGGAGTTTAGTATGAGTAAAATATTAGTGCTTATAACGAGTTAAATTGTAAACCATTATTATCTAATGGTGACTTTTGAATTATCACTGTCTTGTGGCTAAGTTTCAAAGTATTGGTATCCAGTGGCTGAAATTGCCATTATTAGTCAATATTATTAACCCTGTATGGCTGAAGACTTGATGCATTCCTGTTCAGCTGTCGAAATTTGACGTATTACTGGGCTGAGAGTAAAGTTTTGAAGTTACTGAAAATGATATTAATATTAAAAATATTAATTTATAAATACTTCCCTTTGCTGAAAGTAACTAAGTTTTACTTACCCTCTGCTTGGTTTTCTGAACTAAATTTAACTATACCTGAAGTTCTGAACTATTTATACCCTGTGGTTGAGATTTTGTGCGCTTATTACATAGCAGAAGACGTTTTGAATCAGATTAGTTTGGTCATTTACAGAAATAGTAGAAGCAATCAGGTTAGTGGGCTGTGGCAGGAGTTGTGAAATGTAACCGATCAGTGAGGTAAGTATGCACAAGTACTGGATGCCTCTAGATGTTACTTGCAAATGATTGAGGTTGTCACAAGTATGCGGGTAAAAGCAGCGGAAGTGCGCACAACTTTTTTTTAGACAAACCGTGTGCGTGCGTGTGCGTGTGCGTGTGCGTGTGCGTATGTATGCGCACACGTGTGCAAGTGTTCGTCTGTGTGTGCATGGAGGGAGCTCCCAAACCTTTTTTTTATGCAACATGTATGCGAGGGTCTAACTCCACAGCCACCCTCGTGGTTTATCTAGCAGCAGATGATGTGACAGCCGACAGCCAGCTTCAGACTAACCGTTTAATTCGCGTTCTGCAATCTCTGACGACAGATGAAGATGGATCTACTCTGCCACACGTCACCGACAACCTGCAGATCGCTGCTACTAACCCCACCCACCCACACTCACTGTGCCACCACCACCTCATCCTACTAACACCATCAACACTCCCAACACTTCTCGAGATAAACGTGTGCAAGTGCGGTACCACAGGAAGTGCTTGTAGATGGGTCCGGGCATTTCTCGGTAGGGGTAAGACTTGCACAAAAATGCGCGAGTGTGAGCAAACATACTGACGCTAAACTTCATGGGTGTGCAGGCATGCACCCACGCTGGCACCAGACTCGACTCACAGAAACCACTCGCTGTGTCCAAGCGCTCACGACAAAACTACACACACACCTGTTTGCGACACGACCACGCATTCCGCACACCCCGATCACGTTTGTTAGAGAAAGGGAGCGGGGGTTGTGTCTCTTACCTGGATGCCGCAGCGTATCCAGCAAGAATCGAACTCTCTTGGGTCGGATCATGGTCGGCGATCTACTCCAGGACAGTCCGCACACACATTCCTCGAGGAGGGACGGGGCACGAGCCCCGTTTTGTCCGCCGCTCTCACACGCACGCACGCGGGCCTCCCGTCACATCGTAAATGCTGGCACAGACCGTAAGGAAAACGTGCACCACAAGCTGCCGGGTCGGCGCGAGTAAGCGAGCGAGCGAGCGAGTGAGTGCGTGCGTGCGTGCGTGCGTGCATGAGTGAGTGAGTGCGTGTGCCCGCCCACTCGCATTCCTGGGGCCGCAGTGTGTCCAAGGTATGGTGCGCCCGCCGTGTGTTTGTGGTGTTGAAGCGCATTGCTTAGGGACTCCGATTCGCGTGGTGACATACTCTGTACATACCGCAGTGATCGAAACTACGTGGGTCTACTTTTTCCTGTGTTTGTGCACCCCCTTCACAGGAAGACTGCCAGCGACAAAACAAGAGGAAATGCGCGCGCGCGTGTGTGGACCCGTCTGTCTCTCTCTCTGTAGGTATATATATATAGACACACACATTCGTACGTACTTATCACAGCTTCTTCTGGCAAGCGTCACTCGCCAGCCTGGTGACGTAAGCCAATCTCGTCCTCTGCGGGTTCCTTTGGCCCATTTCAAGTCGGAAGGCTCCCGGCCCGCCAGGTCATTCCTCGGGAGATGGAGTGGGTACTGCACGTGTGCAATTATCGAGCACGTATGCACACATGTGCACACGCGCACCCCAAACAGGTATCTCCAATCGACGCTTTCCCTGCCCCTCCCCGTCCACCCGTAAAGGTCGGTGCGTACTGTCTGTTGTAGCGACTGCAGAAAAATGCAGCTCTGTGCCGTTATTCGGAAGATACGAACACGCGAGCGGGAGAGTGCACGTGCGTGGTACGCACGCGCATGTTAAGACACATGGGGGCATGCGATGTACGCACAGGCGTACGCGTGTATAGTCAGCGCACAAATTTTACCCGCTACCCAGGATTCATGCATACCTACCGATGATACAGTCACACTCACACGCGTGCCTACTACACACAGACACGCGCACAGGTCGCGTCAAACGCTCGAACTCTCGTTTTACCCATGCATGCGAGCGTCCGCACACAACCACATCCACACGAACGCTAGTTTGACGTTCAGGCGGCAGTGCACGTAATCATTGTACAGAATGGCTCGCGAACTCAATCACACAAATCGCACACCCACGCACGCAGTCAGACTAGCACGCAGCGCACTCGGTGTGGATGGGTGGAGAGGGTGGGGGCTGGGGAGGCCAATGAAACAGAGAAGCAGGCTGGGCCCCACGCGCTACTGGCTGTCGAACTGCTGACACGAAGCCACGCTGTCTGCGTGCCGTGCACTCGGTCAACTCCGTGCCCCTCCGCCGGTCACGTGACGAGCTGGTCACGTGAAACCCCCCCCCCCGCAAACTAGGTCAACCAGTTCAGCACGCTAAACGCGAGCGTCAGCCGGTCGATTGACTCCCGTGACATCCAAGCCACCCAGCCGCTCTGTCAGCCAGATCGACTCTGTGGGTCAGTCGGCCAGCGTGGTGAGGCGGAGCGGGTGTGCGCGTGGGTGTCAGCCATTTTATCTCAGGATCAGCAATCAATTCTGAGGGCTTTATGATCAAGGACGTCAGTGCACTGCGAGCTTGTGTTACGGCGATTTTTGTAGAATCACAATCTCCCACTCTCACTTCCCACCTCCCGCCCCCATTCTTTCTGGGCCTGTCCGTTGTTCTCTTCCTCATCCCCCACCCCCACCGAACGCCCCAACTGCATATCATGTTCCGATAAAGTTGCGCAAGTGAGTGACACTACAGCTTCGTTTGACCAGGTGACTTTTCAAGCGCCCCTCTTCCCCCACCCCGCCCCCACCCCCGAGCATGCTGCGCATAGCTAACATTGCAAAGACGCAATCATGATGCAGTAGGGGCGGAGGGAGGGGGCAGGGTGATCGACCGTGAACTGGTGACCCAGAGAGTTTAAACCAATCAAGATGCAGATGTGGACGCTGGGAGTTCTTCCCGTGGCTGTTAGAAATGTCTCAATGCACGATCGACTTACGTGCTAGTTCCGTGATAGAAGCGCTCGGCTGGGGTCAAACGGCTGTACCCAGCAAACACCCTCCATTTACCCTCGCAATGAAATGCGCTACGCATGCCTGCTAAAATGAAAAACTATAAGGGCAAACATTGGGTGGGAAGGGGGAAGCTTGGTGGGTCTCACCAAACTCTCCATACAGAGACGCCAGATAAAGAGCTGACGTCATACAGCGTGCTTCATAAGCGCTCACATTTTCGGTCCATAAATTTTACGAGGCCAACGAGGCCTTCTGACTCCCCGACTTTTACGGAGAGGGGACGACAGCGCTCATGCTGCTCACCTGCAGCTGGTAGCGGTTACCTCCAGAAGCCACCGTTTCCGCTCACAGCTCGGCATCGTGGGTGGGGATTGTGTGCACTGTGGGCAGATGGGAGTCGGATGGGAGGGTTGAGTGGACAGCGAGGGAGGGGAGGTTGCAGACACGACCCCTCCCACACCCTGACGACAGCCACGGGGAACTGGGGCCGATCTCATGAACATGCGGGAAGTCCAGGGCTGGCTTTGCATGAGCGTTCTTATCTCCTGCTTATTCGTAAAGGTATACGTAAATACACAGGACAAATGGCCCTTACGACCGCTATTATGACCGGAAGTGGAGATGAAAGCCAGCTCATGCAAGCCAGCCCAGTTTCCCACGGTTGGGAGTCCCTGCAAGGGATGACACACTGCCCGCATAATAAAGCAAAAATAACGCGGTACCATTTTACATCACTTGTGGCGCCTCCACACCACACTCGAATGAACTGCTCATAGCAAGCTGGCTCTCGTCTGCTGTTGGCCGTGCACCTAGCAGACGCTAGGAACGCGAGCGATGTTAGACGTCAGAGCCCCGACTGCAGAAATCCCCAGAGTGGACCTTGCGGGGCGGTCTGCACAGACTATAACAAGGGAAGCGAGATCTGCAGAGTCGAGACACGCCAGCAAAACGTAGCGACGATAGGCCGGGATGTTAGAATTCCTCCCGTCGATCCTTTAAAAAAAATTCTAGCATCCCTACAGCTAGCATCGCTCCCGCTTCTCGCGCCGATAGAACTCGCCTTTAGGAGCCTGTGCTATGTACCTGTACCTTACCTGGATCTTTTTCCAGTGGGATTGCCCAGTTTAGCTTTACCTCAGTAGAAACAAAATATGAAGTTGACAGCCCACGTGCGTGTTTGCGCGCGTGCGAGTGAGAGAAAGAGAAAAAAAATGGGAGGAGAGAATATTTTTGTATGCCTTTATTTGTGTCAAAATATGAATCTGGGCACGTTTATGTATTTACTCTGAAGGGTTAGGTGAGTAAATATTTGCACGCGTGCGTTTGTGTTATATATGTTTGCGGGCGTGCTTGCTAGGTGCGTGTGTGCGTGGCCATTCACTTGTTCCCACTCGCTTACTGGCACTCCCACACGCGCACACCTTCTCGGGGTTTTCCTCTTTTCTTTTGTCCTCACTGTCTCGTGTTACCTTCTTAGTTTAAAGTTTCCTCGAAAACCTGAATCGGGTGATCTCTTTCCTATTATCGCATATCTCCTAGAACCGCACATCTGTTGCGCAACGTTAAGTGACAGGCCGGGCATTTTGTCTGGACACACCCCAATGTTCGGAAGACGTTAAGTTAAAGGCTACTGCCTTTTCTTAGGTCGTAGGGGAGTTGGGGTGTACTCTCTGCGGATGTGTGAGACCCCACCCCCACTTTTCTGCGGGCCAGCTGGGTCAACTGGGGAACCCGGCACACGGGTATCGAACCGGTGCATTCAGGTTCGAAGGCCAGCGCTCCACCACTCCGCCATACGCTTCCTTAAGTCGGAAGACACCAGGCATCAAAGACGGCTGACGTTCCTGCCAGAATCTCTCGTTTGTATAGACCTTAAAAAATGCATGTACAAAAACACAGGGTGGACGGAACCTACGCATTATTTATGTGTATATAAAAATTGTATTTATACATTTCTGTACGATTATAATATTTATGTATAGACATTTTATATACACATTTATATACAAGTCCTCTTAACCCAGTTTTGTACCTGTCTGCTTTTTACATGCCGAAATGACGTTCAGATCCCCATGGCTGAGTTTGCCGGTTTGTTTTACAAAAGACCATATATTGCTTGTCCAAAAAGCCATGCAGCAGACAAAAAAATCCTAAAGTTTTAGATTATGCGAACGTGTTTTCTTGATTTTATGAAGATTTTTCGCAAAAATGCACTCGACCTGAAGCTTCATTTGTAAGACATAGCAAAAGAATGTCAAGTGTGGGCTTTTTTTCTCTTTGTGTGTGTTCGTGCGTGAGTGTGCCGGCGCGTGTGCGTGTGTGCGCGTTTGTGCGTGCTCCCTCCCGCGCGTTTGCGTTCAAGTGCGCGTGCAAGTGCATTCCTGCAGGGAGGATGTGTGTGTGTGCAGGAGTTAATATCTTAGCGTGTGTTTTCGTATGTGCCAACTTGGCTTATAAACCCTAATTATAGGAACGGACAACTTGAATTCAAAGGGAGTGACGTAAGTGCATCACCTATCAGGAGAACATCATGTGTTCCACCTCCCTTTGGAGCCCTCAAGCGCGCTCAACTGGATGTAATGCTTGCTTGGGGGATAGTATACTTGAACCTGGAAAAACGTAGTGATCAGGGGAAAAACGTGACAGTTTCTCGGTGCTCAATCAGCCAGTACAGCCCCGAAGAATTGAAAAGCAGGCGGCTACTGAAAATAGGCTCTAACAACATGCAAGCATAGTCACTATAGTGTTTCTTTCAGGAGGATGAGATAGTTGATGAGTCTCTCTCTAATTTATGATTTATTCTCTTTTTATATTCTTCTTTCTTTACTGGAATAGTATAATTGATTTTGATTACTCTTTTATGCGTTCGATCCTTTTCCACCTTCTCTTGTCGTGCCACAACTAGTTCCCTTACTTTCCAGCAGCACGTCTTGAAATTTAAAATGTTTGAGGCCAAGTGATTGTCTTTTCTGTCTTTTATTTTCACTTAGGTTCGGTTTATTATTTTTATTGTATTTTCTTTTTCTGAAGTGTGGTTTGCTGTGTGTTTCGTGTTTGTGCTCTGTGTTTCATATCCGTCCCGAATCATAGTTTGTATTCTAGATTATCATAACTTCCTTGTTATTACTATCTAGTCACTCTCCACGCAGCAGACACTTATTTTTAGAAACACGCACTCTCTCTCTCTCTCTCTCTCTCCCGCGGGCATCTTGGTAGCTCACGTGAATGCATGCAGGCTGACGTGTCCACAGAGGAAATGATTTTTTTTCTATCAATTCACGACACCTGAAGATGACTTCTCATGTGAAATGGTAAATGAAAGCACAGACAATAGATTTTTCGATCCGTTGTTTCAAGATTACGCATAACCACTAAAACAGCTGGAGCAATTAACTCACTGCGCACGCAGGCTAACAGCTCTATAAGTTCCATTCCTTCCGTGCGCCTCGTACACGGCGTCAGTGGGTGTGCAACAGATTGGTTTAGGTGGGGTTTTGTTGCCTACAGTTCGGTCACAAACGAGGTGCGTATCAGGACGGAGTTCCATATCCAGCCTTGGAAGCAGACACCTTAACCGTTAGACCCCCCGAGGCAGATACGGCATCACAGACGACTGTACGAATCTTCTGACATGTTGTCATTGCTTGCCATCACGAAACACAGCATAACTTTTCGCAAAACGGACAAACGCACACAGATGCCATTGAAAAGCTATCTCACGATCGATTTTATCTGCAGATAATGCTGTCAAGAGGCAGGAATCGTCGTGAATACAAGCAACAGTATAGCATATTATAGTTATGTTACAATGTGAAAGATGCAGGAGTGGGGGGGGGGCATTTCATGGAAAATATAACGATCATACGTTGCTTACGTCAAGTCTCGTAAATTTTTCTGCTCCTGTCTCTGTTGAAGTAAAGTGTGGAAGCCATGCGCCGCGCGACCGCAATATATCTCAGCGACGTTTTCCGTTAAAGTTTTGCGTCCGTCAACGATGTACACACATGGGTAAGTGTTCACGATCGTTCGCAGTCGCGGACGTGACGTTGGGCTGAGACAACTGTTGAGCAAAAACTTGCCCCGGAAAAGCATCTTTAAAGGTCGCGCATGCGCAGCACAGACAACAACAACAACAACAAAAAGGTGGCGGCGGTGGTGGGGGATGATGGTAATTAAACGACTGCCATCGTACGGGTCTTACCTGCTGCATGGCCCGTGTCCAGCAGAAAGCGCACCCGCTTGGCCCAGCTCATGACGAGCGACACAGAACTGAACCTGCAGGAATACTCCACAACCCTTCCTTCTCCCAGGGCGGCCAGATTTGAAACAAACCCGAAAGTTTCTGGTCGCTTTTTCCCGTCTCACACAGCGCGACCGACCTCCCACGCGAATCATATCGTCCAGAGACCAGACGTGCACTGACGTGCAGCGCGAACGCGTCGCGCAACGGAAGAGGGACATGGGCGGAGGGGAGGGGAGGGTGATGGGACCGAGAAGAGAGGAAAGGAGGGTGGATCTACGGAGAGGCAGAGCGAGGACGAGATGGGAGAGAGGGGAAGTGAAAGAAAGAGAGCAACGCTTCTTGTGCTGAGACAGTGCCGGATCGCTGACGTGAGAAGATTATGTCGATTCTTTCACAAGGACAGCCGGCAGCCAGCCGCGTACGGCGAGTGACGACACCTACAATGACGTCAGACCGTACGCTGCACGTGCTGCGGCGCGGAACAGTTAGTCCGTATGACGTACTGCTTCACTCAGCAATCGTCTGTCCAGCCAACTGGTCCAAACGGAGCCATCAAGATTTACAAATTCCCTTTAGGCCAGGTTGCTGAGGCAATTACGGAGCACACAGTCGCGTTTCTTCCCGAAGAGGACGACATAATATGGTCCGAATATCTATGTGTCTTTGTTCTTTAAATTCTACCAGCACATGGGATGTCTTTCGTCGGGTGCCGTTGGTGTTTTAACATAGGATTCTTCGTAATCTACCTGCCATACTAAAGTACAGAATTATAAACTATAATTTTTTTATAGTTCTTTCGCCTAACTTGTCGTCTCACGTGCTTACTCTCACATGACAGACGTCAAGAGAACGACAGTTCAGTAGGTGGGTTAAAACACTGTATTACTTATTCACTACGACTGACAATGCATCCACATGACTCAAACTGCCATCCGCCTACAATCATTAAAACAGTGAAAGATGAGTACAATGCATATATGAATGAGCGACAATCAACAGTGATTCATTTTGTGGACACCCACAGGTTTCTTTACACTTAGTCAAAGTTATGTCTACACAATTGTTACCATACAAATGATTAACCGCCGCTTGCTGTCTACAATCACAAACACAAGTATCAAACAATAAGGCACGCAGCTACCTTTCTGTACTGTCACTATATGGGATACAGCCATCCCTTGCAGCAGGACACACAATACGGGGTCACACTAACGTCACAGTTTGCACAACACGGCCTCTCGCTGCTCGTCCGACGATGACTTGAGACGAGGTTTCATCGCCGCATCTTCTTTGATAACGACAGACTTTCTGTGGCGAACCTTTCACGCATGGCCTTGAGAAAGCAGGAACACAACACCATCGAAGTTTTCTCGATAAAAATGACTTTACGTTCATGGAATGAAAAACATTTTATACGTTGGGAGGATATTTTTAGTCGAAGCTGAGTCAACCACTGCTTATGCTGATCAGTAGTTCTGAGTGTAAATATTGAAATGGCGGGGGAGTGGGGGTCACACTGAACTTTCTCGGTTCGCCTGCCTGATAAAACATCCACGAGCCAGTGTGTCGTACAGTCTTTTATAGTTGTATGAGTAACAGAATCCACCCATGATTACCGACAACAGTAACGCTTACTGACAACAGTAAACATTAATTAAGAGTGAGCAGACGATAGGAACGGAAGTCTGCTTCAAAAAATATTTTTAGTAACGCGCATGGTTTCCGCCAGCCAATTGGTTTGCCAACCCAGGAAACCCGTCCATCGGACTTGAAGGATAGACAGGTTCAGCTAAAGTAGTATCTTTGGTCCCCCCTGCCATCCTTTTCTGGGTACAGACGTAAGCACTCAGGGGGGCCAGTAACTAGTCATCTCCACCTATCTGCGTTTCAGCTGGACACCTGTTGATAGCTTGAATCAGCGGGCGCGCAAGGTATGAACCCCCTCTGAGCTAGGTCAGCGTGACTTTACAGTTACGTGATCAGCCCATACACACGCTTAACCATAGGATGCCAAAAATAAACACGACGCAAGATTATTAGAGATGAGAGAAAGCCCACGATGTAAATTATGAGGACACAAAATGTGACTAGAGTAGTCGTTTGTTGTGGAAAGAACGTTCGCTTAATGCAGCACTGCAGTAATCCGACAGACAATGACGGTATATAGCATAGGAGAGATAATGTGGAGCACAGTCTCACAGCACTGCAGGTGGATGCGTGCGAATGCTCACTGTCATCTCAAACAAAAATTTTGCCTCCACCCTTTGCAATGTCCTCGATCTGTTATCACTCCTCCACGCTCTCTTAATTGCAGTCTCCTCGACCTGTCACCACTCTTTCACTCTCTAATTTCCCGTCACTCCACACCAGCTCCTGGCTGCCTCACACACTCGTGCGCACACGAACGCACGCACAAGCACGCACACGCGTGCACGCACCAAGCACACACACAGAGGAATCCTTGTCCCATGTCCTCGTCACGTGACATCTGAACATTACCAGTTCCGCGAACTGCCCAGAGACAAGCTTGTCAAGTTTGCGCCACGGCCAAACTGCTCCATTTGTCTAGAAAACCATCTGTTGTCTGAGATCGTCACACTGTGGCAAGGCAAACTAGTTCTGCAGGTCGGACCGATGCTCAGCCAATCGACAAGAGCAATTAATATCTTCCAGCAAGGCGCACGTGCTCACTTTTGCTTCAAGCGTGCAGTCAAGGGCTGGCTTGATGAGGGTTCGTGTCTCCTATCCAAACATAAGGGTGCACGTAAAATGCACAGGGCGAATGGACCTTATCCTTATACAACCACTTAATATAGAAAATATAGTGCAGATACGAACCCTTATGCAAACCACCCCGAGTCGTAGGAACTAGTAGCCCACAACAATATATATATATATATATCCCATCCCTCGCAGTTCTGGCAAGGAAGCAAACAAACAATACTGCAAAAAGAAATACAAAAACTATGAACTTTATTTATTAGTATTTCACATCATGTAAATACGTTTTACATTAATTACTTATTTATAGAGTACACAAAAGCAATATATATATAGCTGTACATATAAACGTCTTGTAAGAGCTACATATATACAACTGTATTGCGTTTACATCGCCTCGATCTTGTCGGCGGCGTAACTGAATGCAACAGCTACCGAAGTCATCCTCGCGAACTGAGCTTCGCACTTCTTTCTCTTCGGCTGTTTCCGTACTTCGGTCACTTCAAGGTTCGTCATTTTTCTCTTCGACATAACTTCATCAAAGTTAGCTGACGCTTTAGTAGACTAGAACGACGATTAGGGAGGGGAGGCAAAAACAACAACAACAACAAAAACAAAACAAAACAACAACAAATCCCAACTAACAACCAGACAAATTTTGCGCTCATTTGTTGAGAATGCAAATCTTATTTAAAAGAAAGAGAGAAGAAAAGAGTAGTGGTAGCGGGAAGGATGAACAGCGTAAAATCCAGTCAAGTGATCGGAAGCAAAATTTCTGCAGCGTGGAGATCGAAGAGAGCGGGTGACGTCAATGTGCTGCGCAGTCGAGTACAGGATCCCTGACCTAACGACCTCCAGTTCTTTCAGCGTGTGTCGTCGATCACGTGTCGAGAATTTGTCTCCCCCTGGTCGAAACATACAACATGCCTATGACGTCATGACCTAGTTTCCAATCCCGAGCCTCGGGTCTAAAGTGTTTCAAAACAAGGACGTTAGTCGCATGAGTGTTGTGAGGATACCACCTCACCGCAACCTCACCGCACTACCTCACCGCCTTTCTCGCTTTCTCCCCACCCTCCTGAAGGCGGCTGGTAGTCAAGTGTCGTCATCAATTATGTAGCTAACAAAAGCGATTATTTGGAGTGGAACTATCGATAGCTGCCGGGACGGTCTTCCACTCACGTGACGACAGCGCGTGCGTATGTTCGCTGCTCAAAACTCTAGGAAGCGTAAGCAACAACTGCATATTCAGGAAGCAGAACAAAAGCTGGTCTCTCTCCGCCCGTGAGGATGTTTGAGGGGCATGGGCAGCTCTGCAGGTAGAGCTGCGGATTAGCTCGTGGACATTGCTGGTTCGAATCCCGTAAGAATTATTTTCTGGAGTTAAACATTGTGCACACTCGATCCATTCGGACATCACCGAACAGTAAACTGTCTGTATACACGGGCATCTTACTTCAGCTATCAGTCTGGTGGTTCTTCTAGTGCATAGCTTAGTAAGACCCCGTCCCCTTCTCAATCCGAAATGGCCGGCAGGTGGAAGTACTGACCCTCAAAAATTACCTGCCTACCTGTGCATGTTTGTATGTTCGTGATTGTGTGGTTTATGCTCCGGAGCCCGAGCAGATGTGAGTTCAGTAGTGAGGCGCCTCTGTGCGCGTGTTGCAGGTACGTGTGTGCTCTTATGTGTGCGGGTTAGTCTGTGTGCCTGTGTTTGCCTGCGTTAGTTTGTGTGCGTGTGCACGTATGTTTGTGAGTGCGTGTGTCACGCACAGACGTATGCATCGGTGTGTGCCTGTGAGTCCGCGTGTATGCGTGTCAGTGCATGCATGTAAGGTTTTACTGTGTGAATGCAAACGCATTATAGACACGGTTTTACGTGTGTGTCTGTGCTGACGCGCGCACGTCTGTGTATGGTTGCAGCCAGTGTGTCTGTGTACCTGAATGCACATTTGCGTATGTGTGTGTGTGCGTGGGTGCGTGTGTGTGTGTGTGCCTGAATGTCGGAGCGAGACAGTGTTGCCGCACGCGCGAAATAGCGTGCGTCCTCGTGAATTTTTATGAGCTCGCGCGCGCGTGGGTGGCCGCCGCTGTGGCAGCTTAGAACTGACCCGAAAAGATCAGCTGTGATAACTGTCAGAAGGCCTCAAGCGGACACGTGTGCAGTCTACAGTTTCAAGAGTGGTCCGGGAGGCAAATGTTTTTTTCCCACGCAAGTTCCAGGCCCGCATGCGCAGACCGCCTTTCATCCCGTTTAGCGCAAAGACACAGGCTTTGAACAGACAAGCAGAAGTCATACCTAATACCAAACCCTAACCCTACCTCAATTCCCCCCCCCCCCAAAAAAAAAAAAAATCGTAAGTTACTAGGGGTTTCGAATCTGCTACATAGCCGTAAAAGCTAATGTCTTCACCACTCAGCTATCGCTCGAATTGATACTCTTCACTGTAACTATAAGAAGCGACGCTGTGTAGAGGTCAGGGCTTGACACATAATTATCTGTTGTTGTGGTTTAGCAACCGAGATGCGCATGCACGCCTGGAAAGCCTGGAACTCAAGTGGGGGAAAAATTCCGCGTCCGGGAGTGGGCAAATGCGCGTGAATACACACTGCTGCGGTCCCCGAACTTGGACACACATTGGTCTGGTTAAGAATGACGGTTATTTAAGTTCCTGATGCCGAGGCACTTTTGACGACTTGCTGGACCAGGGCCCAGCTTGTCACTTTGTGTCACTTGGTGTCACTTTGTTCCTTCCTGGTTGCCACCACGCATCTTGCAGCAACAGTGCGGCATGTCAAACATTCACTTCTTAAAAAACGCATTTCAGCAATACCGCAATAAAGGCCTCGGAACGTGGTGCGAAGGTAACTTTAAATAGAATATTGGAATGTCAAATCCTGTTCACTCTTCATTTGACTCCCAGTCCTGCACCCAGTTCCCATCTCTCTTTATTCTTGGCCAAACACTAAACTTCTGGGTGGGTTGCATGAACGGCGGTATCTACACTTCCGGTCATAACAATGGTCCTAAGACTCCTCCGCCTTGTGTATTTTGCGTGCACTCTATATGAACAGGAAGTACAAACGCCTGTGTAACCCTGTAAACAGGTGCACACTGGATCCAAAAAAACGACCCTCTGTGTCCGTGGTAAAACACGCATTGAACTATATTCTGCTACGGCGCGGATAAGCTGGCTTGAAACAGCTCAGTACGTCCAAACCTCCGGAGGATATCTACTACGTGAAACTGTCCACATGGTCACAGCAAGACGCTGAGGCCAAGGATTTGCACCAGCAAGGACGGAAGTGAACTGCCAGTGGCGTCAGAAGACAACCGCCGCTTGTTGCACCATTTCTCAAGACAGTCGTCTCTCGCACCAGCGAAAAACATCTCCGAATTGAGTCGAAGCCGAAAACGTCTTAGAACTTTGGAGGAACTTTGTTACGTGGGTGAGTGGGTGAGTGGATGAGTGGGTGTGTGGGTGAGTGGGTGACGGGTGCCCCGTGTTTACTCAAGCCACAGGCGTTCTAGCCCTACCAGACGTGGCGCACAAAACTACTGGTATGGTTTTCGTCAACTATCTTGTGAAATGTCGGGTACCGTGTGTTCCACGCACTGAGCTAAATTCAGTCTGTGCTCGTCACCTACTCACCCACGTAACAAAGGTCCGCCTAAGCAAACTAGTAGTTCTCGGCTTCGACTCAGTTCGGAGTCGTTTTCACCTGTTCGAGAGACCACTGGCCAAGGAGGTAATCTATACCAAGCTAAGACCACGCCACGTGGTGTAGCGCAAACGTACCTAAGGCGCGGACACAGCAGACCGACTTGAGTGAAGCAGAACTAAACATCTTATGATGTTCCACAGAATCTGAAGAGGCGCATCTCCCGGTATCAGCGATGTCAGCATCCGATCCTGTCCAATCCTGTCCAACCCTATCCGATCCTGTCCGATCCTGTCCCTCCGTCCCTCCGTCTCGCTCGTGGTCCCCCTCTCCCCATGTCTCCCGTTTCTCAGCACGGGTCTGAAAAATTAGCTGTCTGAGGTTCGGTTACCTTTTATTTTTCAGGTAAAGACAGTCAATGTAAGTCAACGTAAATCGAATTTAAACAGTTATGGATGTGTAAGACACAAACCCACATACACAAATGCTGAAAGTTTTCGTATATCAACAAACGGAGAATCTCAACAAAATCAAAATTCTCTTTATTTACCAGAAGAGAAGCGTTCCGATGCAAGCCACAGACGATGTAATGAATCACAAAAGGGCAGACGAAAGCTGTACGATGTCAGCTTCGCGATTACGTCATGCCCTATCCATTACAGTCCTTTCATGACATCACACGATACCGGTGTGACGCATGATGATCGGTCACCTAGCTTTTCCTGACGTAAGACCGATAGTGCAAAGGGGGATAATCTAGGCAGACGATGATGATGATGATGATGATGATGATGATGATGATGATGATGATGATGATGATGATGATGATGATGACGACGATGATGATGATGAGGAGGAGGAGGATGAAACAGACAGTGAGAAAGGGAAGGGGGGAGAGGAGAAATAGAGGAAACTCATAAAGGTGCTTAATTTCATGAGAATTGGCAGCTTGTATCTAACACGATGTCTGCTGTCACGGATCATCTTGGCTCGCGAGGCTTTCCTGATTTTCACACTCCCTTGTTCTTGATCAACTTACCAAAAACGAAGCCCCGAAAAAGTCATATTGCCGCAGACAAATGTAATTGGAAAAATCAGGCTAAGGCTTCTAGGGGAATGCTTTACAAGTTAAATGTAATATTTGAGATCAAATTCACATTTTAAATCTAAGAGTGCAATCGTAACATATACGATGGTTGGTTCAGAAGTGCCACAAGCAGAGGGTGCCAAACATTTAGGTGAGCTTTATTTTTCTCAGTATCATTTTAGAATTGCACATTTTTACGTATAAAACTGTTATTCAAACGTCAGAGTTTAACGAACACAGATGCAAGCACCATTCACTGAAGAAATTTAATTCGCCAACTAAAGAAAGTGGGGAAATTTGAGTAAGCATTCGCAGCTTCTATTTCATTCTTCTCATCTTTATAGTTTTTTTCTCTTTCCACGAGTGTGCAAACATACGTCTGCGTTTGTGCATGTGTACATTTGTCTGTAAGAGAGAAAATGTAACATAAATGTTGTGTGATTTCTGGGGCGCGCGCGCGTGTCCGCGAAAAAGACAAAAATAGCGATCAAGAGAAAGACAGATCACTTTAACGTGTACATTCTTTGTCTACATGTGTGCATGCGTGAATTCTTTTGTGAATGAGAGAGAGCTATCAGTCTACCACACAAAATGTGTGGATGTGCTCGCTCGCTCACCTATGTATCAAGGGAAAATAATTATAAATTTAGGCTCCCGCAGGCAGGCAGGCACCCACGCACGCACGCACGCACGCATGCAGGGAGAGCGAGCGAACGAACGAGAGGAGAGAGAGAGGCAAGAAAGAAATCGCTTATTCTTCGCATATATGTGTTCGCATATTCGTGTTTGCATGTTCGTGAAAGGGAGCGTATGTGTGTGGCCCAAACGAAATACATCAGTGTGGGGATATCTTTAAAAGTGAGTGCATAAAGTGCTCTGTGTGTCACAAATGCATGCACGTGCTCACAGCTCACATGTCAAAACCAGCTTCAACAGGATGATCACACTATATATAGTCTACAGCTGAACGGAAACGTACATCGCTAAGAGCGGTAATGGTGATGCCGTTTGCGACTGGGAGCCCCAGCTATAGATTCTTTTCAACACCCCCCTCCCCTTCAAAAAAAAAACCGGAATGTTGTTGGTGCAGACTTATTCCCCAACTTTGACCTGCAGTTAAGCTTGACCTGTGGTGCAGTCAAAAATTCTTAGAACGCTTGTTTATCTTGATCTGTAACCGTTTTCCCATGCCAGCACCGCAGTGAATTTGTCGTGCATTGATTGACAACCTCTGCTGGTATACAGCCACATTCACCTTCACCTTTCACAAGTGCGAAGTGAATTATTGCATGACAGTCAGGCTACTGTCTGCCGATCAACCCGCCTACACTCTGTGTCCTGTAGCTCCGCCGCACAGCCATACATGGAGAAAAGAGTTTTTATTTAATGGATGCAGCCAGAGTGATATTATGTTCTCTTTTTCTCTTTCTCCCTCGCTGTCCCTGTGTGCGTGTGTGTGCGTATGGGCGCGCGTTAGCCTATGTAAGATAACCTTACATGTATCTTATTATTTTCCCTTTCACATAGCCACGCTCTCTCTCTCTCTCTCATAAAGTCGCTGCTTTCATACATCTATTCGTCTGTTCATTGGTGCAGCATCGAGCACAAAGCAAGCTTTTTTTTTCCTTAATTAAAATGCAGTAACGCCCACATACACGTGCAGCATGCCGATACATTTAATGCAAGTACAGTCCAGCAAAAATAGCTCTCTTGGAGGTTATATAAATAATTAAGATAGACGAGTGTTTTATTCAGGACTTGCACACCCACTGCGCACTCCCACACGTGATCTTGTGGAAGAAGGCTTTCTACAATTTACACACCACCCGCCTGCAGCATTCTGCGCAGACGACATTGCTGACTTGAGCGGAAGCTTACATCACGTGACCTGTCATATGACTATGTCTCTATGGCACCCACGCCGCTGTGTCCTGCCTGCTCGACTGGCTCTCTGGCTGTGAACTAGAGCAATACCCCAGAGTTTTGTTTACATTCAAATTAGCATAGCTCATAATTGATTTACTTTCAGAATGGCCGACAAGGAACTGTCAATGAATCCGCCGTTTCGTAGAATGATGCAGGCTACTGGGTGTGCAGAGGTGTGGACTCACAGTATTGAAGATGCTAAATTCACCCAGTTCGGATGGCGGTGCACCAATAGCGAAAGTAACTATGAACCTGCCACCCTCATTGGAAACTGGAGCGAAGAAATGCGGGATGTTGAACACGAAAAAATTCCAAAACCTTTGCCATCGCAGGTAAACGTAATATGAAAGCTTTGATTAGCAGACGTCAGTCAGGTCCTGGTCTCCGTGTGCTCTGATATCATGGTACATCGACCGAGACAGTGTGGCCGTGTGTGTGCGCGCGCGCGTGCGTCGGGTATGTTTGAGAGATGTGCGTGCGTTGTCAATGGAATATATATGTCGTTGTGCGTAATTGCATTTTCATTAGTGCATGAACTTATATTTAATTCCTTCTTTCCCCACAAAGCCCCCACAGTATTGTGTACATCTCTCCATGATCAATGCATGTAAATTTTTATTCAAACATTAAACACATTCAGTCTACACAAGATAAATGATGGTGAGCTAGCAACGACTAGCAGCAATTTACGTTTGTAACATTAAACTGGGTTAACTCCCGAATGTTTTAAAATATTTGAATTCATTTTTCCACAGTATGCACACTATTATAACACAGTATACAACTCGGTCTACAACGCAGATCCAAAAGGACAAGTGCCTGAAGTGCTGAAGCACCTAAAACGTAAGAGATTTCATTTCCTTTATTTCTTTTTTGCTTCTATAGTACTGTACATGTAACAGTTTATTCTGAAATAATCCTTTACGATCATATGGCGTTTAAAATGTTTAGGGATGTGTGCAGAGCAATGCCTTTGTGTGCCTCCAGTGTGTTCATAAAGTAATTCTCCCCTCTCCCCCCCCCACCTCCATAAGAATTGTCTTATCATTGCTTTTGTACTTAACAACCACTAACTTTAAAATTACATGCTTTGCCAACAGGTAGGCATCCACATGCATTTCCACATCACCAGCCTGAACTGGATCCTCCCCAGCTGAAAGAAATCTACAACAGTTGGGAGACAACTATGAGAGCCTCCTACATGCACCCAGCAGCTCGTAAAAGTCCCATCATTCCTGTGGGAAAGCAGTAATTTCATGGAAAAGGAACACTCGATACCCTAATACACGACTGTGCCTGGAGATGCCCTTCATGCTGTTCCTATTACACCAGAAAGTGAATAAACACAATTCCGTTCTCAATTCCTCGTCCTACAACACGGCCACCAAAGCCCATTTTCTGTAAGAAACTGTAAAGCTGTTGTTTGCAAACTTGTGTACATTGAGTGACCTGTGTCTGGATCAGAGTCTGTATACAAACTAATATTATCTTTATACCTATTTATTAATAAGAATGAAGACATGATACCCATGCACAGGTAATGTGAGGACATACTGACGTCATTTGTACCATTTATGAGCATGCATCAAGTAAAGAATTTTATGAGTTTAGACTGACTTGGTAGCTGGCACAAACAAGTACCTGTAAGGGATCTAACACATTTGAAGTTAATAAAACTTTGGGGGTTGTTTTAACCAAATGAAGAATATCGATGTCTAGCTAATCTGAAATATGGAAATGTTTTTTTTTGTACAGGAATTTCTGTAGTAACTGAAGGCACTCAAGAGCAGCGAACATTGCTTCTGTACCAATTTTCTCACCCCTTTGCAGCTGCAGAATTTATCTACTCAGCCTGTTCCTACAACTGCTACATTTTACGTACGGTTGTGAGCTTCAGTCTTTTGCACATTGCCCTCGTTCATGTTATTTCAGCTAATACAAGGGTACAACTCTTGCACTTGCAGCATAGGAATATGTCCTGAGTGAAGACCAGACACTTCCTCTCTGGCATTACACGTCCACGACAGAATGATATGAAGACTTCTGAAAAGTGTCCCTGGTACCAGGGTTTGATACGCTGTATTTGTAAGGCTTAATATCCTTAGAACCAAGTACTGTGGTAAGAAATATCAAACAGCGAGAGCGTCTATCACTGCAGTTCATTAAAGACACCCCCCCCACCTCCCAAATACAGTCATCTGCTTTGCACAAAATCCTGCTCATTTGATACCTCTAATTTTTATAAGATGACTAAATGAAGTTGTAGTCGTTAGCAACTACGTGTATCCATAGATTGTCTCACACCTTGTCAGTGATACAGACGACTCACAAGCCTCCTCATCCATTGATTTTTTTTTTCCTCTGGCTCTGTACCAACAAGGGTCAGAGCATTGACTTCATACCTGTAAATATTCCATGACTTATAGTAAACCTTCTAATTTAATTAAACGCTGTCTAAAAGTATCAGGAACTATGTCTGTTGCATTCTTTCAACAGAAAACAGATTCTGCAGCTTTTTTAAAAAACATTTTGGAGTGTGGTCAGTGGGGAAGTGTGTCATTTTGTTCTCCATCACAGTTGGTAGAAGTGCCAATCACAAATTTTGCATTACCATTGTTGGTCTGTGCTCGCTATAGTTGTTAAATGCCCCTCCCCTTACCACCAAAGAAAGGACTTGAACAATTAGAAACCACGTCTTTTATTATGTATTTACAGAGCATTTAAATACTTTTTGGATGTTACTATCTTGATCAGAACATCCTCTTGCTCCCATTGTTTATGCTAAACAGTATTATCTACAACACGTGCCTGTCATCAGTGCTGAACTCTTTTTCGGTATTGACAGTTCTTTTTTCTTTATATCATTTTCAAATTCTCGTCTTTGCTGTTTGCATACTGGATAATAAAATTCTTGTTAATATCTTGTTCAGCGTGACTAGTGTGCAATGTGAAAAATATGCCTTTATAAAGTTGTGCAAACATGAATGCAAGATCTGGTGGCTTTATTTGGGGCACTTATTAACAGGTTTCTCCAATTTCAAGCAGATTAAATCTTTTCTATTATAAAAAATTTAGTTTATCAGTGCAGCCATCACTGGTTTGTCCAAAATGGCCACCCTGAAGTGTGAACTTCCAGCCACAATTGCGCAGGTGTGATTTATTCCAAGGGAGATTGCTACTGCAGTATCTCTAGTTATCAACCTACATTTAAGAAAGGTACGCAGGTACCCACTTGCCACATTCATCACCTACATCAGACTTTAAATATTAAAATTTGCTTTCTAAACTCTTCTGCCAGCAATGATTGAAAACCTATCTTACAGCATTTTTCACCCAAACGTGGCCATCAAAGATAAACTACAAGCCATTCTTTCCCACACATTATTTCCAAAATATTCTCCCACAACTTCAACTTTGTTCTCCCACAACTTCAGTTCAGGCAACCAAGTATTAACCGATGACTTTGACTAAAATATTCTACCAAGACTTCAAACTTCTGACAAAATGGATACCGCATGTAATGCATTCTTGCTCAGCAAACTTTGAAGTATCGCAGCAAACAATAAGAAATAATAACAATAAAGACCAAAAGATTATTCCCATCTGCAAACCTTTATAAATGTGATGAGCACATTAAAAATAACTGACATACATAATAACATTGAGCTTTTGCCTTGGTTCAACAAGTACATTAATTGCAAGAAATATATTTAATATCTTTTTTTCAAACCTGTTTTTTTCAGAAACAGGTAAATGCTATGCATGCAGATGTTATTAGAAAGGGAAAAAAACCTGCTCCATAGTAAACAAGAAATATCATCAACTTAATAAATCTGTATCCTGACTGAGTCACAGGACATTATGTCTTAGACCTCATTAAATTTATTTGTTAAAAAACACCCTGAACTGGCATCAGACATGCAGGCTATAGGTACAAAAGAGACCAAGCCTTGGTAAAAAAAAAAATGTTAGTGCATCATTAATTACTTCCAGCAACACTCTATCAAGTCCATTATGACGTTGGCACAACATGCTTTCTATTATTAGCACCTGTCATTATGCTGCTAAGTTCAAAACAATTTTTCTTAAACTGAAAATCAGATCTATGATGATGTAACCTACAGCACTGGTGGAAAAATGCTCACAATTTCACAACTTTTCGGCAAGGAGTTTTTCCATTCAGTGAGATATCACGATTTTCCTACAAGGAAAATTATGCACAGATATTGAAACAAGTAAAACTTGCAAGTTGTTCTGATCCTTGTCATGCACTCTGATATTTAATAAACGATCAAGCTTTTTCTCTATCAACTATCTGTTCCAGTGTTGTTGCACTAGCTACCATGGAGGCGGACACAACAAACAAGCAGATTTTTCTCCCAAATGCTAATGCCTAATAAATGTAGAAAGACCAGTGAGCTTGTCTGATAGCTTAAAGACCAAAGACAAAGTATGACACAACAACAGCAGTCAGACCCATCACAAAGTAGCCCGTCTTGTACAATGTCTTCAGTTCAAACCCTACACCGGCATCCCATGCCTGGAAAAAAAACAGAAAAAAAGAAAATGAACAAAATGCAGACATAATCCAAACAGAACTGATTCAACAAACACTGCCAGATCAACAATTAAAATCCTTTGGATTAATGTCATGGAAAAAACCTTCAAGTACAACAGCTTCTGGAGCATAAGTGCATAAGCCCCAAATAAAATCAATAATTTACTGATACCATTAATCGCTGCAGGCTAACCAAGTCCTACAAAGCATAGGGAAGTGAATGGCAAAGTGATTAGAGTGCAGGCAACCAAACCTGAAGCCTGTGGTTTAATACCGGTGTGCAGCAGCACACTTCTACTAGTTGACCCAGCTGTCAATGGGTACCTGACCCATGAGTTAGGGAAGGTAAAGCAGCAGCAATGTAGAGGAGATAGGCACCATCCTCGTGATGCTGGCCTCCAGAAAAGTGGGAGTTTGTACACTCACCCCCCCCCCTTACAAGGGATCATGGGAGAAACTTTACTTTTACAAAGCATGAAGTGCCGATGACTAATACCATCTACAATATGCAAGATACTGAATTCTATCAATGACCTGCCTAGTGCTGAAAGTTACTGATGACATCAAAAGCCAAACTACCATTGACTTCCCTATCCACTAGCAAATCACAGAATGCCATGTCACATGAAGACACTTCATCTGTTTTTCATTTGACGATGGACTTACTGACAGGCATGTCACTTACGTGCCACCAGATTGCTTGCCTCCCATTACAGGATTTTCTCCCTTCTAGGTATCATAGTCCAGAAGTTACTGCTACACTTGCACTTCTTATTTTTTTCACATGAAGATACACTGCATGTTTTTTGCAGGAAGTGACACTACTATTTTTTCACATTAACATTAATTCATGCTTTCAATTAAAAAAACAGCTTGAAATTGTGAGAAGCACAAAAAAAAAACTACAGGTGACTTACCAAGTGCCGGATACCATTCAGGAAATGGTAAGTCACTGGGAATGCCAGGAGGGTCTTCAAGCCATAGATGGCAATGGGTGGCAGGCAGAGTCCTCTCACCATTTCTAAGTATGTTGTGAAGTCTCCTGGCAGCAGCAGCAGGGTAATCGAAATGGTGGCAACAGCTGCAACCGATTGTAAGGCATCATTCAATAATGTGGAGCAAAAAAAAAAAACCACACACCTCAACAACCAAACAAAACCAAAATCCTAGGGTCTCATTTAATGCATGCCTAGATTTGTGCAGCTAAGACTAAGGAACATATTCAAACAAGGGTTATCAACAAACTATGCCAGGAACATATTCAAACCAGGGTTATCAACAAATAATGCCAGGAAAATATTTAAACCAGGGTTATCAACAAACTATGGTAGGAACATATTCAAACCAGGGTTATCAACAAATAATGCCAGGAAAATATTTAAACCAGGGCTATCAACAAACTCTGTCAGGAACATATTCAAACCAGGATCATCAACCAACATAACAAGAAGATATTTTCTTATCTCTTGGGGCTTATTAATTTTCTCTAAACATATCACAATTCTGTGCAAACTACTCACAGCACTGCATGACAACTCCCGTCACACGATGCGTTAGAGATGTCATCATTGCAAGATGGGGCCTGTACGAAGAGGGAAAAAAGGATAACAATGTAAGGTCTGTTACTGTAATCATTTACATTTATGTTTGGGTTTTTTTCATTCAGGTTTTGTATAGCCTTTTAGGCTGGAAATTTCAGGCCTTTTTATGGACTTTTAAAGACATAACTGCTGAAATATAAGGAGTACATTTACATATTACAAAAGTGGACTGCAACAGGCACTGCTCCAGCGGGAGAACAGCTTTGTTTGTTACGAAAAATAAAAAAGAACATGTGACTGCCGCTTGGAAATAAACAAAACGACACTGCACCAAGCTACATGAAACGACAATCAACTGTTTCATGTACCTTGCCCCAGTTTCATTTCTTTTTGTTACCACTGGGTTATGTTTATCCATTTTCACAACTCTGCTTTAGAAAGCCATTCTTCAGAGCAGGAACATTTGCCAGGCATTTGCAACAGAACATGAAGGTTTACAATGCATTTTCGCCAAACCAGTACAAAGAGAATCCAACGACCAAGATGTAATAGGGGAAGTAATGCTAGTGATTGCTTCCCTTGTGTCAGTTTATGCTTTTCCATGGCCATGGGATCCTATCAACCTATCAAAATAAATCAATGAAGTAAGCAGCTGTTTAAAAAAAAACTGAAATCCACTCCGAACTTGTCCATGTAACAGATCTAGCCTTTACAGCTATGCAGTTTGCAACACTTACTTATAAACTGTTAGAAAAGGTGAAAGAGGTCGATTAAGCTGTCTATTCTTCTCCCAGTACTTGCGCATCTCCTCGTACGCTGTGGAGGCCATGGCCACCCTGCAGGATTAATTTTATGATCCCTTAGTGATCAGCAGAAGAATCCACAGAAAACGGCAAACATCAAACAATGAAACACAGAGAAATCAGTTAGCTAGCACATACCTAGGGTTGGACATCGAGCACAAAGACCAGCAACTAGCATTGTTGGCAAACAGTGCTAAATATATTATCATACTACCCCCCACCCATTCCAGTAAAGAAAAAAATGACAAAAACAGTTGATCCCAGATAGTTACAAAATATAACATGACACCTGAAAGTACACTTACTGCTATAAATAAGTGTGATGCAAGAAAAACACCATGTAATCTGTATGTCCATAGATGTGGTTCTACTGCCCTAAATTTTATATATAATCTCACTTAATACAACAGATATAATAAGAACAAGTCTGGCAGTTCTGTAAAGACAACCTGGCTTATTTATTATTGTCACCATTAACAAACGAACCAACTCTATACAACAAGAACAACACAACTGTACTCAACCTTTTCCCCACAAAGACAGACCGCTGCTGAAGGAGGCATTGTCTCCCAAGTGTCCTGCACACACACACACACACAAACACACACACACACACACACACACACACACAATTTCCATCATAAAAGCTTAGAGGCATCTATAGTATTAATAGAAGTGTTTGTACAGGATTTCCAGGTTATCGTTAAAATGCTTTTTAAAGATGTTGTAAATAACAAAAAGGTAAAACCTTTTTATTTTACATTTCAATTTTGATGTATATTTTTAAATATGACCAGCAGGGCTACATAATACATTTTTTAGTTTGGAAACCTTCAGTGAATGCTTTCAAATGTTGAAACCATCAGCTAGTTTTAGTAAATAAGGATTTTTTTCCTTCCCTACTAGGCTTATCAGGTCACAGTGAATAACTTAAAAGGTATTTTCATGAGGGTGTCAGCTTAGATCTCTAGGCTCCAAACTACAGAGTATTTTACTAACCCTCTCAACTTCAGTATTAGATCCCAATCTGAAAGGTGTTTATATATAACAGCAGAATGTCATGGTATGCTGGGTAAAAACTGGCGACGTGTAACTGTAAACTAAAACTCCCTACCTAGTGACATTTCTGGATAGCGGACCAAAGTTTGAAAATAATGAAGCTGAAATGTTTATCTTGTAACCTCAAACGCTAATACATGTTTAGAAATCAATGAACACCAAATGGGGTTTTAATGCTTATTAACATACTACAGTATGATTTTCTGGGTGAGGTAGGGGAAAACACGTTCTGCATTTAGACTGAGCACTTTCTGTAAATTTACAGTTTTACAGTTGGGGGGGAGACGAATTGAGGGAGGAGGGAGAAATAGGGAGACTCTAGTCTGTACTGCATACTCTGCCACTGATTTATATGCACAAGCACTCATTTTTGGTTTTGAAAGAAAAATTTGCTATAACCCTGTTTCATGTGAACCTTCCCATCAGCTGACTCTTTTTCGGTGATATTTTAAGTCAGTCATCACATACCTTTCTACTTGTATGCAGTAAGAAGCGCGCGCTGTTTAAGCAATGCAGTATAAAGCCAAGGTGACATGGAATTTCATGCCTCTATCTTGCACTGCAGCAGTTTCACTGCCTTTTATTTTGTTTTAAAGTAAGGCAGCAGAACAATGAACTCTAAGACTTCAGCACTACAGTGTCCTTAAAAATCCCAATTTATCATTGCTGTTCCTTCTATCCAATAACAAAAATGCAAATCTAAGAAGTTTCTGGACAACTTGTGTGCCAAACCACTGCATTAGCTAACCCACAAATAGTTCAATCTAAACTGTGTGAAAAAAATTTATTGGTATATTCCTGTAACGAAACTTTCTCATCTGTTAGATTTTCATGATTTCACAATCTAATTATATTAGCAATTTCTATAGCTGAACAAAGGTCTTTCAGTTTCACATCCACACCATTGAATGCCACTTTTTTTCAGGATCACAAGCTTTTAAAAACTGTACATTAAAAGATCACTACTCCCCATCTTTGGATTTCTAATGCAAGAACTTATGATTAGAACAAAAAATACTGAAAAACTTAATATTCGATTATCCAAATATTTTCTATTTCCAGTAGAGGTACGGTCAAGGTCGGTCCTATTACTATTAGAGAATGTCAACAAGGTCACAGAAAATCTTCTGCAGGTGTGTTTTTACAAGTAAAAGGACGTCGCCACTCATCTAGTTTGAGATCCGTTGTATGCACAATTCCTTTTTTTTAAACAATGCCAACAGAATATGCGCTAATAAGGTAATAATCCGACTCCGTGAATCTGAATGCTTGTTTTCACTTTCAATCGTCAATGTGAAAACCTACGACTATTTCCTTCCCAAAAATCACCTCAACACATAAAATAAAAAGTGCATATACATAAATGAATAAGAAGAAATCTAAAAAAACTTTAAAAGTAAATAATAACAAAAGCAAATAAACACACTCTTTAGATATTACAAGTAATAATAAACAACCAGGGATCTACCTTACTAGCGCCGCCATCTTCGCCTAAGGTCAAGGCAAAGTGTTATCGGAATATGCACCGAATGTTTAGGTTATGTGATTCTTCATAAGCAAATATGTTTTACTTTTTAAAACTCTAATATTTAAGATAGTTCAAACTTTTTTCGCAAACTTATTTTCTATACTTTTAAAGGAAAAACGTTTCTTGTGATTTCCATGAAGCTGGTCCGTGACTTCTGCGTTACATAACATAACAAATCACTAATCAGAAGAAGAGGCGGTAGATTTGAGCCCCCTGCGTTGTCTTTGCATACCAGGCTTCAGTTTGATAAAGTCTTGGTAAACTGCATAGATGTACTGAATTTGCTTTAGAATTTGATAATAATTCAAAATGTCTTGAAAGAATTAAAGAAAACTCTCGTGATTTGAAATGTGCTTTTAGGAAAGAACAGTAACAGATTTGATTTTTGGTGGGGTGATTTATTTTTAGCGCACTACACGACAGCAATAAATTGAATAATCCACTAGGTTTATATTCGTATGTTTTATTCAGTTTTGCAATAACATGTGTCTTGTGCAAAGGAGTTTAAGTTATAATGGAAATAAATACGCTGAAAAATGTCTCGAGAAATTTATCCGTCCCCGTGTAACCTGCACTGAAGACTTCGATGAAGTACTTAACGTTGTTATTCCTTTGGACATTACGTTAGATTACGACCTCTAACCGGTTGTGCTTATTCTATTGTTAATTGCCAGTTAGTAGAAGAATAAATTCCCTGAATGAGTTAAAGAGACAACTTGGCTAAGGAGGAACGATGCGAAAACAATTTTCTATTGTTTTTCTTTAAGTGAACTACATACAAGTTTTTATTGTTTGCTATATTCTTTGATTTGTAAATGGACATTTGAGAAAGAGCGCGGATTATCTACTAGCCTTGACTGGTTCCAACATAATAGACGTATCCCTTTTTGATTAAGTTTTGTGTCTGTTCCAGATTTTCTTTTAAATTTAAAAATGCCAGCTGATCAAATATCCTACTCGGAGAAATACTATGATGACAAGTATGAGTACAGGTAATTATCTGGACAGAAGAATTACTCAGGGTTCATCATCGCTGTAATTCGACATCAGAGAGACCAAAAAGAGCCATTGAAAGTCTGCTGAAATTATGTGTCTTGAGTAAATAGTCCTAAATAGTTTTTGATAAAAGTCCCTCTAAGTTTATCAGTAATCAGACTTCAATTTCCATTGTTGATTGTAACATTGTTTAGTTTTTAGTTTCTACTCTAGAACTGCAAATTCATTATTTTGCATTTGGTTCATTCTGTCTAGCAGTTAGTATGACTTTCAGTATCAGTGCCTTTGCTTGTGTTTGAAAGCCCAAGTGAATATTTTTTTATTTTAAAAATGTTTCACTGTTTAAAAACAAATGTGCTTTAGAAAAAAAGTGAAATGGGAAGAAGAGCCAGATTACACTCTTTTGGCACAGGTGTTGCATATTTCAAGCATTGGTGGGAGGTGTTGACATTAATAATTTATATATAAACATTATACAAAAATGCAAGACTTGTGATGTGGATATACCATGGGTCAAATTGTAAAAGCATTTGATTTACTGAATTGTTATGAACTCGAAAACTAGTGATATGCTTCTACTGGTGTTTACAGGCACGTGATTCTGCCTCAAGATATTGCAAAGTTAGTGCCCAAAAATCACCTCATGACAGAAACGGAGTGGAGAAACCTGGGTGTACAGCAGTCTCCTGGGTGGATACACTACATGGTCCATGCACCAGGTGAGATCATTTGGAAAACCTAGAGACCACAGCTCATTTGACAACAGATGTGTGCTGGCTATGTGAGAAAAAGCTACATTTTTTGTTATTGTTGCTAAGAGACATATTTGACAGTAACTGTGATGGGGCATTGAGAATTTTGGAACTTAAGTGTCCTTGATTTTTATGGCTAACTTTTCTAGGAATGCAGATGAAACGTTTAGTACTGTGAGTGTAGACCTCCAGAGTAACCTTCACCTTGGCTGTAGACGTATGTCCTCTGTCCAATGGTCTGTCTACAGAGCCTCATGTTCTCCTATTCCGACGGCCACTGCCCGCTCCGCAAGTGGCCCAACAGCAAGCCTCGAATCAGCAGTCCACCAATCAGCTTCTTGCAAGCCACGGTTAAGGACGCCAGTTCCCTCCTTCCATTTCCAGTCATCAAATTAGCTTTTCTTTTAAAAATTGAACTGTTGGCATTTGGCATTATGACTGGCTTCATTTTCCCTGTCTGATGGGTTGTGAGTTGTACATTTGTCGGTGCACAGACATCTGAAAGTCTGCTTGACCTTATCAGACCCTGCCTGGTTTTACACCTCCCAGCAGAGTTTACCAGATGTGGCAAATAACGTTACTGGTGTTTTTCCTGCCATTTTATCAGTATTTCCTAACAATAAAAAATGTTAGCTACCAGATTAATTCAGATTACCTACTTACCAAAGTGTCTGCAGAATGCCCAGACAATTCTTCAAGTTCTTTCTGTTGTAGGTGCCATGCACAGGGTACACAGTCCTACATTATACTGACAATTTGAAATTCAGGAGGGGAAGTAACTCGGTGATCTCACTGACACTAGTCTTGTAGCCAGGCTCCCCTCCTCTGACATCTTCAATCTTGGTTAAAGGTGGAGATATTTCTAAGGCCAGAACTCCTCAAATGTCTTTTTATTCTGTTACACTAGCTACTTCATCTGTTTGGATGTAATTTATGTTTTATTATTTTAATGTCCCAGCTGCTATTATTTTGTCTGGTTTAACTACACCTGCCATTTTGCAAGCCCACAAACCTTTTGACCGTATGTCATTATCAACAAACTGTGTTTATGAAATACACAGAGGAGATAAAGTATGATGATATTGTTCAGAGGCAGTGTCAACTGGGGATCTACCAAGTAATTTGACTGAAACTTAGCAAAGGTTGCAAGTAGTTCAGATGTGGGCTTCCCTTCTCAGAGACAGTATTCTGACTGGACACTGCATTAACTACGGGGAAAGAAATATAAAAACAAAAACAAAAAAAACCCCTCAAACCACATTCTTGCATAGAAATCACAGCCTGGGTAACAAATGGAGCTATTTTTTGTGGAAGTTAGAGCCATAGTAGAGGTCACTTTTTTGAAGATGGCCAGTTATTGTTGAACAAGTTGTGTATTAGCTGTCGTGGTTTATGATCTTCCGAGTACAGAAACATTTTCCGTTAAGGTCAGTCACTTTTCACAAAAACCTTGGAATTATTACATCTTTATTAATCACCATTCTGAACGCATTCTTGTTTGGTTATCAGTGTTGCCTAAACACATCTACTTAACTGTTTAACTCGTGTTCTCTGCTATCCCCTGCACCATTGTCAATCATCAATTGCTTTATTTTTTTTTCTTTCTGCTGTGTTACAAAACTTTGTGTAAATTCCAGGACAAACAATAACTGGAATTCATTATTTGTAGGAGCTTGTATCTGGACAGTGATTACATCTTCTCCTTTGTCATTTGCAAAGCTGTGATGCTGATGAGATTTTTTCACTAATTGTATTACTGTTGTTTGGGCAGTTCGTAAATTTTTTTAAAATGTACTTTTGTATTGAAAGTTTTGAGTTAAGTGTTATTGAAACAGCTTGGCCGTTGCTTTTGTTCTTTATTCTGTGGATTAGATATTTGATATTGTACTTTGGCAAGACTTGCTGGGTAATTTATCAAGTTTGTGGTGTGCTTTGAATTTCTTTGTGCCTGTTGGATGTTTGCAATATCTGTTCAAGTCTAAAAGCCAAGTGTTGTAAAACCCAGACTTTAATAAAAATAAATGAAAGTTTTATTATTTTGAGTAAGTTTTGTTTTGACTTTTTTTTCCCCTGTTTGATGAGGATTATGTTCTAATGGCTTTTAAGATTTCAGCAGTGTCCTACACCATGAAGCCTCTTTACTGAGGTGCTTTATTCCCTTATTTATACAACGCATTGCTTATAATGTAAAACAGCCAGGTAATTTATACAAACATGAAGTCAGCACCAACTAACACCAGGGGAGTTAACACCATGCAAAAATCTATACATTTCATGCTGAGTTACATACCTTTAGAACGCTGAGCACCAAAGGCAGCCGTGGGTAATCCAATAACCCAATGTGTGCTACAACTATTGCTTGACTATTAAAAATCATAAATCATTACCCCATAGGGGATTAATGTTTAACAGGGCTGCAGTGGATGCAGAATTTACGAGGCTAAACGCTAAGATGAGGTTAGCTGTCTGCTGCACATGACATAGATGACTGATGTAATCTAGGAGCTCAGAACAGAGCAGTGGATAATCTAAATCTTTAATTAGCCTTTCATTACCCTGCAAGCTGAATTATTTTTCCCAACTAGATTAAGAGACAGACTCCCAGCCAATGGAAGCTCTTGGGAAATACCTCTTCTTATAGCTACAATGAGTATAATTTGTTTTTGTGGTGGATAGCCGAGTGGTGAAAGCATAAGGTTAGTAAACAAAGCCTAGGTGGTTCTATTCCCCTGCTTTCACACCACCACCATTTTTTAAAAAGTTTGTTCAGGGACGGGTAGGGGTGGAGTTAAGGTACCGATTTGTTTACATTACCAAGAACAGCACAGCACTGTAATCTTTATTGTACTAGTGTATTAAGTACTATTGAACTACTACCAGTACTTTGGTGTGCTACTTAGTAAGTACTAGTACTACTGTGTATTACACTAATTAAAGTAGTAGTACCAGAAATACTAGTAGAGTAATTGTACATTTTGTAGATGTGTTTCTTGCAAACTTCCTGCGACAGACTTGGATTCTGGTGTCAGTGTAATGTGACTGGGTGGGACCGAAGCCCGTGCTGCGACAGTAGTCCCACTGTGGCAGCACGTTAATTTGTTTAACCAACACACCGTCCTGATACGCACTTCGTTTGTGATGGACGTTACATAACATAAAAAAACAACGACAGAACGAACCTTGCCATGAGAAAGGATTTGTGCATAAGTCCTACGTATGATTAATTCATTTCCGAGTTCCCAAACGATTTTCAAGATCGCCTCGGTGGTCAAGAAGTGGTTCGCACACGGTCAAGGTCTTAAAACTGGTAAATCTAGTTGCTGCCCTGTCTGACGCCTGGAACTGTAGGGAACAGTACTAGGACTGGCTGGCCCGGGTGTGGCAGTACGTAAACTTTGTCTGAGCAACATCGTCCTAATATGCACCTAGTTTTGCGACGGGACGTTTAGCAACAAACAAACACCCAACCTCGTCAACGATTTTCAAAATTTCAAGAGTTTTTGATGGAGCTGTGCATCACTGGATCAATCATCGGATTTGTTCTGTCACGAAGTGTTCTATTTCTTCTGATGCTGCCTTTAAAAAAGTGAGTGGAAGAGAGCCGCTACGATACGTCAGGGTACACTATTCCGTCCTTCATGAGGGAATAACTTCATTTGGTGGTAACAGGGCCATAGCAGCCCATTGCCGTGTCATCGATTCCAATTTTCGACATTCATCCAAAGAGGTTAGAAGGTCATAGGGGTCATAGGGTGCTATTCTGCCGCCTGCGCTCCCATGAACTATGGACAACTGCAACCAGCAAGCAGGGGTGGAACCAGTTTCTCAGCCACCGTCACCCCAAACTTTAGTGCCGCCACAGTACCCTTCCCTTCAAATTCCTATCTCCAGTATCCGTCCAACAAAATGCGTCCAGCGTTTGTCTGGCCCAAATACAAGACGTTCGAAATGAGCGAGTTCATTGAAACTTAAGTCCAAATGTCCTGTCACAGCCATATTCAAAGGCATACGTAACATGCAGTTTGTAGATATCTAGTCACCTTTACGCATGAAACAGAAAGCGGAATTAGTAGCGGGACGTTAGAAAGAATTGAGTCACTATCAAAGTAACGAAACGGGAAACCCTAGTTATATGTTTTTGAATGGTTTCCTGTGTATTACAGGGTCATCTTTATGTTTATAATATTGAAGAGAAATTTTGGGAGGGGTACAATTTTTCAAACCACTTTTTATTTTATTGTACATATACTTTTATTGTAAATGACTAAAGGGCTGAACATTAAAATTATCATTCAGTTTTTCACGCTTGCACGCACGCACACTCATAATTATATTCGCGCACGCACAGCATTTTGTTGTTGTTCCTTGAAGGTCTGAGATTTGGTTTGAAATATCTGACTGTGCTATCATTCGTAAGGAGCATCTGTAATAAATCCTGTTCGCGGAAACTCCACCATAACCACCCTAAGACAATGGTACATATATGAGCGTGTACTGTGTTTCTATATAAATGGAAAGATGTCTTACCGTGGAAACCATTTGTCGATCGATCAACTAAAGAAAGATAAACAATCGTCAGTTTATCAATTTTATTCAAATGTGAAAAAAAGTGTCTTCAAAAATCTAATTATCAACGTTGATCGTTGGACCATGCCTTTTTCGCGCCCCTTTCGCCTCCCCTACCAGTCGAAACAAACACCTTTCCTCCGTCAACTTACCCCCCCCCCCCCACCCTCCACGCCTGGAGACGAAACCTTCCGGCGTCCCAGTTCTGTGCAAGGTTCTGCTTGTCCTTTTTACGCCTATGATTTAAGATCCAAAGGAATGTGATCATCATTTTAATCATTTTGATACTGATTAAACTTCTGCTAGAGTACACGCTGCAGCTACCCACGATGTCTCTTTTTTCCAGGCGAAACATCGCAGGCTAGAAAGAAACAGAAAACAGCAGCAACAACAACCAAAAAACCCTCCCCTAATTTAAAAGAACATTTCAGGGCCAGACGTACACGTTCAGAACACGATTTTAGTAAGCATGAAAATGAGGCAGATCTGCAATACACGGATAACTTGAAGGATGGTCTGTAGTACAGCAGAAACCCCCTGAATGTGAGTGAAGTTTCCAAAATCTTTCAGAACATGATAGAAATAATGGACACCAAAGGAAGACTGAAAGAATCAGGAACTCTGTGACAGCTAGCTGTGGAGGTTATCGTGAGACTCACTGGTCACATTTTACATCACTTGGTTCTGTAGGGGAACATTCTAGAATTCGATAGATGTTCCCAGAATACGATGGAATTTTCCAGACAGCAGGGCAGATATGTAATACACTGGTCAGTCTGAGGTTCCCAGAAACTGATAGCATTTTCAAGAAGTCGACGGAAATTTCTGGAAGAGAATGCAACGTTTGAAACCTTAGAAATGGTTTGGAAGCTTCGAGACAACTTTATGCGGGGCAGTCCTGATATGTTAGTTTCGCGATTTACCAGACAGCGTGACAGTTGAGTACTCTTGAAACACAATGATACAGTCTGAAAAGCATAACAGATAGCCAATGACAACAGGAAAAAATCCAGAATCGTCCAGTAGAGAAATAGAGTAAACGTTGTCCCAGTATCAGTTTTAGGCCGTAGGGGTGTGAGGGTGCATAACACCATGTAAAAGCGCAGAACTACTGGAGCCAATCAAATGACGAGCTCTATTTAGGATGTGTAAAAAGCGGAGCCAATCAAATGGCGAGCTATATATATATAGAAGGTCTTTCCAGTGGCGGGGGGGGGGGGAGGAAGGGAGAGGGGTTTGTTCCGGGAGGAGGGGGATTTAGGGGAAGGGGTGGGGTTAGGGTGGGGGCTAGGAGTAGGGGATAGGTGTGGGTTTGGGAAGGGGTGGGGTATAGGCAGTAAAGATCTGCCAGGAAACTGCAAGGTTTTCAGTGGTGACCCCACGAGATTAGCATATTTTACGTAAGACTGTATTTTGATTGGCTCCAGTTATTCTGCGCTTTTTCATGCTCTAAAACCTTCAGTTTTCTGTAGGCCGACATCATGAGGCCGGTGCCGATCTCCTCTCCTACCTGCCTTACCTTCCCTGGGTCAGGTACCCATTCCTAGCTGGGTCACCTGGCGGAAGGGTGTTGAGGCGCACAGGTACCCAATAAGCGCCTTCAGATTTGGAGGGTCTCGCCACTCGGCCATCCGCTACCCCGGGGAAATAAAACTTTACAGATATTAAAGGTTGTATTCATCAGGATGCTGAACAACTTCTGGGAAGCTGTGGAATTTTTTAAAAAGAACTTTTTCTTGGGTCGATCCGAGATCTTAACAAAGATCGACACTTACAGAACTGAAGATTCTCCATTCGATAGAAATTTCATGAACACAGTGGAACCTTCTAGAAGTGTGACTGACAATCAGGCACAGGCAGTTTCTGGTTGCTCCGGTAGCTATAAGAAATGTCTGTAGTGCAGCGAAGACGCCTGAAATGTAATGAAATGAAACTCTAGAATGTTGGTCTAGTACTGCAGAAAATTCTGGAAAAGAACTTAGAAGCAGGAATTAGACACACTTCAGAACACAAACACTCGAAAAACCTGTGGAACAAAGGGGAGGTCTGGCCAGATATAAGAAGACGTGAACAGTGATAGGATGGCTCGCTGTTCAATTGGTGTTAGTGAAGCAGAACGTTCTGAAAGTTGGCAGAAGATTCCAGAACTGGAGAGACCTTTCCTGGCAGGCCATCACGCAGGTCTAGAGTGTTCCAGCAACGGTAAGAAGTTAATGCATCGCAGAGGTGCACTTACCTAAAATGAACCCCGTCATAACAGCTGGCAAGGATTTGGGAAGTACGTACAGATCTTTACTTTTGAAGTTCGTGAGTCCACTGACATTTCTGCTGGACCATGCCGTTTTCTGGTGGGCTTTTTTTTTTTGAGGAGGGGGTGCTTTTTTGAGAGAGGGGTGGGTGGGTAGGATATAACAATCTCTTTCAGAACACACTTATGGTACCAGACGACATTAAATAAATACAATGGAAACTCTCTATTACGACCTTGACAAAAAAATTATTGACAAATTTGATCTTGTTTAGGAGTGGTCTTAATCAGGAAGTGGCGTTTCCTTTATGAATGTATAGGCGTCGGTGCAGCAGCCAGTTTCTTGAAAGCTTCGAGTAGCCCACTCATTGTTGTACGGAGGCCTTAAACAGGATGAAAGACGAAAGGACGGAGGTTTTTATTATCACGTTACTGCCATGCTGTTACGCTGTGACATCCTTTGTAGGGCCCCTCCCCTACGCGGTCGATTGGACTGCTGGTACTTCTCATCACAGAACTGTTTTTATAGTTCTATATGTTCTCATGAAATCGACCCCTGGTGGTAGGGTTCGTTTCCTGTGTCCATGACGGTAGTGAGACGCTGCATCGGATACTCACTCCTCTTAAAACAGAACACAAGAAAAGCGTTAAGCTGCAGAATTGTCAGCAATAATATAGTGGAACTTCGCAGAATCACAGGAGAGTTTCAGAAAAAAAAACCCTGACAGATTGCGGATTCGGATAGCTCTTTGATCTAACAGTAAGTTCTACATGTCTGTGTGCGTGAGTGCGCGTGCGTGCATGCGTGCGTGGGTGCAAGTGATTGAGTGATTGAGAATAGAAACACACACGCGCGCGCACTTCACTGAGTCAGTCGAGTGCTTCCTTTGCTGTCTACCGTCCTGTGGTGGCTTGCATGAACGTTCTTATCTCCTGTTCGTTCTGTTAAATATTTTAACCTGTTTTTGCCTAAAAGTTATCCGCTATTCGGGGCGGGGTGGGGTGTGGGAATGAACTACAGGTGTGTGTGGAATTTAGGCAAAAACAGGTTAAAAAATTTAACAGATTTTAACCACAGCAAAATGAAACACTTCAGTATTAAATTTTAAGATTAGCACCAAATAAAATGATTGTGACGTAATTGTGATGAACGTGCATGCAGGGATCGATCTCAAGCGAAAACTATAAGCAGGCCTATTTCGGATTATTTGAAGACTTTAGATGGAAAACTACATCGATCAGACTTTGCAGGAAACAGCGAATAGGGAGGCTTACGTTTAAGAACTCTATAGATTAGTCTCTTAACAACAACAACAACAACAACAACAACAACAACAACAACAACAACACTCAGAAAATATATCGTGGAGAAACTTGCGAAGGATGCGAATAAAGACGACGTGGTGCGCACGTGCATTGCAGGCTTCCGGATAATCGGGTAAATATTCTCACAACACCGGCCCAGCCATCCGAACACACGATCCTGACTTTGCTAACCTTCTTAGAGAGGCAGCCACAGCTAATAAACAAGCATTGATCAGACAAACTGGCTGGGCGCAAGAATCCATTGTTGGTTTTCGTTACAATGACGTTATTTCCATGACATTGTGTCATATATATATATATCATGTCATAAATAATGAGGTGTACATTTTTTCCATATTTTTAAATAGTTTGCACAGGAAGCTAAAATATCTAATCCTCGGTCGAACGATAAACGACCAGGGTATCTGTTTAGTATAGCTACTGACCCCTACCCCGTATATATATATATTTTTTTTTGTAGCGTACGTATTTACAACTGTTTCGTAAAGCACGTGGTTGGAAAGCGAGCGAGCGCGCCCCGTATACCTTCATACCTCGCGAGCCCCGACCATCGAAACGTCACAATTTCGAACAGGCAGTTCAGCTTGGTCCATTTCGCTCTAAGCCGAACAGGACAGTGTTGAGATTTCCTTTCCTTTATTCCCTCAGCTCACTTACTGTTTAATTTCTTCTGCAGTCACACCTTCATGCCACTCCCATCACCAAACAGCCGTATCGAATCGCCAGACCGCGACCTAAATACAACGGAGGTCGGAGGTCAGAGTCTGCTGTTGAATATTCATGTTCCGTGACCTCAGCATCAGCGTGCACCTTCGAAACTTGTAAAGAAACGCGGTTTGCCTCGCGTGTGTTTTCCATTCTTCTGATTCACTGATGGATATTTGAAGGTGTTCGGGGAGGTGAAAGGACTTTTACCGTTCAGGTGAGTTGGAATTCTTTACAGTTTGGTGCTTCGGCTGTGTTGCTCCCCTAGGTTGCTCTCCGTCGGGTTTGGCTTAGGCCTGCAGTGAGGGCGAGGGGGACTAGATGGTACCCCCAAGATAAATAAGAAACAAACATGGCGGCTTAGCGTGTACCCCCTCAGCGAAAGAAGTTGCATTGTTTTCGTCCGTTTGCCTAGGTTCTAGACAGCTTACGGGAAACTTTTACTCTGTGCCGAAAACTTT
Organism: Lanistes nyassanus; assembly: GCA_004794575.1. NCBI lineage: Eukaryota > Metazoa > Mollusca > Gastropoda > Architaenioglossa > Ampullariidae > Lanistes > Lanistes nyassanus. The sequence continues at coordinate 136,853 of SMGT01009876.1, read as the reverse complement.
AGCATCAAGCTTTTGTCTCAGCTACCTGCAAACTATTTCACCGAGACACTTTCGAACTCCCCTCACATCACCTTCCATTCGGGCTTTGAAGTTGAACATCTGCCACTTTCATCGCCTACATCCTGTGTAACGCTTTGTTCAAGACACAGCTTACAGCAGGTTAACACTAACTAGCCACCGTAAATCTAACGGAATCATGTTTACGGGTATCTTTATCACAGTTATGTAAATCAAAACTTTGGTGGCTGCGATCAAAGCGAAGGGGGAGGTAACAAAGCTTTTGGGCATGGGTATCTGCTGTCAGGTGTTCTCCTCCTTGTCGTCCAGTGCACGGTCACTTCAAAACTTGTTGAGATCGAACGTTACCTTTGAAATCGAAAAGAGCAGATTTGTTCGAATGTGCTTCGTTTGTTTGTTTGTTTTTAACGACGTCAACCCTTCCCATAACCCTGCTTTCTGAACGGATCCGAACGAAGGCAGGGCTAGGATCACTGCAGAAGCCGGGACAGGATATATCGTCTGCGTTTCGTTAGCGAGCTTATCTCCCCTTTGTAGACTGTAAACACTTTGGGGGGTGATTGATGCTTGGGGAGGTACAGACTTTCTTTCTGTAAGCCAGGCTGAAACAACGTTGCCCAACATGATAGTATTGTTAAAGGTTTGCACAGAGAGAGAGAGAGAGGGGGGTGGGTGGGAGGGAGGGAGATGAATGAGCTGTTCACATCCACCGACATGTTTTTTTTATTATCAGGAACAGTTGAGGTGCTTTTGTATTTTTGGGGGTGGGTAGATCAGAGTATGGTTTACCTCTAATGTACAGGGTCATTCTTAGTCAAAATTAGCGCATTAATAATCCTGATTGTTTTACTGTTTTCTTAGAGTCAAAATATTCACCAACATGTGATTTTATGTGCAGAGATGTTTACTATTACATCTGTAATTGTCTATTGTTTAGGTTCACAAAATGCAGATTAGAAGTAATGTCAGTAAAACTTCACGAGTGGTCACTGTGGAACATTGCACTTTTGTAAACAAATTCACGAAGCAGTGAGCCAAAGATGCATCTATATTATGTCCAAATACATCCATATATATATATAAACAGCCAAATACATCCATATATATATAAACATCCAAATACATCCATATATATTAATATATCCAAATACATCCATATATATTAACATATCCAAATAAAACCTGTGACTATCAGAAACATGTCTGCATCTATATAGACTCTCTCTCCCTCTTTTAACAGACACAAACACAGATCCACAGGTGCTTTGTTTTCAGTAACTTCATCCCCCACCCCTCCGATAACAAATAGTCATGCATGCGCATGCATACATACGCATATATGTAGATACACAAGGATAAATTTAGACACACAGTACTTCTCCAAACGTATATGCTCACATGGGGACTTATGAAAAATGTCCTTTTTCTCTCTCACACACATACATATGCACATGTATGTGAACATGCATGCAGGCACACACACACACACACACATGCGTGCACACGTCTGTTCAGTTCATTGTAGCAGCAACTTGCGAGTGTGTGTGCATGGGTTTACGCATGCGAGTGCCTCATTTTTAGTGACTCCACCCCCCCACCCCCTCCATACAATACATGTGCATATGTACCTATGCAGACACATGCACATGCACTTATATATACACTAACACATGCATGCACACAAACTTATACATGCGTGCACACACATAAACACACACATTACTTATCCACACAGGCCTACAAATAATCTGTCTTTTCTTTCTCTTTCTGTTTGCCTTTTTCTCTCTCTGTCTCTGTGTCTCTTTCTCTCTCTCTCTCTCTCACACACACACATACACACGCACACACATACCTACCCATTTATGATTATATGCACAGAAACATAGTTCACTTTAGCACCAGTGTGTGTGTGTGTGTTCATAACAGTACATGTGTACCGATGATCTAAGTGTCTTAGATTGACTCCTTAAGTAGAATGGTTCCCAGGCAACAATTCTGATAAGCAGTGGTACAGAAAGTTGCACAGTTTATCCCTGGCACTTTTATTCATGGTTTTTTTTATCACACACACACACTTTACAGTGATGGCATTTTTACCTAGGTAGCAAATGAATTACACACTACTGCTCAGGGCTGCTTTGCTCGCTATGTTTTTGATAGGTTTTGTTTGTTTGTTTTTTTGAGATGGAGTGAGGCTTGAGTTCAGCATGGGTACTTAGCAGTAAGCCAGGTCCCTCACCCCACCCTTCAACTCCTCTCACTGCATAAGGTTTAAATCAGTGAAACTAAAGAAAATGAACTCTTTGTTTTCCAAAACAAGGATCTCATGTTGCGTATTTTGCTTTGGTATAGCTGACATAATTGTTACCAAAGCTATGGTTCTCGTTACTCTTCAGGAATGGGAAAGTTCCAAAAGTTTTACTAGATCGATGGGCCAGTGACATAGCTTTTAAAAGTGAAATTTCCATGGTGCCTTGTTGGTTTCTCTTGCTCACTCTCTCATCTCTCTCTTTTAGGATGAAAGGAGACAGCAGATATAAAACAATAGCCCAGGAGGGTTGCAGTTTATAATTTTTCATAATTCAGCAGATTTCTTTCTCTTTTTTTTTTTGGTGTTACACCAACACACAAACATATAAGACCACCTTCACATCAAGAACAAAAACCATTCAGTGTAGCCCCCCTTCCCCCCAACGCATTTATAGCTGGCTAGGAGGTTAATTGAAAAGAAAACAATATGATTTGTAAGCTACAACTGACAGATTGTGTCCTAAACTATTATGTTCTGTATGGTAGCCACATTTAGTCAAACTGGTTTATAACATTTTTTAACATAAAGGTATCTCTCAAGTCTATATCTATGTTGCATTAGCAGATTTCTGATGTTCTAGTTCCACTGGACCACAATATTTTCCCATCCTTGCAATTGGAAGAGGAAGGGTGGCTTTGTTGTTAGCTCTGGCTTCATGGCTTTCTCTTTAACATGAACATTTTATGTTAGACATCATCTAATATTCACGGCACAAAGGTTAGCAGACTATGTGTTCAAGCGTGCCCTACTTCACTTTATCACATGCTTTGTTGAATTTTCTAGTTCTGTTTATTACTTTTTCCTGCTTAGTTTATTGCAGAGTTTTTATTTTAATTCTCACCTTAAGCAATAAAACTTAATGGGAACATGGCAGCTGGGAACTCAGAATGGAGTCATGTTAACTGATTTCACTTATCAGTAAGACTGCACTGTATTTATTTTACTGAGAAAGTGCTTCCACCTCGTGATGGTAGGTAGGTAAATAATTTTAGAAGGAAAGTGCTTTCACTTTGCAGTGATTTCATGCTATTGGGCCGGGGTCCTATTACTAAGCTATACACTGAAATAACCACCAGACTGATAGCTGCAGTAAGGGGGTCAGTGCAAAGAGGCAGTTTAATGTTCCAATGGAGTCTGCACAATGTTAAACTTGAGAAAAATAATCTTTGAACACTCCTGGATTTGAACCAGCAGCATCCACATGCTGGTCTGCAGAGATATCCAGGCCTATGTCCACTTTGTGGTTTCACACTGCATGGGCAATGAAATGATATTAGTAGTTTTTAGTACTAACAATTCACTGGAACATTCACCAGACTGATAGCTGCAGTAAGACGGGCAATGTCTAGAGACAAATGTTTGGGAGATGGTCTCAGATGGAGTCTGCACAATTTTTAACTGCAGGAAGTGCTTCCTGGTTATTCCTGGATTTGAACTTGTATAATGACATTGACTTGGATTATGGAGTGCCAGGAGAACGCAGGCTGCTTACAGATGCAAGAGGCTGCTGGTCATTGGTCTGATGCCTTGTTTAAAAAAATGTTTGGCTGTATGTCACAGGAACATCCTTGTTTATCGGAAGTGGTAAGAAGCTATGTTTCCTGTGGATGTACCCAGCCTTAAATAAAGACTGGACATTATACAGATGTGCAGAGATCCTTAAATTATGTTTTTTGATGTAGTTCTTACAAGGTGCACGAATGCATAGACATAAGCAAATATATTATGTGTGTGTTTGTGAGCATGCATGTGCATGCCCACACACACATTGGTAAGAGCTTCCCATAACATTTTGACAAACATCCTTCTTGCTTTCCTGTAGAGTTCAGAAACAATACATGTATTTTTTCATGCTAACATAATTGTAAAGGGTGTCTATATACATTTGTGATGCTGCATATTACTGTAGTGGTTATTCCCTACAGATTTGAAATTTGAAATTTGAAATTGTACCAGTGTGATAGCCCTATTGAATGACTTAGTTGTAGCAGGACTGATATGAAGTCCTATGTAACTATGATAGTTACATGGTGCTGCATTGACAGTCACATAAATTGACTGGTATGTCTATGATGATAGGTAGTAATTTCATTTTTTTCTTTTGTTTTTTTTAAAAAACATTTAAAGAATAGCAGGACTCAAAACTCACCATTGTTTGACTGCCTGAATGAAAGTAAAATTTCATTGTCCGGCAAGTAGGATTTCTGAGAAGTTGCTGAACTGGGCTAGTAAATATTTTCATTGTTTCACTGTTTTTGGGGTGGACTGTTTTACTGAGCAAACACAGGTCTCTTCTGGGAACAGAAATTGAATAGCAGTTTGCTAAACAGGGAAGTTAAAAAGTTAAATGTCACAAACCCCACATAGTAAAATGGCAGTTTTTGAGATATGACAAGGGATTTTTAATGGACATAAGCCAGAATTGTAGTACATGTACATGTAATACCAACTGTCCAATTTAGTTGCATCAATGCACACAATATTGTGCCCCATCAAAACTTTTTAAAATAAAAATATTAATTAACAAAACCTGTGGGGGAAAGGGTAAAATGGCCATCCTTCCTAAGTCTATTCCACACAGCCATACAAGTCCAAATCACTCTCTTGGCCATAGCTTCAAACAGCACCTTACGCACCCTCCTTGCTAGAGAGCACCAAGGGGCAATATTTGATCTCTGCCGTTATCTCTCCCAAAGGCTTCTGCATTTTATGAAGTGCACAAGCATGCCTGCACATGTTTAATCTCAGATAGTTTATGGATGCGTTTCAGTGAAATTGTTTATTTTTGTCTCATCTTTGAGCCATACTGCTGCTAGGGAACTGCTTCCTGCCTGCCCCTGGAAATTCTGGTTTGTGTGGGAGCAAAGGGAAAGGGGGAGGGGGAGAGGGAGGGGAGAAGAGTTCCATTTGGGAAGATCCTCCCAAGTTCCTGTCCTGTTCCCCGCATTAGTGGGCTATTTATAAACAAAACTTCTGCTCTTGACAAGAACCACTGAAGCACAAATGAGCTGCTGTTGTACATGAATATACATCAGAGGCTCAGAACGTGTATGTGTGCCCATGCATGCATATAAAGATGTGTGTGCCTTGGAGACAGCGAGATAATTATTTAGTGGTGATTTCTGTAAAATGCTGCTGGTGAAACAATCTTTTTTGAGCACCATTTATTGTTGTTTTCGTGTTGCATGCTGGAGTTGTTCAATCATTGTCTCTTTCACATAGCCAGGTCAGTCACAGTCATATTCCATTGTTTTTCATATGGCAAACATTCACAACTTGTGTATGCACACAATACACATGCATTTTCACACATGCACACACATATTCTCACTTTGTCAGCCCCCCCCACACACACACTTACACACATCCATATATATATTTATATATTTATATGCGTTTTTACCTACCTAACTGCCAGATCTCCCAGACATTCTTTCTCTTGATGTCTCTTTCCCTGACCCGATTGTGTGATTCCACATGCAAGATAAAATTGCTGGAGTGCTACTTTTCTGTCAGGGAACAGAAATTAGGTTTTCCATTTATGGAAGAATTGGAAAATCTGGTTTTAAATCTGCATGCATGAATGCATGAACAAACAAATAAATGAATCAATCTTTCAACTGGTGATTAAATAAAATTTGCACAACAGCGATGCCACACCTTCAGTTTAAGTTTTCTCATAAAAGAAAAGCTGTTCAGTATGAACTGTAAATATTGCACATATTTCCCCAGTCTGCTTAAATGTGACCTCATGTCTTTATTTCTCCCCCTTCTACCCCCAGTTCCATTTGTCAACATTTTTGAATCAAGGGACTATCCCTCCAGGCCCCTCTCCGCCAACCCTGTGCAATCACCATGATGCTGTTTCAAAGCATCGTTTTGTCCTCAAGCTAGCTGGTAGCAGAATGTTTTAATTTACCTCAGGGACTGGATTATATCTGTAAGTGATGCCTTCAGAAACAGAGATATCAGGTTCCCCCAGTAAGCCCTCCTGGAGATTTGTGGGCTGTGGGCTTGGTGATCAGAGGCTTTGTCAAGGCCTTCCTTTGCTGGATGGGTTAGGGGAATGGGGAAAGTCTGGTAATGTATATACCCCATACCTCTAAACAGGGCAGCTTAGAAAATTACTTCCCTAATATATGTACTTGAAGCTGTCGCTATTGTTAATGTGTGCATGTGTACCTGCATGCATGCATACAGGTGTCTTTATGTGTGGTGAAATAGAGAGTACTTCATGTATACAAGTATATGGTTGGGTGCATAGCATTTGGTTTGTTGATTGGTTATTTTAGAGGGACTGTGCTTCAGCCTCGTGGTTATTTTGGTGATTTCACACACTATTACGAAGCTGTGCACTGAAAGAACCACCAGACTGATAGCTGCAGGAAGATGGCCAGTGCGGACAGGCAGTTTAATGTGCGTGGAGATGGTTGAATGGAGTTTGTACAAAGAATAATTCCAGGAAATAATCCTTGGCCACACCAGCAACCTTCCACACACTAGTCTGCAGCTTTACCGACAGAGCTATCCAGGCCCCCTGGGTACATAGGATTTACAGATGAAGACATATATGCCAGTATGTTGTGAGTGTCATTCTTTATAATTTTCTGGTATTGGTGCAAAAGAAACGCACACTGTCACAGTTCAGGTATTTTTCCTATTATATACTGCATACACAAAGACAAGTTATTTTATGCACAAAATTAAAAAAAAAGATTTTTAACATTAAATTCCCCCCTCCCCCAACCACCACTACTGCAGCACACCTCTTCTCAAGATGGAGCCTCATAGAGATCTGATGCAACAAAAGGGAAGGAATGTTTATATGAACAGTTTTCAACAGTGCTGTGTTAAAAACATGCATCAAAGTATAAATAGCAGCTAAAAATACATTTGTAACAGTGACGTAAAAGATTTTTAAAAGACTTGTTTATTCTAACAACATCACAAGATAGATGCTGGCACTGAAGGAAAGATAAAACAAATTCCTACAAACTGCTGAATGATGCCAAAATGCTGATCTGTCTGCAAGTTGTTATCATAAGGTACTTTGTGGGCACAAGAGGGTGTCATGGCATGCCGTGTGGATTGAAAAAGATGTCACATCGTTCTGAATGTCGTTAGGTGTCATGTCATGGCCTAGGGGCTGTCAGGTCTTTGTGGATGCTGGCAAGTGTCATGAAAATGCTTTGTGGGCTGAGAAAGGTGTGGCATGTCTGTGGACATCATCAGAGGTCATGCCATACTTTGTAGGCTGAGAAAGTTGTCATATCTTTGTGGGCACCATCAGGCATCATGCAGTACTTTGAGGCCTGAGAAAAGTGTTAAATCTTTGTGGACATCATCACTTGTCACGCAATACTTCGTGGGCTGAGAAAGGTGTAAGGTCTTTGTGGACATCATCAGGTTTCATGCAATACTTTGTGGGTTGAGAAAGATGTTATGTCTTTGTGGACATCATCAGGTTTCATGCAGTACTTTGCGGGTTGAGAAAGATGTTATGTCTTTGTGGACATCATCAGGTTTCATGCAGTACTTTGTGGGTTGAGAAAGATGTTATGTCTTTGTGGACATCATCAGGTTTCATGCAGTACTTTGTGGGTTGAGAAAGATGTTATGTCTTTGTGGACATCATCAGGCTTCATGCAGTACTTTGTGGGCTCAGGAAAGTGTCACATCTTTGTGAACACCACCAGATGTCATGTGGGTCCTTGTTGGATCAGAAGGCTGTCATGGAATAGTGATGTGGTTTTTAGAGCATATAATTATGTTTTGTGGGAAGAAGATGGCCAGGTGGTTATAATGCAGGCCTCTGAACCTGAAGGTGCTGGTTAAATACCCAGGGGCCTGGACCACGCTTCTACAGTGCCCCCAGCAGGGAATGGGTACCTAACCATATGGTTCAGGGGAGGTAAGGCATCAGGGGAGATGGGCGTCACCCTCAAAATGCTGGCCACAGAAAGTGGGGTGTCATATATTCCCACTGCTCTAAGACCTAAAAAGGTCACAGGACAACCTTTACTTAAATATTTTGTGCCCTAGATGTGGCCACATTGCGGATTGACTTATCCTGGAATGATTGGTATCATTTACTGATTTAGCCTGGAATAAAATAATGGATAAGCCTTTGCTTGGACTTTCATGCTGCTGGAGGTCTTTTAATCAGCCTTTAGGCCCACAGGTATACCAGTATAAGCACTTTGTCGCTTTATGGCGATTTATCATTCACTGGCTTGACAAAAGCATGAAGCTATAGCTGTGTCTGTTGTCTCCATAACAATTTTTAAAAAAATGAAGGTTGGTTGGTACATGTAACTGATGTTACGGGACTTGCAACGCTCGTTGCATTTTGCATGTATTGAAGACTGAGTGAATGATAACATTTTGGGAGGACGACCCAGTGTTTTGTGCTTTTAATGCAATCTTCGCGCAGTATAGGCGTAGCCACTGATGAGTTTGGATGTTAGCTATCCTACAACCGCTTTTCGTTTTTATTCCTCTCACTTCGCTTGAGTGCCTGAATGTTTTAACATGCCTCTCACGCAGGCGGCTGTGGTGTCTGGGAACCCCAGCCGCCTGATGAAATATTACTGGGAAATAAAGGAAATTGTTTTGGTAAACATCTGTCTCCACAGGAAGAGTGGGGGGTGGGGACTGGGGAAATTGAGTTGGAAGCTGCTGTTGCTGGCGCTTCAGTTGTATCACGTCAGTGTTGGCAGCCATGTTTTCCCTTCCCCCGCCGGTCGATCAGGCCGACAGGGTTGCGTCCCCTCGAGAGGAAAGGTGGATAGTGACGTCAACGACTCCACGGTTCTGTAGGGAGTCTAGGACGTAACAGTTTAGTTTCACTCGCCAAACTTTTGTAGGCGATACGTTGTCAGGCATCGTGGGAACGGAGACTTGTTGGTGGGGATGTGCTGGAGGTGGAGGGAGAATGAGAGGGTGTGTGGAGGTGGGGGGGTATGCTGGTGGTTGGAAGAGTGCTGCTGACTGCTGGGTTGGAAGTGGATGTTGATGATCAGCAGTGAAGACAAGAAGCAGAGGGGCCATGAGGTGAAAGACGCCAGATCTAAGGATACCCCCTCCCCTAATAACCCTCAGCTTCCCTGCACGCCACCCCCCTAAATCCACTCGTCATATTCACCATTGGCCAACATTCCATCCCCCGCCCCCGCCATGGTCGCGGTCTAATGCACCATATGCCCACGCAAGAAGGAGAGAAGAAAAAGAAGAGAGTCCGTATTTAAAACTTCGTTTTTAAAAAGAGCACCGGCACAAAATTTATTTGCTCCTGCCACCCGGCTAGTCATTCAACACCTCATGCTAGTCCTTACTGATACACGCCTGAGGTTTGGCTGTCTCTATCGCTTCCACTAAACGGCTCGTAGTGCATAAATTCTTCGTTTGAGATTACGTCCCAAACATGTGCAGATTTCTTTTTTTCTGGAAGAGAAGTATTCTAGTGCCGAAAGAGAAGGGAAGGTCAAATAAACATATTTGAGACTGTACAGTGGCTATCATTCTACTTGTCCGTCTGCACGCACGCACGCAGAGTCCCCCAGTCTGTCTTTCTTCGGCGTTGTCTCTCTGCATGCCGACAAAGTGACGAACTGGCGACAAATGGAACACAACAGGAGGGCAACTTATTGGAGTCCCACCCAGTCACATTATACTGACACCGGGCCAACCAGTCCTAGTACTGTTCCCTGTATTGCCAGGCATCTGGCAGCTATTAGGTTGCCAGTTTTTCAGTCTTACGTATGAGTCGGCCGGGAAGAGTTCGGAAGAGTTAGACTACAGAGACAGTCTAGAGAAGAAAGGGAAAGAAGCGTAGAGAGGGATAGTGCTTCCACCTCGCGGTGATTTCTCACTATGTGGGGGGTGGGGGTGGGCGGTAGATGGGGTCCTATTACTAAGCTATGCGTTGAACGAATCACCAGACTAATAGCTGCAGTAAAATGGTCAGTGGGGATTCAAGATATCAAGATTGTTTTTTTTTTTCAGTTCCTTCTTGACCACAGAGGGGCGTGTAGAACTCTTCTTAGAGATATAATACAATACCATACATTACAATATATATATATATATGAGAGGCAGTTTAAAGTGCGGGAAGATGGCCGAATGGAGTATGCACAGTGTTAAACTCAAGGAAATAATTCTGATGACTCCTGGATTTGAACCAGAAACATCCACACGCTGGTACGCAACTCTACCTGCAGAGCTATCTAGGCCCCCCAAGGCGATGGGTGATAGAAGAAGAGAGCTAAACTCGTATTATACGAAGAGCCTGAAAGGAACTTTCAGGTTAAAGGCAGGGAGGACGTGATGCAGTTGGCCCCAAACATTCTAATCGCGCAGGCTGTGCAAGCGAGAAAGGTTTATGATCGTCGCAAAAACAAAACTCGTTTTCTTGGGAGGCCCGTCAGGTCTCTGCACAGTGACACCACACACACACACCGACTGTTGCCATCAGCGCGTCACCTTACGTCACATCATCCCACTGAGAACGGTCACGCAGATCTGGGATCTTGCAGTGACGTCACGCCGGTAGCAGGGACAGGGTTACAGTATGTGAAAGCATTCACCTAATTGTTTCAGGTACGTGCAATCGCAAAAACATAAGATATTTACGCAGTGGGTTGTACTGCCATATTTATTTTCATTTACTTGTCCAGCAGTAAACCGCTTGTCAGCGAGAATCTTGGGTAATATATTCAAACATCGTCTCTGGCGTAGACAGTTTGTATTTTTTTATTTTGTTAATTTGAAAACTAAATAGCTTCTGTTTAGAAAACCAAATACTTTGGCGTCATATAGCTCTTTAGATTTCCATTCTTTCTTTCCTTTATAACCCTGTTGGGTTGCATGAGCTCCGCGAATTTCCTTTCGATGCAAATAAAAGCCAAAGGCGATATCTCCCAGTCTCTCTCACTGTCGCTCTTTTTTGTCTCTGTGTGAGAGAGAGAGAGAGAGATAGAGTAGAGAGAGAAGCGAGGTTTTCTTTGAAATAATAGGTCGCGATACCCTATAACATTACGCCGCTTTTTTAAAAAATCAGTCCGTATTCACAATGACCCTGTAAGTCACGTCTGCGAGATTATTAGACCCATGTGAATAAGTCTCCATTGTAAGGAAATAAGACATATTTGGTTGCCAGTTTCACTAGGCTGCAAGTTATGGAGATCATGCCATATGACTTATTTTTGTTCGATGTTTCGTTAAACTTTTGTTCGTCCATGTCTTCGTCTGTCAGTTTTTCATTGCGTGATGGTCCTCCCCAGTGAAACGAGGGTTGTGTCACTAAACCAGCATATCCAGACCATAATCTGCTATTTCTCTCATTCCCACTGTTTTCTGCCCCACATCCTTCGTAGCACTTTAGGTTCTTCCAGACGCGACAAAGTTGCAAGACTACCGGTCGCGTAAGTCTCTACACGGCTAGACTTGGGGGAAAGATCGAGAACGCTACAAGTGCAATTATCAGTTGCTAGCAGTCTTTCATAACTGGCCACCCACATACTGACACAAATCTTTCTGCTATCTCTCCCTCCTCTTACTTCCTGTCTTTGAAATAATTAAGTGTGCGTGTGCGTGTGCGTGCGTGCGCGTATGCTTGCTATACAAGTGATCGAGCGAGGAGGTTTGGGGGTTAAAGGTAGGGTGTGTGGTGCACGGTTGCCGGTAGTTAGCAGCTGGTGAAGGAAGCGACACGGACCTCGTTTAGAAATATAGAAGAGATTTATTTGACGTTTTCTTTGATACAAACAAGATTAAGCGCAGCTATTATTAGAACTTCCTTTCCAGGCCCCGTGCGTGGGACAGACGAAAGAATATGATTTGCGCTGCTTCTGCTCCTGCTAGTGGTGGTGGGTGTTGCGTCTGCAGATAGTGCCTTCCTCCCATCCGGTTGTCACCGTAGTTTTTTTTTATAGTTAAATCTACGTGTGCATGCGCGAGAGTTTTCGCCTGCAAAGTATCTTTCACATGTAACCACATTTTCTCCGACGGGGACTAAATGTTTTTGAGGACGATTTGAGAAAAAGAAGGGAACGCAAGGTTTCTCCGTGTGTCCTCCCTCCTATATCCTCCCTAGCCGCAAGACGGACATGCGTCACTTTGTTTCATTCCCTCGCCAGCACACTCTTTTCAACGGGAGTTGCGAATGAAGCTTATTCGTTCCTACATTGAACGGCATCAGACGTTCTGCTCCGCGAGGTGAAACAGTTCCTATGTTTTGGTAGAATTTTTTTTAAAAAAAGGACAGGAACTCATTAGGAATATATCAATGTTTTATAAAGCGAACACAACTGAACGACACAGACAAGTCTTTTAATTTCTTGCGTTATGAAGAGTCCTCCACGGGAAATTTGTGCATCTTCATCGTCCAGTTCGCAAGCAGCCGTAACCATTCGATACACGACACTCTATAGATTACAGACGTCGGATTTTTAAATATACGGAAACAGGGGCGGATTATTGGGAGGGGGGAATGAGCAAGGGGTCATGCCCCCCACCCCCCATACAGCAGGTGGACTTTATATTATGACTTTATGTCGGCAATCGGAAAATTGGAAATGGCCAAGTTACATTCGACCAGTCCTTATTGCCGTTTAGGTGTGTCCCGACTTTTATCGTTTTCTAGCTCCCCGCTCCCCCTACACACACTTCAAGAGAACCATGATGAAAACAGAAGAAAAAGACTTAGCTTCAGTAGATGAAGTCTGAAGCTAAATCTTTTTCTTCTGTTTTCATTGTTGTCGTTTTTTCGTCTTTTTTGTGTCGTCCTGAGGAAGGGGTAGTGCCCCGAAACATGTAGATTGTCTTCGTCTTTGTCATGTCTTAGCTTGGTCCAGTTCCCTTGTTTTAAATTTTCACTGTAGATTACTGTGTGATGAAGCGGGTTCGCTTCGCAAACTTTCTCTCTCTCTCTCTCTTTCTTCCAACAGAGGGGCAGGCCTTTGTTACACCTCGTTCTCCATACTTTATTGAGTTGCTGCCCAACACTGTCCGTCGGCCAGGGCTCACTCCTCCTCGACCGGTCCGATCCCCCCCTTTTATAGAGCGACAATGAATGGGGGCGGGCCACAATGAAAGCATTGCCAGCAACAGCCCGAGCTAGCGGGTGAAATTAACGCGGGCAGCACATTTTGTGCTTGTTGCCCGCACAAAAGCATAGATTAAAAAATGAAGAATATATACACAAGAACATGGAAATACGTGATGAATAGAGTGCGCTTCGCTCTTCCTGTTAGTGTAAAGGACAGTTTAGTAGACTGAGGAGGAAATAGAGATAATTACGCTCAAATGCAGTTAAGCTAGCTAATTTGAATAGATACAGATAGGAAATTAGCCTACAAACTAACCTAATCTATAAAGATGGTTGTTAAGTTTACTATCTAAAGAAAGAGCATATCGAGTAGAATACGAAGATGTTAGTTGTTAATGTGTGTAGTTATTCTAAAAGAGTATAGAAGCGTTTAAAGAGAGTGAAGCTAGCACAGCACGTTTAAAAATGCCGCCGCACGTCAGTCACGTGACGCTGGCGGTATCCAGCCTGTAATCTGATACCGCCCGCTGTGAGCGGGTGGTGGCGAAACCGTCTCCGTGATGGCTGCGTCCATCACAACTGCATGCAGTTGACATCGATGGGCATGATGTTGATGATGTCACTGTCCCTGTCGGCCGACAGTTTTAGTCATATGTGGTTGCCATGCACGATTGAAGTACAGTTGCCTATGTACGCCTTGGTCTATCAGTTACACAGACCTTTTCCAGCAAACCTTTATATCAGTCATCCAAACCGAACTTTTCTACGCATGCAGATAGCAGTCTGGGCTGAAATGCAGAACGAATCTTGGAGTTATTAGTTGGTGCAGCGATCGAAAGCTGCTCCAAGACTGCCCGGAACCTTTGCAAAAATGTAACCCATTCTTGTCAGTTTAATTAATTAATTTTTTTGTGGGGGGTGGGGTCTGAGGAAAGGGAATGTAAACAGTAACACCATCAGCGCAAGTGTACATTCTCCAACACCACAGTGCAACCCCGTCTTTCGCTTTTGGGGTCTGTTTTCTGCATGAGGTCCGTACACAGCTGTGCTGAGTGTCGTCTGCTAATACACAGTCGTGATGTGACGCGATCTCACTTCAGCCTTGACCAGGTGAGCTTTTCCAAAAATAATTAATTATAAATTAACTACTCGGCTTTTCGCAAAATAATGAACGCATTGATATTTTATTCACCTATTGGCATCGAAAAACGAATTTTCTCTTTGGTCGCAGTGGGCTGACATGCATGCTTCTGGGAAGAAACCAATACTGAACTGATTAGGTGGCTGGACAAAAAAAAAAACAACAAAAAACAAAAAACCAACGCTAGTAAAGCACAATAACACAGAAGCTTTCCAAGCAGTTCACTGCGTTCGAATGTTTTCGTATATTTCTACAGCGCATGCTCGTTACCTGTCCATGAAAGTACGTGAATTACATCTTGGTGAAACTGTCTGGACGGAAGTTCCTTTCACCTGATCAAGTAGATCACATAACCGTTTCCTTGAGGTTCGACTCACTTGCATTGCATCTCTGATGTCAACGCAAACGTTCCTTCCTCATACTCACCTGACAACGTCACACACTGAGCTCTCAACGACCCCCCCCCCCCCCCCCCCCCCCCCCCCCCCC